>JAYESA010000017.1:24765159-25307763 GCA_036927795.1 Iris macrosiphon
ATATAAATGGTCTGTCCGGATCTGCGCTCCCGCGAATACTCAGGAACATCTATACCTGGAAAGGGACCAGGTCCTCAGAGGGACGTAACAAGATACAGAAAAATAACATGCCATGTATGTAAATACTGAATAAATAAAGGGGGTGAGCTAACCATCTAAGTGAATGCAATTTAAAGACCTGATAGTACGCATGGGAATGTGTAGGCTTGACATATGCTGACGTAATTCACTAGTCGTCATGACTGGCTAGTATATGTGTTATATGCCCCCAGACTCATGGGCACTTTGCAATCGACCATCTCCGAGGAACATGGTACGAAGGATAAAAACTCAAGGAGGGGGGTGTCCCATACGCCTACTAGATGTCTTCCCCGCCCAATGTAGATATACAAGTCATGAAAACGACGTAGATATTTCATACTATGATGCAAGTCTCAATAAAATAAACAACTAAGCTACATACCGTTACACGTGCTTCTCATACGGATGGCCAATCGTGCATGAGACACGCGTCCCTACATGAACTCACTCTGTGACGTGTAATTATACGTGTCAAGGCCTGGGGAGTCATACCAATAACTCCACAACTTTAGGTGGGTCTACTAGACACTAGGTCAGACACAAGTCCTAACGTCAACGTCTTCGCTGACTACACCTGAGTTTTCTCGGACGCACACATTTATATAATTAAAATAAATAAATATGTAACTAACAATAACTGAAATTAAACAGTACAACAAGGCAAGGTATACTTGCCTGGCAAGAGAGCTGCAAAAATATAACGTCCAGATGTCAATTGCCAAAAGTCAGAAACTATGGCCTCAAAATAAATATCTCCGGATGCTGAAATAAACATCACCAACAGTCTCAAAAAATATCAAATAGCTAGAAACGCCTATCCTTAAGTCCAATTTGGACACAAGGGCAAAAATGACAGTTTCTGGTCAAAGTGGGGTCCACATGTGGCCGCTTTGCACCGAAAAATGTGTCAGGGTCAAAGGTCTCCAAATTTGCCAAACTTAGTGTTAACAAGTCCAGAACGATGATATGAACCCAACAAAATATCCAGAACTAGAGTCCGATGGGCCGATCACAAAATCGCCCGTCAAGTGGAGCCTATGGGGCCCACGATACGGGATTTTGGCAACGTTCTCAGAATCGAACCAAACTTGGGTCACAGGACCAGCGTATTGCTACGAGTCCGATGGCGTAAGTTTTGTTTCGATCCGACGTGTGTACACAAAGTTACAGCGTGTTCCAGAACATGCAGATACGGGACGTTGTCGGCGGATACGCGTTGATTCCGGTGTGCACGCACATCCAAATCAACTTCAGCGAAATCTCGCACGTCCGTATCAACGGTGCACACGTTTCGGTGAAGACCGCGTGCGACCAAGTCGTCCCGTTTGGCGGGGCGTACTGAGTTCCGGGGTAGAACGGGATATTATTTTTTCTGTTTTTGGATCGCGGTTCGCGATCGCCACAGGACGCGATGCACCGAGCGGGTTGCACGGGCATCGAGAGGGTTACATAGCCTACGTGTCACAACTGACGGAATGGAAAACGGAATTACGAGGAGAGAGAACGGGTTACCTGAACAGGGCTCCATAGAATGAATTTTCCTGTATCCGTGAAGAGATGCGATACGACACTGATCGTGTCCGGGCTGCTGAAATGTTGCTGTGTCCTGTTTGAGTCCAGTGGAGACTCGTCGGGGCTTCACCGGAGGCGCTCGGGTCGTCGAGGCTGAGGAGGAGGAGGGGTGATTGGTCTCGGCCATGGGGGGAAGAAGTCGGCCTGAGCTGGGGGACGGCGTTTAGCTCGAGGGGAAAAGTGGCGCTGGAGATGGTGGTGTTGGCGGCTGTGCTGTGGGGGAAATCGGGCTTCGATGAGGTCGGGGAGGGGAGAAGGACGAAGGAGGGGCTTGGGTGGGGGTGGTGGCGGAATAGACGGGGGGAAGGAAGGGCGGGGAGGTAGAGGGGGTCGAGGCCGGGGGGGTTGACTCGCCGTGGGGGAGGCGGAGGTCGGGAGGGTTCAGTCGAGAGGGGAAGAGAGTGGAGGAGGTGGAGGTCGAGGGGGTTGTGGCTGTCGAGGCCGGCGGGTGTCGGGGTCGGGGAAGGGGGCTCGGGGGGGGGGGAGTTCGTTGAGGAGAGGGGGCTGCTGCTGGTGGGGGCGGAGGAGAAGGAGGATGAGGTCGAGGCCGGCGGGGGATCTCGGTGAGGAGGAGCTCCAGGGTGGCGGCGGAGACGTGAGGGGGTCGGCTCGCCGGCGAGGTCGGGGTCGGGGAAGGGGGGAAGTGGAGGAGGAAACGGGGAAGAAGAAGAAGAGGGGGGATGGCGGTGGAGCTCAGCGGCGGGGGGGGGGGTTGGCTCGCCGCGGGGGGGGGGGGGGGTCGGCTCCGGCGATAGGGGGTGGCAGAGCTGCTCCGGCGAAGAGGGGGTCGGCTGCCGGGTGGTTAGGGTTAGGGTTTGGGTTTTTATTTTTATTTCTTTTATAGAAAATTAATTAGGGGTAAAAAGGTAATTTCACTTTAAAATATCTTTGCAGATATTTTATGGCGGGACCCACTACAAAAATGGACGGTGTAGGTTCACCGGCTAATGAGGGGGTGACACCTCACACTGCAAATTTATAGAAAAGTCCCTATAATTTCATAAATTACGTAAAGGCCCTATTTTGGGAAATTACGCAATTACGAAATTGTCTGGGAAAAACACCCGATTCCTGAAAATGCTAAAATTCACAGAATTGAAGAGAAAAGCTGTGTGAGGGTCCTGAGGAGGTGGGGGTAAGCTTGGGCAGGGGCAGGGCCTGGTTTCTGGGTGATACGGGCCATCGTATTAATTAATTAATATATACTGCGCACGGTGTTTACTAATTATTTAGAGGCAGGTAGGGTCATAATTTTAATACGGTGTCAATATACTAAATGTAGTATACTCAGTGTAGAATATTAACATATTTTTGTTTGGGCAAAACAGGTGCATGTTGGGCCTCTAATGTCTGTTGGAACAGAGAATGGTACAGGTCTGGGAATTTAAAATACGGACGTTTGTAACGATATTTGTGCGTCTAAAACAAGGCTCAAAATAGAGTATCTGGGAGTTGCACAAAGTGCAGAATAATAGACTAGCATGTCTATGAGAGGTATGTAAACTTCGTTCGGGGATAACAGTCAAGGTAAAGCTCCAAATAATTCGGTGATGGACAGGTGCTCAAATCAATATGATATGTAAGCAAAATAAATTAAAATATTGCCATAAATCCTAAATTGTTAAAAATAATCCAAAAATGCTGGAATCTGGTCGAGAGAGTTTACAATCTACCCAACTTATAAGAATTTCGTCCTCGAAATTAAAACTAAGCCACGGTAGAAGTCAAAGACGGCATAAGATATAATTTAACAAAGTAATTTATATCTTGGTTTACGAATAGGTTCGAAAAATGTTTATGCATGTTGTCCACACGCTTCCAAGTAGATTCTCCTGGCGCGCCATGCTTCCATGCCACGCGGACCAAGGGAATAGACTGATTCCTCAATACCTTTTCTCGATGATCAAGGATTTCTATGGGTTGCTCTTGATACGACAAGCTCGGCCTAATGGTGATCTCCGAATGGTTCAGAACATGACTGCTGTCTGTTACATATCGCCTGAGTTATGACACGTGGAATACATCAAGTACTCCCTCAAGTGAAGGTGGTAGCGCAAGTTGATATGCCACTACTCCTACTCTTTCTAGCACGTCAATGGTCCAACATACCTTGGACTCAATCTTGCTGCGTCCTCCGAATCGAATGGTGCCTCTAGTAGGTGATATCCTCAAGAAGACATGATCGTCCACTTTGAATTCCACGGGACGATGATGACGGTCTGCCTACTGCTTCTGTCTGTCTTGCACTGCTCGCCAGTGTCCTTGCATTTACTTAACTGTCTCTACGGTGTTGACCACCAACTCTGGTCACGCGAATCCTTGTCTGGTATAATGCTGACTGGTATGCCGTACAATCTTACGATTTATCTCATATATAAGTTAGCTAAAGCTTCTGCAGACTGGCCAACTCTAAAGGTAAGAATTTGTGCTGACTTGGTGAGTCGGTCCATAGGAATTCTTAATCCTTATAAGTCAACCTAGTCATAGGTGCTGCTATCCTTTCAGGAGTCAATCGATTATTCATTCAGGTAAAATCCTTTTTGACTCCTGACAGCAAAAATGTTACATTCTTTATCGTAATACTTGAGTTCTGAACTTGACCCAAGTTACGAGCCAAAAATAAAAATTTTATGCTGTCATAACGATGCACGTATCAGGAATGCAATAAAACGTAGGTAGGTAGCGAAGGTCATTCTAAAGGTAGCACCGTTTATATACTGAAATCTAATATAATAATAGGGTTTGGTAATTACCCAAGAAACAAATAGAAATGGCTACAGAAACAATACACTTTTGTATTTATACTAAGTATGAGGTTTCGTCTTTCCGAAATAAGGGAAGACGGAAAGCAATAATCAAGAGTTCAAGGAGAAGATAATAGATTTAGAAGTGTGGGGATTCAAGGCGTTTAAAGAATTCAAATGGAAATTGTCAAGGCAGTTGTGTATTGAAATCCTATTCTGGTAATCCCTATTCACATATTCGTATCAGCATAGCTAGGTAGCTGATACGATATGCTCTGACATATCTAGAGGGCAAGTACATCTGTCTACTAATTACTATATATCTCAATCCACGTAAAGTAGTTATACGAAGGGTGAGCCAAGTGCACTATGGTTGATCAGACCGTAATATACTGATTCTGAAATGTATTAGTGTAGTACTCCAATAATACATATATTATGAACAAGTTTGATAAAGAATAAGCTTGCAAAACTAGGCTATAATAGTAGTATAAGTCAAGGTAGTATAGTAAATATAAGTACGCTAGATTATGATATGAGAAATTACAAAACAATTCAAATTCACAAGAAGACAAGACTCTACAATCTCTACAGTTATTATTCTAAATTCTTGTCTAAGTCGCTAGTTGACCCAAAAGAGGCATGGCCTTCTAAGTTCTACAATCTTAATATACACTATAGGTTGTCTGCATAAAACAGAGATTCAAGGAAGTTTGCATAAAGTAGGGGTTCGAGGTTGTCTGCGTAAAGCAGAGATAAAATAATTTGGCGTAACGCATGGCTTCAGAGCTATCCGCGTAAAATAGAGAAGTGTAAGGTAGAGCTTCAGAGCTATCCGCGTAAAAAGTCTGTGCGTAGAAATCTGCGCATAAATATCTCCTGCGTAAAGTCTAGCATTCATTGCAGCATAAAGTTGTACGAGAAACTCATGAGTTTGTCAGTCAAAATTAGTGAATCCTGACATCTGACAAAAGTACTTGTATAACGATTGAGATGATGGCTGTGATGATGAATTTGTACGGAGTCCCAGGTTGTCGTTTAGTGACTTTATTGGATACAAGTCATTTTTTATGCTCGAGGTGAGACAATACCAGATGTCCTATCAAAAGCTGTTTCTTTTTGCACAGGGCTCGAGGCATATCTCTGCCTTTAATGCACAAGATTTGGTCATGCCTGGGGAAAGCTAAGGCTGTAACAAATACGCTCACATCCTTTCATTATATTCTATGCCTAATCAGGTTACTCTACGCTGGTTATCTATTATTCAAGAATCATCAAGTTTACACAGGGAGTTACCTACGTGGATTTTATGACGCAGGACAAGGAAGACTAAGGGAACATGGGTAGCGGTTGTCATAACTGCGGCGTAAAGGAGATAATCTCCTGCATTATTTGGTTTTTATGCCAACAAGAAAGTCATTTGGCTTTTACACCAACTAGGCAGTTATTTGGTTCTTATGCCAACAACGGTCAAATGGGTTTTACGCCAACAAGGGTAAAGGGTCTCTGGCGTAAAACTCTTGTTATCAACATAGGATGAGGTTTCAGTCCTAGTATTTAACCTTAGATTTCTATGGGTTTCTCAAGACTAGGGTCAACACTATGGCCAATTCTCTAACTAATCCTAGTAGTATTTATACTACTCTCAAGTCATACATAAATACGTCAAGGGGCAATGGTAAGTTAATCTATAGGTAGTGATGCTAGGGTTCATTAGGTAATATAGAAGACTAGGTTTTATTTAGTATCCTATACTTAGTGATGTGTCAAGCCCTAGTTGTATTCTAAGTAGGAATACTACTCTAATTATTATCCTATCAACATGGATTCCTATATTCTAGTAGGGGTTATACTCGAGGAATTATCAGGGAAGCACATGAATCAAGCAGGATGCAATTTTGTAAGTAGGACGGACTGGAAGAAAGATAAGTCATAGTCAATTATGGATGAGATCCTATGCTCTAATCCTAGGTGCAGGCTTGCTCGGTACAGTAACGTAACCGAGACAATATACTCTGACCTGCATGGGCCACCACTAAAAACATGTCACGCTCCAGTCCCAAAATACGTAGGACTAGGACACGTAAGCATGCCAGCCACCTGTACATATGGCAACTCCAATATATGGAAACCATATATACGAGCGTACGATGTATAATGAACAATAATTCATAAGTGGTAAAACTAATTACAAGTCACAGGGTAATATCTAAATCTCATCCACAGAAATCAAATATACATGAATAACCAATAACCAGGTAACTAGATCTCAATAATAAGTATCTAAAGAATGACAGTCGGATGGAAACAAATCCACTGCCGAAATAGAATATAAAAGGAACCAGATACACATCATATAAGAACAATATCTGACAATCACGAGGCTCGAAGAGAAGATCTCCTCGGAATATAAATAGTCTGTCCGGATCTGCGCTCCCGCGAATACTCAGGAACATCTATACCTGGAAAGGGACCAGGTCCTCAGAGGGACGTAACAAGATACAGAAAAATAACATGCCATGTATGTAAATACTGAATAAATAAAGGGGGTGAGCTAACCATCTAAGTGAATGTAATTTAAAGACCTGATAGTACGCATGGGAATGTGTAGGCTTGACATATGCTGACGTAATTCACCAATCGTCATGACTGGCTAGTATATGTGTCATATGCCCCCAGACTCATGGGCCCTCTGTAATCGACCATCTCCGAGGAGCATGGTACAAAGGATAAAAACTCAAGGAGGGGGTGTCCCATACGCCTACTAGATGTCTTTCCCGCCCAATGTAGATATACAAGTCGTGAAAACGACGTGGACATCTCATACTATGATGCAAGTCTCAATAAAATAAACAACTAAGCTACATACCGTTACACGTGCTTCTCATACGGATGGCCAATCGCGCATGAGACACGCGTCCCTACATGAACTCACTCTGTGATGTGTAATGATACGTGTCAAGGGCTGGGGAGTCATACCAATAACTCTACAACTTTAGGTGGGTCTACTAGATACTAGGTCAGACACAAGTCCTAACGTCAACGTCTTCGCTGACTACACCCGAGTTTTCTCGGACGCGCATATTTATATAATTAAAATAAATAAACAAGTAACTAACAATAACGGAAATTAAACAGTACAACAAGGCAAGGTATACTTGCCTGGCAAGAGAGCTACAAAAATATAACGTCCAGATGTCAAATGCCAAAAGTCAGAAACTATGGCCTCAGAATAAATATCTCCGGATGCTGAAATAAACATCACCAACAGTCTCAAAAAATATCAAATAGCTAGAAACGCCTGTCCTTAAGTCCAATTTGGACACAAGGACAAAAATGATAGTTTCTGGTCAAAGTGGGGTCAACATGTGGGCCGCTTTGCACCAAAAAATGTGTCAAGGTCAAAGGTCTCGAATTCGCCAAACTTAGTATCAACAAGCCCAGAACGATGATACGAACCCAACGGAATGTCCAGAACTAGATTCCGATGGGCCGATCACAAAATCGCCCGTCAAGTGGAGCTTGTGGGGCCCACAATACGGGATTTTGTCAACGTTCTCAGAATCGAACCAAAATTGGGTCACAGGACCAGCGTATAGCTACGAGTCCGATGGCATAAGTTTCGTTTTGATCTGACGTATATACACAAAGTTACAACGTGTTCCAGAACAGGCAGATACGGGATGTTGTCGGCGGATACGCGTTGATTTCGGTGTGCACGCACATCCAAATCAACTTCTACAAAATCTTGCACGTCCGTATCAACGGCACGCACGTTTCGGTGAAGACCGCGTGCGACCAAGTCGTCCCATTTGGTGGGGCGTACTGAGTTCCGGGGTAGAATGGGGTATTATTTTCCTGTTTGTGGATCGCGGTTCGCGATCGCCACAGGACGCGATGCACCGAGCGGTTTACATAGCCTACGTGTCACAACTGACGGAATAGAAAACAGAATTACGAGGAGAGAGAACGGGTTACCTGAACAGGGCTCCGTAGAATGAATTTTCCTGTGTCCGTGAAGAGATGCGACACGACACTGATCGTGTCCGGGCTGTGTCCGGCTGCTGAAATGTTGCTGTGTCCGGTTTGAGTCTAGTGGAGACTCGTCGGGGCTTCGTCCGAGGTGCTCAGGCGGAGCTTGTCGGTCAATGGGGTGTCCGGGCAGGGCACGGTGCTTCGGGTGCTGCTCGGGTCGTCGAGGCTGAGGAGGAGGAGGGGTGATTGGTCTCGGCCATGGGGGGAAGAAGTCGGCCTGAGCTCGGGGATGACATCAAGCTCGAGGGAAGAAGTGGCGCTGGAGATGGTGGTGTTGGCGGTTGTGCTGTGGGGGAAATCGGGCTTCGATGAGGTCGGGGAGGGAAGAAGGACGGAGGAGGGGCTCGGGTGGGGGTGGTGGCGGAATCGACGGGGGGAAGGAAGGGCGGGGAGGTAGAGGGGGTCGAGGCCGGGGGGGTTGACTCGCCGTGGGGGAGGCGGAGGTCGGGGGGGTTCAGTCGAGAGGGGAAGAGAGTGGAGGAGGTGGAGGTCGAGGGGGTTGTGGCTGTCGAGGCCGGCGGGTGTCGGGGTCGGGGAAGGGGGCTCGGGGGGGGGAGTTCGTTGAGGATAGGGGGCTGCTGCTGGTGGGGGGGCAGAGGAGGAGGAGGAGGAGATCGAGGCCGGCGGGGGATCTCGGTGAGGAGGAGCTCGAGGGTGGCGGCGGAGACGTGAGGGGGTCGGCTCGCCGACGAGGTCGGGGTCGGGGAAGGGGGGAAGTGGAGGAGGAAACGGGGAAGAAGAAGAGGGGGGATGGCGTTGGAGCTCAGCGGCAGGGGGCTCGCCGCGGGGGGGGTCGGCTCCGGCGATGGGGGGGTGGCAGAGCTGCTCCGACGAAGGGGGGTCGGCTGCCGGCTGGTTAGGGTTAGGGTTTGGGTTTTTATTTTTATTTCTTTTATAGAAAATTAATTAGGGGTAAAAAGGTAATTTCACTTTAAAATATCTTTGCAAATATTTTATGGCGGAACCCACTACAAAAATGGACGGTGTAGGTTCACCGACCAATGAGGGGGTGACACCTCACACTGCAAATTTGTAGAAAAGTCCCTGTAATTTCATAAATTGCGTAATGGTCATATTTTGGGAAATTAGGCAGTTACGAAATTGTCTGGGAAAAATACCTGATTCCTGAAAATGCTAAAATTCACAGAATTGAAGGAAAAAGCTGTGTGAGGGTCCTTAGGGGGTGGGGGTGAGCCTGGGCAGGGGCAGGGCCTGATTTCTGGGTGATACGGGCCATCGTATTAATTAATTAATAAATACTGCGCACGGTGTTTACTAATTATTTAGAGGCAGGTAGGGTCATAATTTTAATACGGTGTCAATATACTAAATGTAGTATACTCAGTGTAGAATATTAACGTATTTTTGTTTGGGCAAAACAGGTGCATGTTGGGCCTCTAATGTCTGTTGGAACAGAGAATGGTACAGGTCTAGGAATTTAAAATACGGATATTTGTAACGATATTTGTGCATCTAAAACGAGGCTCAAAATAGAGTATCTGGGAGTTGCACAAAGTGCAGAATAATAGACTAGCATGTCTATGAGAGGTATGTGAACTTCGTTCGGGGATAATATTCAAGGTAAAGCTCCAAATAATTCGGTGATGGACATATGCTCAAATCAATAGGATATGTAAGCAAAATAAATTAAAATATTGCCATAAATCCTAAATTGTTAAAAATAATCTTAAAATACTGGAATCTGGTCGAGGGAGTTTACACATACCTACTAAGAAAAACAAATAGAATATTGGCAGCTCCTAAAAGTTTAACATACCTAATGAACCCTAGCATCCAACACATGTAAATTGATTGAACATTATCCCTTGATATATTTAGGAATGACTTGAGAGTAGTATAGACACTACTAGGGTTAGTTAGAAATTTGACTATATTGTTTGACCCTAGTATTGAGGAACCAATAGAAATCCAAGGTTGAATATTAAGACTAAACCTAACTTTCATAGTGAGATAATATAAGAGGACTATAAATTTAGATTCTTGTCTTGATATTAGCAGAGCAGTACCTTAGGAAACCAATAGGAATGAACCAATACCTTAGTAAGAGCAAGGGTACCCTACCTTTAGCTTAGTATATCTCCTAAAATCTATTATCATCGTTGAGTCATACTTGAGTCTTTATAAGTCACCGACCGTGCCATCTCATCCAACTATCTATATACTTTCCCATCTCGAGTTAATCCCCCCCCCCCTCTATCATAGATCAATTATCATAGCTCTTTACCAATTAAAACCTATTGAATGATTAGAATATTTTTCTTGATCATACCTCGAACAAAGAAACTAGCATACCATATTCCCTTAGGGAACCATGATATTATCAAGAGTCTCTCTATTTACTTTCATATCTTGTTTCTCCGAAACCATAACGCTCGCTATTTGTGCGATGACTAAAATTTTCTTTCATCTTTCAAATCGTGATACCTTACCCTTCTAATGGTAGGCCTAGTAATTTTTTTTATGTTAGGATATATAGTTTGGTAGGATTGTAGTTTGTTAATCTTGATTTTTTTAAATTTGTGTGCTTAGTAGTTAGAACTTGATAGTTTAAGTTTTCCATTTATATTATAATTTTATGATTATCCTTTAGTTTCAAATCAAGTAATATGTTCCAGATATCTCAATACAGGTTGTATCCTCTCTCACTTGAGAGACAGTAACTTCTCTATTTTTAAGTTACAATATTAGTTGATTCTTGTAAGTTGGGTAGCATGCCTCACAACCTAGTATCACATAGTCCATTTGACCTATTAATGAAGTGTAATAGAACGACACCTGAATATATGCTAGTATAAGAAGATAGTGTTTATCCAGACTGTAGAGCTTTAGAGGCCCATATCCCCATTTGGTGGACCAGAGACTTAGACAAGAAGTTAGCATGGCAACTGTAATGGCACAAACACCGGACGAGTCTTAGATTCTTGATAAACTTGAACTATTTGTACTTTCACTCATCATAATCTCGCGTACTTATATTATTTTGGACTATCTTGACTCATGCTGCTATTACAGCCTAGTTTTGTAAGCTTATTCCTTATCGAGCTTATTTATGATATATGTATTATTGGGGGCTACATTAATATATTTTCTAAATCAGAACAAGTGTATTATGATCTAGCTAACCTTATTGTGCTTGGTTCGCTCTTCGCATGACTACTTTACGTGGATTGAGATATAGTTAACTTAGCTTGTTAGACAAATATACTTGCTCTCTAGACAGGTCAGAGCATATTGTATCGGTTACATAACTGTACTGATATGAGCATGCAAATAGAAATTTACCAAAAATAAGATTTCAATCCACAACTGCCTTGATAACTTTCTTTTGAATTCTTTAATCACCTTGAACCCCGTACTTATATTCTATCACCTCCTTCTTGAATTTTTTATTGTTGTTTTTCATCTTCGCCTATTTCGAAAAGATTGACGCTCATGCTTGATATAAGTTTGACACAGGAATAGTACTAGATATACCCCATATGCCAATCATATTACTTTGTGACTATCTTTTGTAATTAAGGGCATATCACATGTGATAGATTATGTTAAGATTTTGAGGATTAGTAAGCACTATTGAATGATTGAGAAAAAAATTATATAGCCTTGTTTTTATGATAGATTGGTAAATTATAAAAATTGCATTGTCAACTTGAGCCAAATTTTATATAAAGGTAAAAATCTTAGATCGTGATCAAGTATGATAAGATTGAGAGATTTAAGTTATTTAATTTCGAGGAAATTTTTTTCTTTAGATAATTATAATAATGAGGATTTAACTTTAAAGATAAGAATGCCTTATAGAATAAATTTTGAAATATTAATATTGCATATGATTCAAATTTTGAATATGGAAGGTTGAATCATCGATTTAAAGTTTGAGGATAAATATAAAATTCTAAACGTGAGCATTGATGGATGAAATTTAAAATTTTACGATTTGATGATTTAAATTAAAAGTTAAATTATGCTTATAGGATCACCTATTTGAAATATTGAGGATGAAAATTAAATTTAAAACTTGATGAGTACAAAATTCTTAAGTTTGAGACTAGGAATAAGATTTGATTAGAGTTGTTATTATTTAAAAAATTAGAGAAGATTATGATAGTTGGAATCATGATTAAAATATTTGATGTGGGTTATTTAAATATTGAAGATGTCATATAGATTTGACTTAAATTTGGACGTTGATTATTTAAAAATCGAAAAGAGATTACGATAAATTTCGATTTAAATAGTAGTTATTTAATTTTGAAGAGATTGCGATAGATTTGAATATATTTTGTCATTTAAAATTTTAAGAAGATTGCGGTTGACTTGTCTTAGATACGAATGTGAAGGATTTATTAATTCATGCCTTATTTTGAATTTTGAGGATGAAAATCTTGTAAGTTGGGTAGATTGTAAACCCCCTTATCCAAAAATAGATATTTTATGTGTATTTTATATTTATTATATTTATTCCTAATAATTAATTAAAACTTAATTAATTTATTAGGATACTTTATCGTAGTTTGGACATTAGTGACGTAGGACGACCCCAAAATCTACATCGCCCTTCGTAGGAAGTAGCCTACGCGGGAGACACTACTTGAAAGATCTTCGTATGACACAAAATTTGATCATTTAGCATTAGTATGGCACTAGTGTGACAACCGTAGTTTCTTGTGGAAAATATTTAGATATTTTTAAATAAACAATTTATTTATGATTATTTTTTAATCCAACCTTTTTCAATAAGCAACTCATAATTCCTCTATGCCAAATTCGGACACTTTCCTCTTTTGTAGGATTTATTTATTTATTTATTTCTATTTTAATCCCATGGAATTAAATCAAATCTTTGTCATAAATTAGTTATTTGGTTAGTTATTGACTTTAAATAACTAACAACCTAATTAGGAAACATCCTAACAAACTAACTACCCAATCCTAATCCTAACCCTCTTCTCAAACCCACGGACCTCCCCCTCAAACCCGCGCACACCCCATGCCGACCCCCACTCTCTCTCTCTCTCTCTCTCTCTCTCTCTCTATATATATATATATATATATATATATATATATATATATATATATATATATATATATATATATATATATATATAATCTTTTTCTTATCTCCCTTTCTAAAAATTCTAACCTAAAATCTCATCTACAAAATCCTAACTTTCTCTCCATCCTCCATCACCCTAACCGCCACCTACATTACCAAGGCTGACCCCCCTTCACGTGGAAACCACAATCATCTTCTCCATCCAAGAACCCTAATATCTCATTCCTTCTTCTTCTAGTAAGTTTTTTTAATCCTTCTCTCCTTCCTTCTTCAATCTCTTCGTGATTTATGAATATATATATATATATATATGTGTGTGTGTGTGTGTGTGTGTGTGTGTGTGTGTGATGATGTAAACTTTATTATTTTATTTTGAAGAACTCATGCAACCCATGACCCTAATTTTTAGGTTCAACCCAAAATTTTGTGTATGCATGAATCCTCCTTCAAAATCCTCTTTAGATATTGTTAATGAATTTATATAGATGTTATTAATAGAGAATATTTTTTATAAATAATTCTATATTTACTAATTTGTATTAAATTAGAGTTTTGAGCATGTCTTATGGGTAGTTTGCCCTAGTTTTGATGTATGCATGTTGGAGACTCTCAGACCTTGTTAGGACTTGATCATAGATAGAAAATTCTAAATTTTCTTGATAAAGTATTATTTTTCTAAAAATTATATATTCTAAAATTATATCAAAATTATATTATTTGATAATTATACTGTCACAATATCCATGTACCACCCCTTGGCATGTATACTAGCAAAGTTTGGTTGTCAACCCTAATAGGATCAACTTGTAGATGGAAAAACCCAAATTATTTTGTATAGATAAAAGAATTAGTATGTACTATATTTATTACTGATTTTACCATATTTATTCATATTTTATTTCTATTTATAAAAATTAGAATTCTAGGTATATTATGTAGCAAGTTGACCTAGTTTTGACAAAACTTGACCCCGACAGTTTTAGACTTAAACCCCGACCAAAAATCCATATTTTTAGCATTTAAAATTATATTATTATATTTTAATTCTGAATTTTTAAGTATTTTTTAGATTTACTTATTTGTCAAAAATTAATTTTTGGTGACTAGCAGGTAACCCGTTATGACCTAGTTTTTGTTTCTACTTGATTTTGGACTCATAAAATTTATAGGAGACGGCCCTATCACTAAAAACCCAAATTTTATAATAAATTCTAGAATTAATATTTTTATTAAATAATATTTTAAAATGATTTTTGATAATGTTTGATGGTTAGTAATATTTTGGTGTGGAGTTACCTGTATGTGCAACCAACGTAGGAGTATTAACTAGATAATAACTTAATTTGTCTAGAAGAATAAGAGTCTAATTAGTGTAATAATTAATTGGTAGGTGTTCGAGACATTTCTGTAGATAGCTCCGGATCATATTTGTTGTGATCGCAGCTTGACTTGGAAGGCAAGTACACCTTGCTTGATTGTATTATTCAGTTTACATATGCATAATTTTTATTTGTTTAGTTGTGTGTACGCGTATTAGAGTTGTAGATTTATCCAGTATCTTATGAAGATACGAGGTATCTTCTGACCTGACATATGGTATGATGGTCCAACCCTTGTCCTTGTCTGGTTGTAGGGTTGGATTATTGTGAAGGTACGAGGTTTCTTCTGACCTAACACTGTTTTAAATATGTCCACTGAGTGAGTGAGTGAGTGAGTGAGTGAGTGAGTGAGTGAGTGAGTGAGTGCATGAACCTGTGTGTTGACTGATCATCGATACGTGAGTTCGCGTCTTATGTTAGTAGTTGCTGTTAGCTAGTTTTAGATTTTATTGACGTCATATATTATGTCTACACCACGTATATGGTTCAGATAGTACATTGGGAGGGAAGAATCTACTAGTGAGCTTATGGGATTTCTGTTTCTAATGTATATATGGTGTAAATCGTGTACCCCCCGAGTTCTGTGGAACGCCTGGTAGGATGACTGTTCTTCTATTTCTCTTCCCTCATGCTCCACTAGAGATGTCTCGAGTGCATATCACATAGATGGTTAGTTACCCTATTTATTGTTTACTTCTTTACATTCATGCATGTCAATTTTTTGTGTACTTGTTATGTCCCTTGAGGACTTGGCACTTTTTCCAGATCCCGACGAGCACTTGTAACCGGCAACTACGGAGTTGAAGATTTGTTGACGAAGACCTTGAGGTGGAGCCACAAGAGTTCTCTTGAGCTTCTTGGATGATAGTTGCTTAGTGTTTGGGACTATTTCATTATTTCATAGTTGTATTTTTTTCATTATTCTTTTATACTTTATTATCGTGGATTGTTCTCCACTAGACTTTGTTTGTAGTGGATTCTGAGACTCTATCTACTCTTTCAGTTCCTTATTCTGTGATATTTTGTGGATGAGATTAGATTATTACATGCTTGTGATATTGTGACTTAGTATATTATTCAGCGTACTACGACTGGTTAGGTCCATTAAATTAGGTTCCTATACTTGTTCGTACAGCTGGCATGTGTACGTATACCTGGTCCTATGTATTTTGGAATTGGGGTGTGACATCGAATGCTCCACATCGGAGACACTAGCCGTTTGCCCTCCTACACTGATCTCTGGTGTGCCCTGGCTTACCGTTGTGGTTGCATCCTGCTGATACAGACTGACTGGAGGATTGTAATATGGTTACTATGGAGGCTGGAGGTATTGACGGGCGAGGAGTTCTGACTGCTGGTGCTGGAGGTGATGACTGAGTATTGATTCCTCTTATGGATGAGTGTGACCTCTTTCGACCTCTGGTCCTTGCTACCAATCTCTAGCTGGCAAGTTCTTGGGACCTAGTTGCCCTGAGAACCGCATCATAGGTGGTATAATTATGGCCCACCGTAAACTGTTAAATCTCAAGATATAACCCTTTCTCAAATATCTTAGCCCGATCCTCTTTGGAAGCTACCATATGGGGAGCAAATCAGCTGAGTTGGCAAAACTTGGTCGCATACTGGTCGACCGATATTGTGTTCTGGCGGAGGTTGATGAACTGTTGCTGAAGCTGAAACTTGGCGGTTGTGTGGAAATACTTCTCCTGAAAATGCTTCTTGAACGTCCTTCAGTCAATGGGCTTCGAAAGTGCCATTTCTTGTGCTGCCCACCAATCTTGGCAAGATCTGTTAATTGTAGCTTTATAACTGCTACCTTCTCGTCCTCGGGGGTCTTAGTCACATCCAGGATGGCCTCAAAACAAGAATCCGTTGAAACTGTATCCTCAGTGCCGAGAAACTTAGTTGGACGCAAGCGACTAACATTGGTTGCTGAGTTTTGAGTATAACACCCACTGTTATTGATTGCTACTCTAACTCCCTGACAAAGAGTAGTGTTGGTCTATTCTTGTCCGTGCTGAAACTGCTGGCAGAGTTGGACCACTTGTTGCTGAAGCTAGAGTTATTATTGTTGTTGTTGTTGTACCATCATCATAGCTTGGATCATCTCTAACATAGCCTTCGAGCCTGCCTGCCCTGGTTGTACTAGAAGTACTGGTGGTATTATTTGAGTTGGCTGGGATGGTATATACGGCGGAGCGGGCTGAACTGGCCGTCTAGGCAAGACTGGTGGAGATGATTATGTGGGTCGGGTATGCGTGACTTGCGAAGCCGGCTGATAAAAAGCTACTGGCGCTTGCCCTTGGTTCAATAATAGAATCTGGCCCTGGCCTACTTCTAGATCTGTTGGAGTTATTGGTTCAAATGAACTCTCAGAAGGTGGAGCAGGTGGGGTGTCCCTAAAGGATAAGGACACAAAGATATCAACAAAGGACAAGAATGGAACAATGTTACACCCCAGGCCCAAATTACGTAGGACTAGGAATACGTAACACGCCAGTCGTATGTATACGAAACTCTAATATGTTGGAAGATCGTAACACACACGTACGTTGTACATGAATATCAAATCCACAAGTGGTAGTATACTGTCAACAAGTCACACGCACTCTATATCTCATCCATAGCACAAATAAAGAAATAGAAATAAATAACTGAATCTCAAATATGAAGTATCAAAGAATGATAGTCGGATGGAAACAAATCCACTGCCAATCGACTATACTAAAAACTACTAAATAAGAGAAGAGATCAAAACTCTAATATAACATAAATGTCAATAAAGGAAATAACAACTAGAATATCCATCAGCTGCAATGAATCAAAGTTACTCTGAAGGTAAGACCTCCTCAGTCTGGTATAAAGCGTCAGGTCCGGATCCGTACTCTTATGGATAATCCTGCAAGTCTATACCTGGAAAGGGACCAAGTCCTCAGAGGGACGTAACAAGATACATAGAAGCATGCCAATAAAGTACTAAAAAATAAACATCCAATGGGTCGCCTAACCATCTATGTGAATGCATTTTGAGAACAACTTTCCAAAACGTGGGCTATCTGGATAAAATGGGATTGTCATGATTCTCTCGGAGATTCAGGGGCCTAAAAAGCATGACTATTTTGAACCTCAGAGGCCGCCAGGTAATAATATAGTATATAATGGTCATCATGACCGCGCATCTCTGGCGGAGCGAACGGGTTACACAAAAAAAGTGCAAAAAAGCCCAAAAGACTTACTTGTTGTCCTTCCCACCCCATGATCTAAGCATATCATATTCATGACACGATGATACCTCTAATAACTGCCAAGTCTTCTAGCATGCAAATTCTATCAACAGTTATTCCCTATCGCACGTCCCATACGTACAGGAGGCCAGCCTGTCATGCAAGTCCGTGTCCTACATGAGACTCACACTCGTGTAACAGATGTGTCACGGCCAATAAAACCTAATGATGCCTCCAAATCATGTGGTGGTCTCATAAAACTAGGTCAACATCCATAATATATATAATAAAGATAAAATACGATGCCACCGTCGTTGCACCCAAGTTATTCTTGGACGCGCAGTTTATGTAGCAGTTAAAATATATAAACTAAATGATAGAAATAAAATATATGCATCATATGGAATATAAATCACAGTACAATGACAAGGTATACTTGCCTGACAAAAAAGCTGTATAATATAAACGTCCAGGTGTCAACTACAGAGGATCAGAAACTATGGCCTCCGAATAAATATCTTCGGATGCTGAAATAAACATCACCAAAGTTCTCAGAACAAGCGAGATAGCTAGAAAATACTACCATTTTGTCCAATTTGGACACAGGGACAAAACGATAATTTTGGGTCAAAGCGGGTCCACATGTGGGCCACTTTGTACCGAAAAATGTGCCAGAGGTAAAAGTCTCTAAATAGGACAAATTATAGGTCAAACAAATTCTAAACGACGATATGAACTAAACGGTATGTCCAATTTTGTATTCCGGTGAGCCGATCACAAATTCGCCCTTAAAGTCAACCGTGGGGCCCGAAAATAGGCAGCTTGGTCAACTGTCTCAGAATTAAGTGAAACTTGGGTCACAGGACTAGCGTGATACCACGAATCCAATGGCGCAAGTTTTTTCGTATTCCGACGAGCGTGCATTAAACGGGGTGGTAGTTCACAAAAATCACGTTATGGGGACTTTTTACGGATACATGTTAATTTCGACGCGCACACACGTCTAAATCAGTTTCTGTGAAATTCCACACATTAGAATATACCATACGCACCTTTCGGTACAATTGGTACATGACAAGGCGGTCCCGTTTGGTGGGATGCGCTCCGTATCATAATTTTTCAATATTTTAAAAATAAGTTTTTGGTCGATTTGGAGGTCGAATAATTTTACACATATAACAAATTAACAAAACTAAAAGAACAGAAAAAATTTCGGTCATATGGAGAAGAAAAATCCTTTAATTTTTTTTCGAAAATATTAAACAGGTTGATGGAATATTGGGTGTGAACATGGGAGTTTGGGTTGAAATTTCTGAACTATTTTTGTCAGTTTTCCGGTCATTTTTTGGTCAATTTTTTGACCACTATATGGCACAAAAACTTGTTCCACTTGAATAAAAATCCTAGAGGGTTACGTTGTGAACGTATACGAACAAACCGCTCGAGAAAAGGATGAGAGATGAGAGAGTTACATCACCGTGAAGATGGAAGAAAAATTATGCTGCTATGTACGCTTGCGCGTACGCGGATGTTCGGTGGCGGCGGTCGGCCAGGGCGGCCCGGGGAGGCGGCGGTCGGTGCGGGGTGGTCGTCAACGTGGGGGCGGCGCTGATGTCGGCTAGGGTAGGGTTAGGGTTTGGAGTTTAGAGTTAGGGTTGAAGTTATAAGTAATATATATATATATATATATATATATATATATATATATATATATATATATATATATATAGGGGTCTGGGGCTTCTCTACGGGGGAGAAGTTGGCTGAAGTGGGTGGGAATTAGGTAGGTTAGGTCTGGGGTTTAAGTTTAGGTTATTAAGTAAGATTTAGTTTTAGGTTTTTTGTAATATTTTCTTTTCTTTTCTCTTTTTCTTTTTCTTTTCTTTTCCTTTTCTTTGGTTTTCTTTTTCATTTCTTTTCTTTTCTTATTTATTTTATTTTTATTTATATTTTATTAACATTATTATTATTATTATTATTATTATTATTATTATTATTATTATTATTATTATTATTATTATTATTATTACTTCTATTACTATTATTATTACTCTTATTATTATTATCATTATTATTAGTATTATTATTACTTCTATTACTATTATTATTATTATTATTATTATTATTATTATTATTATTATTATTATTATTATTATTATTTATTAACATATATTCAAATATATATATAAATGAGGAAAAGTTCAAAAATAATATTTGCACACCAAATAAATTCTAAAAATTTACTTCATAAAGCTCTAATAAAATACCACACTCAAAATATTTTATGTAATATTTTATAATTAATAATTAAATATTTATCTAGTTATATAAATCAAATAATTGTAGCAACAAATTAACTAAGTAATTAATTAAAGGACTATCCACAAAATAGGTAATTGTAAATAATATGCACATCTTACAAAAAGGAAATGTACCAATTTGGCACGGGAAATTATGGGGTGCTAATTGTAGGAAGTTGGATAAAAAAATAATTACATTAAATTATATATATATATATATCTAAATATTTAATTATTAATCTATGGTCGTTACATTAATGTCATAGTAACACCAAGGGATCGAATTTCTGTGCCACGAAAAGATTCTACAAGTAGTGTCTCCTGTGTAGGCTACTTTCTATGAAGGGAGATATAGACTTTGGGGTCATCCTATATTATTAATGTCCAAACCATGGTGAAGTATCCTAATATAATCATTAGATTTTAATTTATTTTGAAAAATAATCTAAAACAAATACAAGAAATACAAATACACACGAAATAACTATTTTTTGGGAGAGGGGGTTTACAATCTACCCAACTTAAAAGAATTTTATCCTCAAAATTAAAAATAAAATATGATTTGCTAAATCCTCCATATTCGTATATAAGGCAAGTCAATCGCAATCTTTTCCAAAATTTAAATAACAGAAACTATTCAAATCCATCGCAATTACTTCAAATTTGAAATAACCATTGTTTAAATAAAAATTTAACCCATCGTAGTCTCTTCTCGATTTTTAAATCATTAACATCCAAATTTAAGTTAAATCCATTTAACATCTTCAAGATTTAAATAACTCATATCAAATTTTACATCACAATCTCCAACCATCATAATCTCCTCTAGAAAATAATTCTAATCAATTATTATTCCTATTTTCAACTTATGAATTTTGTACTCTTCAAATTTTAAATTCAATTTCCATCATCAACATTTTAAATGGGTGATCCAACAATCAAACTTTAACTTTTAATTTAAATCATCAAATTATAAAATTTTAAATCTAATTCAACAATTGTTCAAGTCTAAAATTATATATTTATCCTCAAAATCTAACCTTCAATATTTAAAATTTAAATCATGTGCTCCTATTATAAACATTTGGTTCGCAATATCGAGATATCAAAATTTATTAAAACCTCATCATCTTAATCATTCTTCTAAAAGTTTCTCAAAATTAAAATGACTTAAATCTCTTAATCTAATCTTACTTGATCACAATCTAAAAGAAATTCTTCTCAAGTTGACAATGCAACTTTTATCCAACTTAGAATTTATCCATCTATCACATAAGGCTATACATTTAAGAAAAATTATTCCTCAAATTATTTAATCGTGTTATTCAATCCTCAAAAATTTTAACACCAAATATATCACATGTGATATACCCTTAATCACAAAAGATAGTCACAAAGTAATATGATTGGCCTATGGGGTATGTCTAGTACTCTCCGTGTATCAAACTTATACCAAGCATGAGCGTTCGTCTTTCCAAAATAGGGGAAGATGAAAGACAACAATAAAGAATTCAAGAAGAAGGTGATAGAATACAAGGACGGGGTTCAAGACGACTTTAAGAATTCAAAAGAGAGTTGTCAAGGCAGTTGTGGATTAAAATCTTATTTTGGTAAATTTCTATTCTCATGTTCATATCAGAACAGTTATGTACCTGATATGATATGCTCTGACCTATCTAGAAGGCAAGTATATTCGTCTACAAGTCAACTATATATCCCAGTCCACGTAAAGTAGTCATGCGAAGAGCGAACCAAGCGCACTAAGGTTAGCTAGACAATAATATACTGATTCTGATTTAGATAATGTATTAGTAGGCATCTCCAATAACATATATATCATGAACAAGCTCGATAAAAGAATAAGCTTACAAAACTAGGCTATAATAGCAGCATAAGTTGAGGTAGTCCAGAAAATATAAGTACGCTGGATTATGATGAAGGAATATACAAAATAATTCAAGTTCATCAAGAAGATGAGACTCGTCCGGTGTTGTACCTGTACAGTTTCCATAATAACTCCTTGTCTAAGTCTCTAGTCGACCAAATGGGAGTATGGGCCTCTGAGTTCTACAGTCTAGATAAACACTATCTTCTTATGCAAGCATATAGTTGGTGTCATTCAATTACACTTCATAAATAGTTTAAAGAACCATGTGATACTAGGTTGTAAGGCATACTACCCAACTTAAAAGAATAAACTGATACTGTAACTTCCTTGTGGGGATAAAGTAGAAACTCTCGTTAGGGTATACGAGAAAAAGATCTTAGTACTTATTAAGGTATCATATTATATTATATAGGTAATGGCCATCTTAAGTCTTAATCATAGTGCTTATAGAACAAAAGCGTTAATATTTAAGAATGGAGAAGTTACTGGCTCTATGTGAAATAGGATATAACCTGTATGGAGATATGGATAAAAATTATGTGATTTGAAACTAAAAGATGATCATAAAATCATAATCTAAATGAATAACTCAAACTATCAAATTTTAACTACTAAGCACATAATTTTAAAATTCAAGATTAACAACTATAATCCTAGCAAACTATATATCCTAACATAAAAAAAAATTACTTGGCCTACAATCAGAAGGGTTAGATGGTATGATTGAAAAGATAAAGAAAAAAATATTTTATTCATTCTTCTTGGCTTCCTAAGGTACTGTTCTGCTAATACCAAGACAAGAATCTAAATTTATTGTTCTAATATTATCTCACTATGAAAGTTAGGTTTAGTCCTAATATTTAACCTTGGATTTCTATTGGTTCCTCAATACTAGGGTCAAACAATATGGTCAAATTTATAACTAACCTTAGTAGTGTCTATACTACTCTCAAGTCCTTCATAAATATGTCAAGGGATAATGGTCAATTAATCTACAGGTAAGGGATGCTAGGGTTCATTAAGTATTCTAAACTTAGTGATGTGCCAATATTCTAGTTGTATTCTTAGTAAAAAAAGTTACCCTAATTATCATCCTAACAACAAAGATTCCTATATTCTAGCAGAAGGCAATACTTAAAGAACTATTAGGGAAGCACATGAATCAAGCAGGATACAATTATTTAAATAGAATGGATTGAAAGAAAGGTGAGTCATAGTCAAACGTGGATGAGATCCTATACTCTAATCCTAGGTGCAGGCTTGCTCGGTACAGTAACGTAACCGAGACAATATGCTCTCGACCTGCATGGGCCACCACTAAAAATATGTCACGCTCCAGTCCCAAAATACGTAGGACAAGGAATACGTAATACGCCAACCATGTGTATACAAAACTCCAATGTGTTGGAAGATCGTAACACACACGTACGCTGTATATGAATATCAAATCCACAAGTGGTAATATACTATCAACAAGTCACACGCAATCTATATCTCATCCACAACACAAATAAAGAAATAGGAATAAATAACTGAATCTCAAATATGAAGTATCAAAGAATGATAGTCGGATGGAAACAAATCTACTGCCAATCAACTATACTAAAAACTACTAAATGAGAGAAGAGGTTAAAACTCTAATATAAGATAAATATCAATAAAGGAAATAGCAAGTAGAATATCCATTAGCTGCAATGAATCAAAGGTACTCTGAAGGTAAGACCTCCTCAGTCTGGTATGAAGCGTCAGGTCCGGGTCCGTATTCCTGTGGATAATCCTGCAAGTCTATACCTGGAAAGGGACCAGGACCTCAGAGGGACGTAATAAAATACAAAGAAGCATGCCAATAAAGTACTAAAAAATAAACATCCAATGGGTCGTCTAACCATCTATGTGAATGCACTTTGAGAACAACTTTCTAATACATGGGCTATCTGGCTAAAATATGATTGGCATGATTCTCTCAGAAATTTAGGGGCCTAAAAAGCATGACGTCTTTTGAACCTCAGAGGCCGCCAGGTAATAATATAGTATATAGTGGTCATCATGACCGCGCATCTCCGGCGGAGCGTACGGGTTACACAAAAAAAGTGCAAAGGAGTCCAAACGCCTTACTTGTTATCCTCCCTACCCCATACTCTAAGCATGTCATATCCATGACACGATGATACCTCTAATAACTGTCAAGTCTTCTAGCATGCAAATTCTATCAGCAGTTATTCCCTATCGCACGTCCCATACGTACAGGAGGCCAGCTTGTCACGCAAGTTCGTGTCCTATATGAGACTCACACTCGTGTAATAGATGTGTCACGGCCAATGAAACCTAATAATGCCTCCAAATTATGTGGTGGTCTCGTAAAACTAGGTCAACATGCATAATATATATAATAAAGATAAAATACGATGCCACCGTCGTTGCATCCAAGTTATTCTTGGACGCACAGTTTATATAGCAGTTAAAATATATGAACTAAATGATAGAAATAAAATACATGCATCATATGGAATGTAAATCACAGTACAATAGCAAGATATACTTGCCTGGCAAGAGAGCTGCGTAATATAAACATCCAGGTGTCAAGTACAGAGGATCAGAAACTATGGCCTCCGAATAAACATCTCCAGATGCTGAAATAAATATCACCAATATTTTCAGAATAAGCGAGATAGCTAGAAAATACTATACTTTGTCCAATTTGAACACAGGGGCAAAACGATAATTTTGGGTCAAAGAGGGTCCACTTGTGAGCCACTTTGCACCCAAAAATGTGCCAGAGGTAAAGGTCTCTAAATGGGACAAATTATAGGTCAAACAAATTCTAATCGACGATACGAACTCAACGGTATATCCAATTTTGGATTTCGGTGAGCCGATCACAAATTCGCTCTTAAAGTCAACCGTGGGGTCCACAAATTGGCGGCTTGGTCAACTGTCTCAGAATCGCATGAAACTTGGGTCACAGGACCAGCGTGATACTAAGAATCCAATGGTGCAAGTTTCGTCGAATTATGACGAGCGTACACTAAACGGGGTGGTAGTTTACAAAAGTCGCGATACGGGAACTTTTTACGGATACATGTTGATTTCGATGCGCACACACGTCCAAATCAGTTTCTGCGAAAGCCCACATGTTAGGATATACCATACGTACCTTTCTGTACAATTGGTATTCGACGAGGTGGTCCTGTTTGGCGGAGCGTGCTCCGTATCATAATTTTTTAATATTTTAAAAATAATTTTTTTGTCGATTTGGAGGCCGAATAATTTTACACATATAACAAATTAACAAAAACTAAAAAAAATCTCGATTATATAGAGAAAAAATATTTTAATTTATTTTCGAAAATATTAAACAGGTTGATGGCAAATTATGTGTGAACATGGGAGTTTGGGTTAAAATTTCTGAACTATTTTGGTCAGTTTTTTGGTCATTTTTTGATCGATTTTTTGACCAATATACGGCACGAAAACTCATCCCGCTTGAATGAAAATCCTAGAGGGTTACGTTGTGAACGTACATGAACAAACCGCTTGAGAAAAGGACGAGAGATGAGAGAGTTACATCACCGTGAAGATGGGAGAAAAACTGTGCTGCTATGCACGCTTGCGCGTATGCGGATGGCCCGCGGTGGCGGTCGACCGGGGCGACCCGGGGAGGCGGCGGTAGGCGCGGGGTGGTCGCCGGCGTGGGGGCGGCGCTGACGTTGTCTAGGGTAGGATTAGGGTTTGGAGTTTAGAGTTAAGGTTGAAGTTATATATATATATATATATATATATATATATATATATATATATATATATATATATATATATATATATATATATATATCGAGGAAGAGGGGTCTAGGGCTTCTCTGCGGGGGAGAAGTTGGCTGAAGGGGGGGGATTAGGTTAGGTCTGGGGTTTAAGTTTAGGTTATTAAGTAGGATTTAGTTTTAGGTTTTTTGTTATATTTTCTTTTCTTTTCTCTTTTTTTTTTCTTTTCTTTTCTTTTCTTTTCTTTTCCTTTTCTTTGGTTTTCTTTTTCTTTTTCATTTCATTTCTTTTCTTTTTATTTATATTTTATTAACAACAACATTATTATTATTATTATTATTATTATTATTATTATTATTATTATTATTATTATTATTACTTCTATTACTATTATTATTACTCTTATTACTATTATCATTATTATTAGTATTATTATTACTTCTATTATTATTATTATTATTATTTATTAACATATATATTCAAATATATATAAATGAGGAAAAGTCCAAAAATAATATTTGTACACCAAATAAATTCTAAAAATTTACTTTGTAAAGCTCTAATAAAATACCACATTCAAAATATTTTATGAAATATTTTATATTTTATAATTAATAATTAAATATTTATCTGGTTATATAAATTAAATAATTGTAGTAACAAATTAACTAAGTAATTAATTAAAAGATTATCCACAAAATAGGTAATTGTAAATAATATGCACATCTTACAAAAAAGGAATGTACCAATTTGGCACGGAAAATTATGGCGTGCTAATTGTAGGAAGTTGGGTTAGAAAAATAACCACAATTAAATTATATATATAAATATCTAAATATTTAACAATTAATCTATGGTCGTTACACTAATGTCATAGTAACACCAAGGGATCGAATTTTTGTGCAACGAAAAGATTCTACAAGTAGTGTCTCCTGTGTAGGCTACTTTCTATGAAGGGAGATGCAGACTTTGGGGTCATCCTATATTATTAATGTCCAAACCATGGTGAAGTATCCTAATATAATCATTGGGTTTTAATTTGTTTTGAAAAATAATCTAAAACAAATACAAGAAATACAAATACACACGAAATACCTATTTTTTTGGAGAGGGGGTTTACAAACAAACATGTCAAGCACGCTCGTAGTTCAAGGAGGGCGAGAAGTACAGGTTACAAGTGGAGTTCAATCGAAGTAAAATAGAGGATTAAGATTATAACAAGATAAGTCCCCCCACAAGTCTAAAAAATTGACCTTCGTGGGCCACCACTAGAACCTTGTCACGCTCCGCTCCAAGAATACTGGATAAATAAGAGGACTGACATGACCAAACACACCTTGCAGAATATCGAAGTAAGCCGCAATGTTCTAAGGTTGTCAAGAAGACAAATGGATTGACTCTAGCATGCTATGACGTCAGTCCTAAGGCCGACAAATTCTAGTATCTCAATCCATCAACATCAAGTACAAGAGTATATCATATATGAAAGTAAAAAAGTATCCCAAATTACATACATATATGATCGTGAAGCTAGTGAATACAAAATGCTGCACTAGCAGTATCATGCCCCAATCTCGAAGGTTCCGACAATGCCCCCGCCGGACATGAATCACCGTATTGTGGCGCTCCCACGGGGCGTATATCATTTTTTATCGAGTTGTGATACCGTGCGAGCCTGGGGTTGCGTTCGTACAAGGCAACATCGTTAAAGTTGTGGCTATCATCGAACCGATCGAGTACGCAGTAGAGGGACAGTGTTACAAACAATAATCCATCTGAGTATATGGGCAAAGATTAAGGCACGAAGTTCTCTGAACACAATAGCATCGTTCCATATATTATATCCCTCTATACAAAAGCAGCTCAAAACATCGGTACTGCTTAAGGCATCGACACCAGATTTTCGGATCCTGGGGATGAGGCACGGCTATCGCTTCCTCGGACGATCCAGCACCTGTGAACGAGCAAACTATTGGTGGGTAAGCACTTTGGAGAAAGTACTGGTGAGTATAAAATCAACTAACAGAAGACAACATACACTAAAACCAACACTAAGTAATTATGTTATAAAATATTATATTACTAGTGATCTTTCTAGTTTTACCTAAGTTTATTACATGAAGTACGGGAACGGAGTCATGTTACTTCTTTTGGAAATATCTTTGAAAATATATTTTATGTTCGATAATACAAGCATGCAAGGCAAGCAGTTCATGTATGATAAGCAAGTTCAATTACTATCTCCGGTACGCAGCGTATTTCGTGATTATATCCATATTCATTTCTTTAAAGACTCGATCATGCATCTAGTGGACTATCTTCTTATACTATTGAAGACGATCATCATATTCAAGCAGACATGCAGGTCTAGGTACGATGCAAGACAATATGCAAAACAATATATCACTTATATAGTAATTCTTACCCCTTGCCGAACGATTATCCCTGCAGTAGACATAAAAGTTAGCAACATATGCATATACAAACAAGGTTCTCTTTCCCTGTCCTTCTCTACATTAATCAGTTAGGTATACAAGAAGGCTAATCTAGCATACGCCCTAACTATATAATGGTCCACAGAAAACCCATGAATAGCATCTGGAACTACAAGCCCAGACTAACTATTAGACATAACACCTCCCTAATCATGAGGATTACAAGCCTCAGGGTGTTTCAATTATCTCCCCCAGGCTGAACGATTCCTAGTGCCTTAGAAAAAGCTCGAAAGATAGTACCTTGTGCACAAGTTGTCCAAAAACTGATGCGATAAATGCGATTCTATCAGATAAAGACTATAAAAAACATATGTCCATAAACAAGCAAACATGATATCAAGCGATAGAGCAAGAGCTCTCAATTCTCTTCTTCCAATCAATTCGATAGGTTTAATACGTTCAATCATTTTGATAGGTTCAATCTTCTTTCTTTTATTCAATCGAAAGATTCAATAGCATACAATACCAGTTATTCAAACAGTTCTATCTTTCAAGCATCAATGACAAGCAAAATGTGGCACGATTCTTCTCTCTTTTAGCTAAGCATGCAGTTCTACTCTTGTTTAGCATATGATAAAAATATATGAATATTCTTTTACTCTTGTTTATTAGCATGGTAGCGGTTCGTTCGATGACGGTGTCCGTGTAACTAAGTATGCAATATTCTATTCTTTAACTTAGCATGGCAATGGTTCTATCTCTTTTAGACAAGCATACAAGTTTTCTAGTTAAGCAAGCAGGTTCTCATTCTATTATTATCATATGATTGTCATCTTATTAAGTGAACAAGCATTGCAAAAACTCATATTCATTATTAAGACGTGCAAGAATCAGATAATAAAGTTCTGCCCACTCACCTAGATCTCAGACATCTTCTGGTTCAATAAGGAGCTCTCCAAGAAGGTTTCCTTTTTGCGCCAGTAAACCGATATCTCTTGTACATAGTGCCAACATGGAGCGGGGCACTACATACTTATCCACCAAGAAAAAGTTTCGTCCTCGAAACTTCAAGAAAAAAATTTTGATATCCAGAGCAGCGATTGTCCTCATCCCTCACCATCCTCAATCCTAAACTCTAGCAATCAACAAGCATAAAATTATAACTCTCAAGCAATAAATCAAATCCAAAAAAACTTTTGCTAGTATCTTAGAGAATATCTATGGACTTATTGTATGGAACGTTCATTGCAGCATAATATATGGAACATCTATGAGTCGAAGGCAATGGAATGGGCAAAGAATCAAGTTGCTCGGATACTATTATATCACGTCCCGATCCCAAAGGTCCCAACAATGTCCCCGCCGAATGCGAAGGCGTATGTGTTTGCCATCGAGGCGTGATACCGTGCGAGCCTGGGGTTGCGCCTGCACAAGGCAACATCGTTAAAGTTGTAGCTATCATCGAACTGATTGAGTATGCAGCAGAGGGACAGTGTTACAAATAATAATCAATCTGAGTATATGGGGTAAAGCTCAAGGCACAAAGTTCTCTGAACACAATGGCATCGTTCCATATATTGTCTCTCTATACAAAAGCAGCTCAAAATATCGATACGGCTCAAGGCATCGACACCAAAATTTTGGGTCCTGGGGATGAGGCACGATTATCGCTTCCTCGGACGATCTAACACCTGTGAACGAGCAAACTGTTGGTGGGTCAGCACTTTGGAGAAAGTACTGGTGGATATAAAATCAACAAACAGAAGCAACATTCACTAAAACCAATACTAAGTAATTATATTATAAAATATTATATTACTAGTAATATTTCTAGTTTTACCTATGTTCGTTACATGCAGTACGGGAACGGAGTCATATTACTTCTTTTAGAAATATCTTTGAAAACATATTTCATGTTCGATAATACAAGTAAGCAAGGAAAGCAGTTCATGTATGATAAGCAAGTTCAACTACTTTCTCTGGTGCGCAGCGTATCTCGTGATCATATCCATATTCATTTCTTTAAAGACTCTAGCATGCATCTAGTGGACTATCTTCTTATACTATTTAAGACGATCATCATATTCAACCAGGCATGCAGGTCTAGGTGCGATACAAGACAATATGCAAAATAATATATCACTTATATAGTGATTCTTATCCCTTGTCGAACGGTTAACCCTACAGCAGACATATAAGTTAGTAACATATGCACATACAAATAAGGTTCTTTTTTTCTGTCCGTCTCTGCATCAAACAGTTAGGTATACAAGAAGGCTATCCTAGCATGCGCCCTAACTATATAATGGTCCACGGAAAACCCATGAATAGCAGCTGGAACTACAAGCCCAGACTAACTATTAGACATAACACCCTCCTAATTGCGAGGACTACAAGCCTCAAGGTAATTCGATTATCTCCCCCAGGCCGAACGATTCCCAGTACCCCAGAAAATGCTCGAGAGATAGCACCTTGTGCACAAGTTGTCCAAAGACCGATGCGATGAATACAATTCTATCAGATAAAGACTATATAAAACATATGTCCGTGAACAAGCAAACATGATATCAAGCCATAGAGCATGAGCTCTCAATTCTCTTCTTTCAATCAATTCGATAGGTTCGATACATTCAATCAATTTGATAGGTTTAATCATTTCGATAGGTTCAGTCTTCTTTCTTTCATTCAATTGATAGGTTCAATAGCATACAATACCAGTTATTCAAATATTTATATCTTTCAAGCATCAATGATAAGCAAAATATGGCACGATTCTTCTATCTCTTTTAGCTAAGCATGCAGTTTTACTCTTGTTTAGCATACGATAAAAACATATTAATATTCTTTTACTCTTGTTTATTAGCATGGCAGTGGTTCGTTCGATAGCGGTGTCCGTGTAACTAAGCATGCAATATTCTATTCTTTAACTTAGCATGGCAATGATTCTATCTCTTTTAGACAAGCATACAAGTTCTCTAGTTAAGCAAGCAGGTTCTCGTTCTATCATTCTCATATGATCGTTATCTTTTTAAGCAAACAAGCATTGCAAAAACTTAGATTCATTATTAAGACGTGCAATAATCAGAGAATGAAGTTCTACCCACTCACCTAGATCAGTCATCTTCTGGTTCAACAAGGAGCTCTCCAAGAAGATTTTTTTTTTGAGTTAGCAAACCGATATCTCTTGTACAAAGTGCCAACGCAGAGTGGGGCACTACAAGCAGAGTATAATTTTATATGATCTAATGTACTAGCCATGGTCTAATATATACATCATATTGACCGAAGTCAGAGAAGTAATCTCAAAATAAGGGGCTAACACTGCCTCTTGCTAAAATACCATAAAATAAAATAATATTACGAGGGGGTGAAGGAAGGAAAATCCACTTGCAAGCTTCGGTCATAGTCCTACGAGTGTGAGCCATCTTGCTGGAAGTATGGTGGACCCTGATTCTCCTCGGGATAATCTGGCTATACAAAACCAGTGGGGTCAGAACCCGAAGCAACGAGTACCACAAAGAAGCTCAAGGTGATAGACCAAACATATCACAACATACAGCAGAAAAGAGACAAAAATAAATAAATAAATGCGGGTCGAGACTTGTACGGTACCAATATACTTGTCTCAAGAATATAACTGGAAGAACAGAATAACAAGTGTTATAAAGGAAAGTAAAGGGACGAGCAGCAAGAGGGCATAAGAACTACTCTGGATCGGGACCACAACCCTTAAACCAAACAAGGACCGGGGTTGCAGACCTTCACCCGAACAGAACTTAGCACCCTAACCACAAGCCGAAAGAATGAATTAAAAGGGGCGAGCTTATCAAATAGACAATATTCATTGTATGGCCAACCATGCCTACGGCTTGCTATAATTAATTAACTAGGGTTATCACAAATCTAGTTACTAACAAATACATTCTTGAAGAATATCGTTATCATATGCAATACAGTCAACCTGGATGGCCAAAGGTACGCTTGTTGAGTAAACTCAAATGCACAATTACGTCACTACAACATAACTGGTTACTTTGTCATAAACAAAAATTTGAACTTTTAAGCATAAACTTAAACTTGTGATCGTAAACTTCCTTTATAAACATAGACTTGTCTTGTAACATAAACTAGTATATAAACTTGTCTTGTAAGTGTCGCAGCACGCGTAAACTTGGTCAGTCAATGGAGCCCTTGCCTAGGAGGGTTGTTACATGCTACATGGGGCCCTTAGAGATCGGGGTAAGCGGTAGCGCAATATTTTTTTTTCAATGATCTAGGTAAATCTTATCTTGTTTAATCATTATTAAATTATTTAAGTTCTCGAGTCATGGATACTTGAGAACTTCCCTAGAATGACGAGTCACGAGTATGAGCTTTTCACAAGTTATCGTATTCACGACACGCGATACATTAGAAAATACTCACACTCGATTGTCCGATACCAAATGCAATAGGTTTATCATATACACTAATTTCTATAGTGTCTTGTGGGTCAGAACATGTATTAAATTGTAAGAGCACAACATCCAACTATATAATACATAAGGTTGGCGAACAAACTAACAGAAACAAGGTTGGCGCACAAACTAAAAAATTATGAAAACTGGCGCATAAATCAATATCATAAGATCAAATCCATAACATGGCTAAGAACAGGCTACAATAGCTCATATACACATTTTTGGCTAAAAATGTATTACGGCGCACTTTTGGCTAAAAATGGATTACGGCGCACTTTTGGCTAAAAAGTGGATCTGGCGCACTTTTGGCTGAAAATGGATCGGCATATTTTTGGCTAAAAATGGGCTTGGCATACTTTTGATTAAAAATTGGATCTAGTACACTTTTGATTAAAAAGTATTGTTCTTCTTCTCCAACCGACGAGAAAAATCTAAAAACTTGTTTTGGCCAAAAATTTTATTTTAGCTCCAAATTAAGTGATTCAAAAGTCAAATTGCTCAAAATAAAAAGCTAAATCACATAGGACGACTAGTTTTCAGAAAAAATAAGTTTTAAGATCAAAACCATGAAAAACTCATAGAACCCATAATAAAATTCTAAACTTCAAATTCAAATCTACTCAAATATACTCATCAAAATCTAAAACTCCAAGAACTAAATATAATTAACAACTCAATGAGAACATTTTTTCATCAAATACATTTTAACAACAACATATATATATATATATATATATATATATATATATATATATATATATATATATATATATTCAAAAATTAATGCTTCACCATTGACCAACATGTACTTGCCTTAGGTGGCTCCTAGCCACTACCTTTCACGGTCCAAGTCACAACAACAACTTCCTAGAGCTAGTGTCACGCCCCAGTCCCAAAATACGTAGGAGTAGGAATACATAACACGCCAGCCGTATGTATACGAACTCCAATACATGGAAACTATACACACACACGTACGCTGTACATGAATATCAAATCCACCAGTGGTAATATACTGTCAACAAGTCACACGCAATCTATATCTCATCCACAGCACAAATAAATAAATAGAAAATAAATAACTGAATCTCAAAGATGAAGTATCAAAGTATGATAGTCGGATGGAAACAAATCCACTGCAAATCGATACTAAAAACTACTAAATGAGAGAAGAGATCAACTCTAATATAAGATAAATGTCCATAAAAGAAATAGCAACTAAAAATCCATCAGCTGCGATAAATTAAAGGTACTCCGAAGGTAAGACCTCCTCAATCGGGTATGAAGCGTCAGGTCCAGGTCCGTACTCCTGTGGATACTCCTGCCCGTCTATATCTGAAAAGGTACCAGGTCCTCAGAGGGACATAACAAGGTACATATAAATATGCCAATAAAGTATTAAAATAAACATCCAATGGGTCACCTAACCGTCTAAGTGGATGCAGTTTGAGAACAACTTTCCAACAAGTGGGCTATCTGACCATAAATGGGATTGGCGTGATTCTCTCGGAGAATCAGGGGCCTACAAAGCATGTCATCTTTTGAACGGCAGAGGCCGCCAGTAATATATAGGGGTCATCACCGCCACGTATCTCCGGTGGAGCGTACGGATTACAGAAAGAAAAGTGCAAAGGAGCCCAAATGCCTTACTTGTTGTTCTTTCAACCCCATCCTCTATCACGCCCCAATCTCCCGCAGGCTAAATCGACCGTCCCTGCTAGGCGAGAATCCCCGTGTCAGTGCTCCTGCGAAACGATTGCTTTGACCCATCCGGGCATGATATCGCACGAGCGTGAGCTACACCCGTGCAAGGCCGTAGTTCATTGGCTGGCAATAAGAGTTCTAAGCCACAGAGTCGCACAGATTGTCCGAGTGCAGTGGGATCATAAACGCATAGGCGATGTGGTAACAAGTTCACTGAGTCAACAATAGCAAAAATATTAAATAACACAAGTTGAAGTAAAAATGTATATTGATATAAACAAGTATTACAGGTGGCGCTTGGCCGAGATTATAATTCGCTCAGATCTCTCTCTCTGAAATAGTAAAAGTGTGCCAAGTGGCTACAATTGTGGAATGATTGTACAGGCGATGTTCAAACAATATTCCAACATTATATCTTGTATATGTGCTTCAGTTCCGGATCGCAATGCTCCAAGGCTCCAGAGTGATCTCCACGCCTTAGTACGCACGAAGGAGGCATCCGCACCGAACGAGGTTTCTTCCGCACCCTGCAACGATCTGGTGGGTTATTAGTACATTGAATGCACTGGTGGGGAGGCTACTCGCCCGCTCGACAAATCCAAATACGTAATATAGGTTCCGTGTACCAACTATTATGTTGTCTTTCTAGTTGTCTTAGGATCAATTTTATATAGTTGAGTAGCCTAACGTGTGTGGCAGTACGCCGTGCGATATAAGAGGAAACATGGCAAGACTTACCAACTTACCATTTGACCTTCCCTGTCCAAGGCAAATATTGTTAATTCAAGCACGAGCAGAATATATAAAAATCAAGGCAATAGCATATGGAACACGAGTATTGTTATATCAAGATCGTTCAGGTGTTCAGTTGTTCTTTCGATGCGATGCAATGACTCGCATGCGGATAGCCGCTATACGAGGATGACTTATCTATATGAACAATTATCGCTGGCATAGCCATAAAGGACGAGTTATAGTCACGGGATAGAAAATGATATACGATGCAGGTAGCGAGCCCGCCACATGCCATTATCTTCCTCTAATCAAATTGACTAATATAGTCACGGGATAGAAAATGATATGCGACACAGGTAGAGAGCCCTGCCACATGCCATTATCTTTCTCTAATCAAACTGACTATTCCATATGTTTCGTCCGGATCAGATCGATCCCGGTGCCCTGGTAATCGTTCGCGGAACCCATAAACCTTGTGCACAAGTTATCCGCGACACGCAGTCTGGGTCATTCCTTTTTCTATAACTTGACATGAGAATCATAAATCTTGTTCTGAACGAGCAATTACTCCATGAGCTAAGATTCTTTCTTACTTGATACGATCCTCGTTCATACATGATTATCATTCAAGTACAATATCGTTCAATATTCATTCTTTGCCTTGATGCATATCCCCTGGGGCAGGGATTGCTTTGGTGACCTAACAATCCCGGATACTTACAGGTTCAATTACACAGAAGAGCTATTTGATAGTCTCCTAGCTAACTAGAATGCATGCACAATAACGTTATACATTAGTAAGCAAGCAAGCATGCGTTTCTAAGGAATTCAAGTAAACATGTTGGCTCGGGCCCGAAGGTAAACCGAGAGGTAAAACCGTAAGGGACTTCCCGAGCGACATGATCTAGGGTAGCATGTGAGGGTCTGAATATAAGCAATATTTTATTTCCATATTCTAGCATAAGAAATACAAGTTGGAATTATTTCCTTAGCTAGGTGCGTTGTATTCTTATTAGCATGCAGGGGGTGATTCACCTAGCGACTAGCATGTATCATTCCAGATTTTAAGTGTGCTGGCTAAGCAAAGACAAGTTTACCGTAGCCACCCACCTTAGCGATGATTCACCTCGGTTGAGTGATACGCCGAGCGAGCCTCTGAAAGCCTAAGCCGGAATCCTGTAGGGTTAAGTATGGATATCCTTTGCCTCAAACGAGTATTCTCGCCTGAGCAAAGTGGGTCGGGATATTGCACTTTTGTCGTTTGAATCGGCAGTCCGCTTGAGCAGAATAGGGTGTTACATGCTCTAAGCATGTCACATCCATGACACGATGATACCTCTAAATAACTGCCATGTCTACTAACATTCAAAGTTTCTATCGGCAGTTATCCCTATCCGTCGTACGACCTATACGTACTAGTGGCCAGCCAAGTACGCAAGTCCGTGTCCTATATGTGACTCACACTCATGTAAGAATAGTGTCATAGCCAATGAAACATAAGAATATCTCATGATAATGGGGTGGTCTCATAAACTAGGTCACATGCATATACATAATAAAAATAGAATACGACGCCACTGTCGTTGCACCCAAGTTATTCTTGGACGTACAGTTTATATAGCAGTTAAAATATATGAACTAAATAAAAAGAAATAAGATTCATGCAACATATAGAATATAAATCATAGTACAATGGCAAGGTATACTTGCCTAGCAAGCAATCTGTAAAGTGTAAGCGTCCAGATGTCAGGTACACAGGATCAGAAACTAAGACTTCCGAATAAACGTCTCTGAATACTGAAATAGACATCACCAATATTCCCAGAATCAGCGATATAGCTAGAAAATACTACCCTTTCGTCCAATTTGGACACAGGGACAAAACGATAATTTTGGATCAAAGTAGGGTCAACATGTGGCCCACTTTACACCGAAAAGTGTGCCAGGGGTAAAGGTCTCTAAATGGGATAAATTATAGGTTAAACAAATTCTAAACGTCAATACGAACTCAAGGATATGTCCAATTTTGAATTCCGATGTGCCGAACACAATTTTGCCCAAAAAGTCAACCGTAGGGCTCGCAAATAGGCCACTTGGTCAACTGTCTCAGAATTGCGTAAAAATTGAGTCACAGGACCATCTTGATACCACGAATCCAATGGCGTAAGTTTTGTCATATTTCGACGAACGTACACTAAATGGTACAGTATTTTACAAAAGTTGCTATACAGAGACTTTTTACGGACACCGGTTGATTTCGACGCGCACACGCGTCCAAATCAGTTTTTGCGAAAGCCCACATGTCTGGATATACCATGCATGTCTTTCTATGCACTTGGTACATGATGGGGCGGTCCCGTTTGGCGGAGTGCGCTCCGTATCGTAAATTTTAAAGGTTTTAAAAATAGATTTTTTATAATTTTTAACCCAATTTAGTTTTGCATACAACATCAAATAAAATATTATAATTGATAGAAAATAATCTCGGTTATATAGTCTTCACATAGCAAGAAGAAAATCTATGTTTGGATCTCTGTGGTGGGAGATACGAGTACTTAAACAGGGGTGGTTGCAGCAGTTTTCTGAGATTAAAAGTTGTCATTTTTCTCCAACTTGGTCTCGGTTTTCACCTAGGGTTATGCGCTAATCGATGGAAACTAATATACAGTATTGGAAGAGGGATAGGTCGTAAACATACCGGTAAAGACGGGGTCAAATTTGGTCGAGCGATGGAACGGGAATCTACGCGTGAACAGGGGTATGCTGTAGTGAATTTCCTGTGCGGTGCTCGCGGTCGCGGACGCGGGTCGAGCGGCGGTCGACGGTGCTGGCTCCGGCGGCGGCGATGGATCGAGGAGGTCGGAGGCGGCGCGGTCTTGGTCGTGGAGTAGAGGTTTAGGGTTAGGGTTTATAAGAATTTATATATATACATATATAGGTAGGATGAGATGGGTTGGGGTGTCGTGCATTCCGCGGGGGTGTATTCCGTTCGGGTGAGGGATTACTGGTACAGCGGGTGGGGAATATTGGGTTTGCTACTGTGGGCTTAGAGGTTAGGGTTGTGGGTTTAGGTATTAGGAAATTAGTTGTTGCTGCTGTCTTTTATTGGTTTATTGGTTTAGTAGTTTTGATTTTTTTCTTTATTCTTTTCTTTTATTTATTTATTAATATATATATATATATATATAATTCTTGAAAAAATTATATTAGTGCATACAAATAATCTATCAACCGTCCACAAGGTCTCCTACATGAAATAAATTAAGATAAAATAATAGTTTGCTAAATAATCTCTAAATACATATTTATCTAGTAGTTAAAATCCAATAAATTATATTTCTAATATACTAATAAATACTATGAATAAATTAAATAATTAATTAAATAATTAATACAATTTTAAAATTAGAGGATTTTACATTCTACCCAACTTATAAAAATTTTGTCCTCGAAATTAAAAACTAAGCCACGATAGAAAGTAAATCAATGATGGTATAAGGTAGAATTGAACAAAGTAAATTCATACCTTGATCTACTAATAGGTACGGAAAATGTTTGCGTATGTCGTCCTCGCGCTTCCAATTGGATTCTCCTGGCGTGCCATGCTTCCATGCCACGAGGACCAAGGGAATAGACTGGTTCCTCAACACTTTCTCTCGACGATCAAGGATTTCCATGGGTTGCTCATGGTATGACAAGCTCGGCCCGATGGTAATCTCAGAATGGTCGAGAACATGACTGCTGTTTGCCACATATCGCCTAAGCTGCGACACATGGAATACATCATGTACTCCTGTCACGCCCCAGTCCCAAAATACCGAGGGACTGGACACGTGGCAATGGCCAGCAGCACGCACCGATGGACAAACCCAATTTAATGGATCCATCGGGGCATACTTAAGCTGTATTACAAATATCAGGGTTTACTAATCTCATCCACAGAACAGCATGAACTAAATAGCAAACTAGAATAAATGTGAAAGTAAAGATACTGTCGAATATCCAGCAAGAAATAATACTAAGTCGGGTGGAGACAAATCCACTACCGATAAACAAGAAAATAAAGACAAGAAAGAGATAACTAAAACATGCTAGACAGTAACTAAGAAGCAGGGCCATCAACTGAAATCAAAACTCTCGTCTGGTGTCGGTCCGTAAGCTGCGGTACTCCTCGTCTGCTAAATCTGGAGAACAAAACCAGGTCCTCAGGGGACATAGCAAGATACAAAAGAATACGAGCCAAAATACAGTAAATGACATGCAAGATAGAGAAGAAAGTAACACAAGCAAATAAGACACGAGAAATCACTACATCTAAGACTGTGGCATGCCAGTGATGCTATCAGACATGACTACAAGCAATCGGGGTAACCGCATCTCAATGGGAGATCACGATCCTATAGAAAGCAGTCCAACGGGGACTCACAGTCTATAGTATGGCTCTTTCGCAGCCCAACGGGAGCTCACGAAAGAGGTAGTCAAATGAACAATTCTCTATTGCAGTACAATGGGTACTCACAATTGAGATTGCTCAAGTGTAGTCAATGTCCAATAACAATCATCAAGGAACTAAGAAATCAGTCAAGTCAACTCCAGGAATGTAGAGTAAACATATACCATCACAATATGTCTATGGAACAAGTAGTGATCCAAGGAAAGAGCAAATAATGTACATGCACGCAAACAAAGAAAATATGACTAGAGCAGCAGGAATAAATCAGAGCACATCAAGAACTATATATGACAGGAAAGTAACAACTGAAAAACATGCAACCATTGTACAAGTATCTTGCACAATAATGAATAGTAAAACCAGGAGACAAGTATCAAAACTGCAAGATTTGGCAAGATATACTTGCCTGGGTTTTGTCTCCAATTGTAGCTCTGGCAATAGCTGGATTTCCAGGCAGTAGTCCGGTTACTGAAACAGACATCACCATTAGATCCAGAAAATATTAATCAGCTAGAAACGCCTGTCCTTGAGTCCAATTTGGAGACAAGAGCAAAAACGTTATTTTCGGGTCAGGAAGGGGTCCAAATGTGGGCCGCTTTGCACCGAAAAACGCGTCAGGGTCAAAGGTCTCCAAATCAGTCCAATTTAGTGTCAACAGGTCAGGAACGATGATACGAACCCAACGGAACTTACAGAATTGGATTCCGATGAGCCGTTCTCAAAATCGCCCGTCGGGTGGAGCTTGTGGGACCCACGACACACAATTTTGTCAACGTTCTCAGAATCGAACCAAACTTGGCTCACAGGACCAGCGTATTGCTATGAGTCCGATGGCGCAAGTTTCGTCTCGATCCCACGTGTGTACACTAAGTTACAGCGAGATTCAGAAAGGTCGGATACGGGGCGGTGTCCGCGGATACGCACTGATTCCGGTGTGCACGCACATCCGAATCAGCTTCTGCGAAATCCCGCATGTCCGTATCAACGACGTGCACGTATCGGTGAAGACCGCGTGCGACCAAGTCGTCCCGTTTGGCGGGGCGTACTCGATTCCGAGGTAAAATAGGGCGTTAGTTTTTCTGTTTTTGGATCGCGGTGTGCGATCACCACAGGACGCGATACCCCGAGCGGTTTGTACGGGCACCGAGAGGGTCATACAGGCTTCGCGATGCAAAAGACGGAATATAAATCAGAGCTACGAGGAGAAAATTACGAGTACCTGAACAGAGTCAAAAATCAGTGAATTCCTCGTGTCCAACTCGTGTCCGACATGCGACACTGTGTCCACTGCACAGTACAAAGGGGCTAGGGTTTCTGTTGTGTCCGACACGCCGGACTCGGGGCGGCTAGCTGGGCGAAGCTCGCTGGAAGAGGGCGGCGCTACGGTCGGCTCTTGGACGGCCGGAGGCGGCACGGAAGCAGCTCGGCCGGAGCTTACTGGTGAGGCGGCAGCAGCTCAGGGCGGCGCCGGACAGGGGAAAGTTCGACTGGGGTCGGAGGTGAGTAGGAGGAGGTGAGGGCTGGCATGGCGGCGACGCTGGGCAGCCGGCTCTGCGGGGCTCGGCTGGGAGTGAGGCGGCGAGTGGCAGGCGGTCGGCGGGAGAGGATTTCGGCTGGGCTAAGGTGAAGGGTTTATATAGAGTGGAAGAGCGGGGAGGCCAACGGTGGCCGGTGAGGGAGAGGAGGGGAGGGTCGGGGAAAGTCGGAGCGGCGCTGGCGTTACGCGGCGGACGGCGGCGGCGGGTGCGGCCGGCGGAGCGGAAGCGGCAGAGTCGGGTTCGAGCGGTTGGGGGAGATGGGTAGCCAGCGGGTCGGGCTGAAACGGGCCGGGTCAGATTGAACCCGAATCCGACCCGTTAGGGCCTAGGCGGTTCGGGTCAGTGAACCCGGTCCGGTTCGGTTTAAATTGGTTTTGGTTTAAATTGAATAAACCCGGTTTATTTATATTAGTAAAAAATAAATCAATGGTTTTTAAAGCTTTAAAAATTCTTCCGGGGTCCAATAAATTCTCGGAAAATTACCCTATATCTATATTTTCATTTTACATCATAAAATATTATTTTCATAATATTTTACTATTATTTAATATCATTTAAAAATCTTTTAATAATTAAAACACCTGAGTTTAATTACAGAAAAATCCTGAAAATTTCCAAAAAATCCAGAAAAATCCAAATTTAAAATTCTTGAAAATCAGGGGGATTACAATCTACCCCCCTTAAGAGGATTGCATCCTCGCAATCAAAGAATAATCGGTCAACAGGGATGACACGGTTACAACCATTTGTTCGAAGCACATCAAAATTAAAGAATTTCAAGGTGGAGAGTAATACCTAGGAAAATTATTTCCCTAAGCATTAAATGTTATGCAATTTCCCAAATGTGGGAAATTTAGAAAATTATAGTTTTTAGAAAAATAGGTTATTCTTTTAAAGCATATTAATTAATAACAAAATTACTAGGTGATCACTAGGTTATCCATTATTAACAAGTTAAGATTATCAGGGTAAGGCTAGGGTCACGAACCAATAGGCACGATCTAAAAACAGAAAACTACTAGAACTTACGCGCATTAGCTACTCCTTGGTTCTGCGCGTTCTCCAAAGACATCGTGAGGGCTTGTCCACGACCTTGCCGTCGATTCCTCTGCTGCTGCTGAGCCTGCTGGAAGAGCAGTGCCTGTGGTATCAAAGGTGGCCTCGGCTGATACCCTCCTGGAGCTGGTGGTAGAACTTCTTGAACTTCCGTTTGTGGTACTCCCAACGCTGGATAGTTTGGCCTCGGTACTGGTAACACTTGTTGGTTAACTTTTGGTGCTCTTTCTCGATGCTCTGGGCATTCCCTCACTAAATGCTGACTGGATCCGCAAGCTAAACATAATCTCTTTTTGTGTCTGCACTGGTCCTCAGTATGGCCTCGCCTGTGACAATATGGACAGACAGGTATTGCCTGTGGAGATGCTTCTGGTGGCTGGTGAATGTGAAGTCTCTTTGCAACTTTTTTCTGTGGTGCTCCGACTGTTGCTGATGTGGATGACCTCTTCAGATTGGTCTCTCTCCTGATGACGCGCTCCATGCGTCGTGCTGCAGCAAGGACGTCCGGATAAGATGTAGGCGCAACGGATCCAATCAGTTTCTGTAGCTCAATGTTTAGTCCGTCGAAGAACTTCTCAGCCTTTTCTTCTTCCGTCTGAATCAAAGTAGGGGCAAAACAACTCAGACGAATGAACTCCGCGTTGTACTCTTCCACTGTCAGATTGTCTTGAGTGAGGCGATTGAACTTGTCCCGAAGTTCTGATCGAGCAATGGCTGGAATGTACATCTCCAGAAAGAGTCTAGAGAATTCTTCCCAAGTGACTCGGTCTGGTCCAAGCCGGGTCTCTTCAGATAGCCACCAGTGATGAGCATTGTCCGTCAACTGCATTCTGACGGCAGTCATCCAACGTTCCCTTGGAAGTTCAGCTGCTTCTAATTGATGTTGTGTGTTAGTGAGCCACTCATGAACTTTTGTGGGCTCCTCTTTTCCTGAGAAGGTACGAGACTTCAGCTGGCGAAAATCGGCAATAGAACCCATTGTTGGCCATCGTGCCTGCTCTAGTACGGTTACTAAGCTGCGACTCCAAGCCTCTTGTTGAGCTTGCATTATTGCATAGATCATTTGAAACATCTGCTGCCCGTCCATGGCCTGCCCTGGTAGAATTACGGGCAATTGCGTCGATGGTGGAATATTATCTTGCTGGATTCTCGTGGCATGATGACTTGCTTATTGAGCTGATCGTCCTTCATTAACTGGTGTCGCTTCATCTTCGTTGGTTACCTCAATATCTCGTGGTGATATTGCAGGAGTCTCGTCGTTTGTTCGTGAATCCATAACTCTGCAACCAAAATAAACAATGAGAGGCGCTCAGGAATCAAGGCAGGATGCAATTCAAAAAATTGATTCGAATCCGATATAGATATCAAGAACGTTTCAAGCAAATGGATGAGATCCTAAAAACTTATCCTATCTTTATTGCAGGCCTGTTCGGTCCCTAAGTTGAAACCGAACAATTTAGTCATTGACCTGCATGGGCCACCACAAAAATTATGTCACGCCCCAGTCCCAAAATACCCAGGGACTGGACACGTGGCAATGGCCAGCAGCACGCACCGATGGACAAACCCAATTTAATGGATCCATCGGGGCATACTTAAGCTGTATTACAAATATCAGGGTTTACTAATCTCATCCACAGAACAGCATGAACTAAATAGCAAACTAGAATAAATGCTGAAAGTAAAGATACTGTCGAATATCCAGCAAGAAATAATACTAAGTCGGGTGGAGACAAATCCACTACCGACAAACAAGAAAATAAAGACAAGAAAGAGATAACTAAAATATGCTAGACAGTAACTAAGAAGCAGGGCCATCAACTGAAATCAAAACTCTCGTCTGGTGTCGGTCCGTAAGCTGCGGTACTCCTCGTCTGCTAAATCTGGAGAACAAAACCAGGTCCTCAGGGGACATAGCAAGATACAAAAGAATACGAGCCAAAATACAGTAAATGATATGCAAGATAGAGAAGAAAGTAACACAAGCAAATAAGACACAAGAAATCACTACATCTAAGACTGTGGCATGCCAGTGATGCTATCAGACATGACTACAAGCAATCGGGGTAACCGCATCTCAATGGGAGATCACGATCCTATAGAAAGCAGTCCAACGGGGACTCACAGTCTATAGTATGGCTCTTTCGCAGCCCAACGGGAGCTCACGAAAGAGGTAGTCAAATGAACAATTCTCTATTGCAGTACAATGGGTACTCACAATCGAGATTGCTCAAGTGTAGTCAATGTCCAATAACAATCATCAAGGAACTAAGAAATCAGTCAAGTCAACTCCAGGAATGTAGAGTAAACATATACCATCACAATATGTCTATGGAACAAGTAGTGATCCAAGGAAAGAGCAAATAATGTACATGCACGCAAACAGAGAAAATATGACTAGAGCAGCAGGAATAAATCAGAGCACATCAAGAACTATATATGACAGGAAAGTAACAACTGAAAAACATGCAACCATTATACAAGTATCTTGCACGATAATGAATAGTAAAACCAGGAGACAAGTATCAAAACTGCAAGATTTGGCAAGGTATACTTACCTGGGTTTTGTCTCCAATTGTAGCTCTGGCAATAGCTGGATTTCCAGGCAGTAGTCCGGTTACTGAAACAGACATCACCATTAGATCCAGAAAATATTAATCAGCTAGAAACGCCTGTCCTTGAGTCCAATTTGGAGACAAGGGCAAAAACATTATTTTCGGGTCAGGGCGGGGTCCAGATGTGGGCCGCTTTGCACCGAAAAACGCGTCAGGGTCAAAGGTCTCCAAATCAGTCCAACTTAGTGTCAACAGGTCAGGAATGATGATACGAACCCAACGGAACTTCCAGAATTGGATTCCGATGAGCCGTTCTCAAAATCGCCCGTCGGGTGGAGCTTGTGGGGCCCACGCCACACAATTTTGTCAACGTTCTCAGAATCGAACCAAACTTGGCTCACATGACCAGCGTATTGCTACGAGTCCGATGGCGCAAGTTTCGTCTCGATCCGACGTGTGTACACTAAGTTACAGCGAGATTCAGAAAGGTCGGATACGGGGCGGTGTTCGCGGATACGCACTGATTCCGGTGTGCACGCACATTCGAATCAGCTTCTGCAAAATTCTGCACGTCCGTATCAACGACGCGCACGTATCGGTGAAGACCGCGTGCGACCAAGTCGTCCCGTTTGGCGGGGCGTACTCGATTCCGGGGTGAAACAGGGCGTTGGTTTTCCTGTTTTTGGATCGCGGTGTGCGATCACCACAGGACGCGATGCCCCGAGCGGTTTGTACGGGCACCGAGAGGGTCATACAGGCTTCGCGATGCAAAAGACGGAATAGAAATCAGAGCTACGAGGAGAAAATTATGAGTACCTGAACAGAGTCAAAAATCAGTGAATTCCTCGTGTCCAACTCGTGTCCGACACGCGACACTGTGTCCACTGCACAGTACAAAGGGGCTAGGGTTTCTGTTGTGTCCGACACGCCGGACTCGGGGCGGCTAGCTGGGTGAAGCTCGCTGGAAGAGGGCGGCACTGCGGTCGGCTCTTGGACGGCCGGAGGCGGCACGGAAGCGGCTCGGCCGGAGCTTACTGGTGAGGCGGCAGCAGCTCAGGGCGGCGCCGGACAGGGGAAAGTTCGGCTGGGGTCGGAGGTGAGTAGGAGGAGGTGAGGGCTGGCATGGCGGTGACGCTGGGCAGCCGGCTCTGTGGGGCTCGGCTAGGAGTGAGGCGGCGAGTGGCAGGCGGTCGGCGGGAGAGGATTTTGGCTGGGCTAAGGTGAAGGGTTTATATAGAGTGGAAGAGCGGGAAGGCCAACGGTGGCCGGTGAGGGAGAGGAGGCGGAGGGTCGGGGAAACCCGGAGCGGCGCTGGCGTTACGCGGCGGACGGCGACGGCGGGTGCGGCCGGCGGAGCGGAAGCGGCAGAGTCGGGTTCGAGCGGTTGGGGGAGATGGGTAGCCAGCGGGTCGGGCTGAAACGGGCCGGGTCAGATTGAACCCGAATTCGACCCGTTAGGGCCTAGGCGGTTCGGGTCAGTGAACCCGGTCCGGTTCGGTTTAAATTGGTTTTGGTTTAAATTGAATAAACCCGGTTTATTTATATTAGTAAAAAATAAATCAATGGTTTTTAAAGCTTTAAAAATTCTTCCGGGGTCCAATAAATTCCCGAAAAATTACCCTATGTCTAGATTTTTATTTTACATCATAAAATATTATTTTCATAATATTTTACTATTATTTAATATCATTTAAAAATCCTTTAATAATTAAAACACCTGAGTTTAATTACAAAAAAATCCTGAAAATTTCCAGAAAAATCCAGAAAAATCTAAATTTAAAATTCTTGAAAATCAGGGGGATTACAACTCCCTCAAGTGAAGGTGGTAGTGTGAGTCGATATGCCACTTCTCCCACTCTCTCCAACACGTCAAATGGTCCAATATACCTTGGGCTCAACTTGCCACGCCCTCCGAATAGAATAGTACCTCTAGTAGGTGATATCCTCAAGAAGACATGATCGCCCTCTTTAAACTCCAAGGGACGACGATGAAGGTCTGCCCACTGCTTCTGCCTGTCTTGTGCTGCTCGCAAGTTCCCTTGTATCTTCTTCACTGTCTCAACGGTGTTGACTACCAATTCTGGTCCCAGAATCTGACTCTCTCCCGTGTCACTCTAATACACGAAAACCTACACTTTTTTTTATACAATGCTTCAAACAGAGCCATCTGGATGCTCGCTTGATAGCTATTGTTATAAGTAAACTCCACAAGATGTAGGTAGTCCTCCCATGATCCTCCAAAGTCTAACATAGAAACCCTCAATATATCCTCCAGTGTTTGAATAGCACATTCGGACTGCCCATCTGTCTGCGGGGGGTAAGATATACTGAACTTCAGACGAGTCCCAAGACTCTCTTGCATGCTTCTCCAAAAGTGTGATATAAAATATGAATCCCTGTCTGACACAATGCTGATTGGTATGCCGTGCAATCTCATGATTTGTCTCATGTATAAGTCAGCCAAAGCTTCTGTAGGCTGGCCCACTCTAAAAGGCAAGAAATGGGCTGACTTGGTGAGTTGATCCACTATTACCCATACTACATCTCTCCCACTTGGGCTCTTGGGAAAACCCGTGACGAAGTCTATAGTGATGTGCTCCCACTTTCATTTAGGAATCGAAAGTGGTTGCAATAGTCCTGCTGCTCTCTGATGCTCCATCTTTACCTGCTGACATACTAGAAATTTGGCTACAAAAGTGAGCTATCTCTCTTTTCATCCTATGCCACCAAAAGTGTTGTCGTAAGTCACGGTACATCTTCGTGCCTCCAGGATGAATAGAATATATCGAACTATGAGCTTCTGTCATCAGCTCATGTCAAATCTCTCTATTGGGAACATAAAGACGATCACCACATCATAATATCCCGACATTATGAATACGCAATCCTGTCTGCTCTCCGGCCTCTGTCCTTTCTTTCAATCTCCCGAATCTGGCATCATAGGCAAAGCTGCCTTGATCCTCTCTACTAGTGATGACTGTACTTGTAAGTTGGCTAATGTCCCATCTGCTCCAGGTAATATCACTTCTATGCCAAGCTCTTGCAAGTCCTCCAATAATTCCATCTGTGTCGTCAAGAAATAAGCTGCTGGTTTCTGGCTTAACGCGTCTGCTACAATGTTAGCCTTGCCTGGATGATAATATAGCTCTATCTCGAAATCCTTTATCAACTCGAGCTATCGATGTTGTCTCATATTTAACTCCTTCTGCGTGAAGACATACTTAAGGCTTTTGTGGTCTGTATAGATCTTCACTTGTTCCCCATATAAGTAATGTCTTCATAGCTTCAGAGAAAAAACAACGGCTGCAAGCTCCAAGTCATGAGTCAGATAATTCTTCTCATGTACCCGTAACTGTCTAGATGCATATGCGATCACTTTGCCATGTTGCATCAATACGCATCTCAGGCCTTTTCCTAATGCGTCACTGTAAATCACATAACCTTATGATCCTGATAGAATAGTCAATACTTGTGCTGTAGTCAGTCGCTTCTTCAATTTCTCGAAAGCTGCTTGACACTCGTCGGTCCATACGAACTCTTGATCCTTACAAGTCAACCGATTCATAGGTGCTGCTATCCTTGAGAAGTTCTCCATGAACCGTCGATAATATTCCGTAAGTCCAAAGAAACTCCTCACCTCCGATGCTGATTTAGGAACGGGCCATGTCTCGACTGCCGAGATTTTCTCTAGATCAACAAAAATACCATCTCCCGTAACGACATATCCAAGAAATAAGACTCTGTCCAAGAAGAACTCATATTTACTAAGCTTTGCATTTAACTGCTCTCTCCTCAATATCTCTAGAATAATCCGCAGGTGCTTCTCGTGCTCCTCGTGGCTCTTCGAATAGACAAGTATGTCATCTATGAAGACAACCACGAACTGGTCCAAATACTGATGGAATACTCGATTCATTAAGTCCATAAAGATAGTTGGAGCATTGGTCAATCCAAATGGCATGACCAGAAACTCATAGTGTCCATATCTTGTTCTGAATGCGGTCTTCGGGATGTCCTGCTTCCGTACCCTCACCTAGTGATATCCCGATCTTAAGTCTATCTTCGAGAATACCTTGGCTTCACTAAGCTGATCAAATAGGTCATCAATGCATGGTAATGGATATTTATTCTTTATGATCACTGTATTTAAGGCCCTATAGTTAATGCACATACGCACTGACCCATCCTTCTTTGCTACAAACAACACTGGTGCTCCCCAGGGTGATGCACTTGGTTGGATGAAACCTTTCTCCTCTAATTCTTTCAACTGTGCCTTCAGCTCATCCATCTCCTTCTTCGCCAATATATAAATATGCGACGCTATGGGTGCTGCTTCCGGTGTCAATTCAATTGAGAATTCTACGTCTCTATCTGGAGGTAGTCCTGGAAATTCCTCTGGAAAGACGTCTTGAAATTCTGAAGTGATAGATAACGTCGTCCATTGTAAGCTGAACACCATCAAAGGCTTCTGTGGATCCTCGTGCAAACTCAAGTTTCGGCTGGTCTGGTACCTTAAAAATAATGCTTCCACCAAAACAGTCAAAGAAAGTGTGGTACTTGCTTAGCCAGTCCATTCCAAGCACAATATCAAAAGTTGGCATAGGAAGGACTAAGAGTCGGGCATTCATCTCTCTGCCACGAATCACTACAGGACATGATCTATAAATTCGACTAACAGGTACAACCCCTCCTCCGGTAAGAATTCTAATACAACTAGGTAAAGGTGTAGTAGCAATATTGTGTTTGGCAATAAAACTAGAAGATATGAACGAGTGGGTGGCTCCCGTATCAAATAATGTCACAGCAAAAAAAGTAAAAGCAAGAGTAATACCTGCGATAACATCAATCTCCTGCTCTACGTCATCCACTTCTAGTGCAAAAGCTTGTCCATTCCTTTGTGGAAGTCCATGACTCGCCCTCATGAACTGATCCTCCTGAGTAGGTAGCGGTGGTCCTCGCTGAAATCCTCCGACTGCTGGAGGTCGAGGTGCTCCTGGTCTAGTCATCTGCTGAACTGGCTTCGATGCTGGAAGTGCTAGCCGCTATTTTGGCGGTGGAAGCGCTAATGTCTGATGCATTGGACTGTCTCTCACCATATGATGTCCAAAACCATACCTCATACATTGTCCTAAGCGGTTCCAACAGTCTCTCATAATATATTCGCGTCTCCCACAATAATTACATTGGGGCTTCTCCGAAATCTGGTAAGGTCCTGCTTTGTGCTGCTGCTGCTACTGTGCCAAAGGACATCTGATAGGTCCTCCTTGATGTGTCATTGCTAGTCCTTGCTGTATCTTCACTTGACCTCAATTTCCCTTGCTGATGGACTCTTGAAATCTTGCTTCTGTCAATAATTTGGCATAAAAGATCTGGGACTGTGAGCTAGTGTAATGTTGGAGCTCCTGAGTCAGCCCACGGTAGAATCTTTTAGCCTTCTCCAAGTTATTCGGTGTCAGTACAGCGCCATATTTACTAAGGCGACTAAACTCTGCATCATACTCGTCAACTGTCTTATTCCTCTGCTCCAGATGAAGGAACAGATCATACAACGCATCCCTTACAGTGTCGGGGAAGTACTTCCTCTCAAAGCACTCCAAGAATTGTTCCTAAGTCTGATACGTACCCAACTGGCTCTCCATTGATTCCCACTAGTGATGAGTGTTACCATCTAGCAGCGTCCTTACGCCTGTCATCCATAGATCTGTAGGCAACCATGATGCTTCTAATAACTTTCGGGTATGGGTAATCTAATTTGTAGTCTCCTCTGTGCTCTCAGTGCCTTTATATAGCTTGGGACCCATCTGTGTAAAGTCCTTGACTCTACTCTACATCTAGTGTCTGAGCTGGTACAGTTGTATGTGCAGTCATCCTCTCAAGTGCTGCCAGAAATTCTTGCCTCTACTCTACCGCTTGTTGCCTTTGCTTTGTAGCTAGTACGGCCGCCTGTTGTCACTGTTCCTGTATTATCATTTGGAAGTATTAGAACAGCTGTGTTTGGCCATCTTGTGGTGTTGATGAAGCTGAAAAAGTCCCATTAGGTAATGCGAAAGGATTAGATGGAACTGGATTGTAAGTTTGTCCATCCGGCCCTGGAAGTCTATGAGTCGTCGAGGTCTCCACTCGAGTTTGACCATTGACTCCTGAAGGTGTATCGCCATTGGCGGCAGTACATCCACTATGCATATCCATCTCTCGACAAGTGGTGGACGAACGATTAGAAGAAGTACATGAATCAAACAGGATGCAAGTATTTAAATAGGATAGTTGAAAGGGAAGATGAGTTTTAGTCAAGCGTGGATGATATCATATACTCTATTCCTATATGCAGGCTTGCTCGGTACAGTAACGTAACCGAGACAATATATTCTCGACCTGCATGGGCTACCACTAAAAATATGTTACGCCCCAGTCCCAAAATACATAGGACTAAAAATACGTAACACGCTAGCCGTATGTATACGAACTCCAATATATGAAAACCATATACACTCGTACGTTGTACATGAATATCAAATCCACCAGTGGAAATATACTGTCAATAAGTCACACGCAATCTATATCTCATCCACAGCACAAATAAATAAATAGAAAATAAATAACTGAATCTTAAAGATGAAGTATCAAAGTATGATAATCGGATAGAAACAAATCCACTGCAAATCGACTATACTAAAAACTACTAAATGAGAGAAGAGATCAACTCTAATATAAGATAAATATCCACAAAAGAAATAGCAACTAAAAATATATCAGCTGCGATGAATCAAAGGTAATCCGAAGGTAAGACCTCCTCAATCGGGTATGAAGCGTCAGGTCCAGGTCCGTACCCTTGTGGATACTCCTATCCATCTATATCTGGAAAGGTACTAGGTCCTCAGAGGGACATAACAAGATATATATAAATATGCCAATAAAGTACTGAAATAAACATCCAATGGGTCGCCTAACCGTCTAAGTGAATGCAGTTTGACAACAACTTTCCAACAAGTGGGCTATATGGCCATAAATAGGATTGACGTGATTCTCTCGGAGAATCAGGAGCCTATAAAGCATGTCGTCTTTTGAACGGCAGAGGCCGCCAGTAATATATAGGGGTCATCACCGCCACGTATCTCCGGCGGAGCTTACGGGTTACAGAAAGGAAAGTTCAAAGGAGCCCAAATGCCTTACTTGTTGTTCTCATCCCCCCATGCTCTAAGCATGTCACATCCATGATACGATGATACCTCTAAATAACTTCCAGGTCTACTAGCATGCAAAGTTTCTATCGGCAGTTATCCCTATCCGTCGCACGACCTATACGTACCAGTGGCCAACCAAGTACGCAATTCCGTGTCCTACATGTGACTCACACTCGTGTAAGAACAGTGTCATGGCCAATAAAATATAAGAATGCCTCATGATAATGGGGTGGTCTCATAAACTAGGTCACATGCATATACATAATAAAAATAGAATACGCCACCGTTGTTGCATCCAAGTTATTCTTGGATGTGCAGTTTATATAGCAGTTAAAATATATGAACTAAATAAACAGAAATAAGATGCATGCAATATATGGAATATAAATCACAGTACAATGGCAAGGTATACTTGCCTGGCAAGCAATCTGTAAAGTGTAAGCGTCCAGATGTCAGGTACACATGATCAGGAACTAAGATCTCCGAATAAACATCTCCGGATGCTAAAATAGACATTACTAACGTTTCCAGAATTAGCTAGATGGCTAGAAAACACTACTCTTTCGCCCAATTTGGACACAGGGGAAAAACTGTAATTTTGGGTCAAAACGGGGTCCACATGTGGCCCACTTTACACCGAAAAGCGTGCCAAGAGTAAGTCAAAATAATTCTAAACGTTAATACAAACTCAACGGTATGTTCAATTTTAAATTCTGGTGAGCCGAACACAATTTTGCCCAAAAAGTCAACCGTAGGGCCCACAAATAGACGACTTGGTCAACTATCTCAGAATTGCGTAAAAATTGGGTCACAGGAACATCGTGATGCCACTAATCTAATGGTGCAAGTTTCGTCACATTCTGACGAGCGCACACTAAATAGTGCAATATTTTGTAAAAGTCGCGATACGAGAACTTTTTACGGACACGGGTTGATTCCGACGCGCATACGCGTCCAAATCAATTTTTGCGAAAGCCTACACATCTGGGTACACCATCCGTACATTTTGGTGCACTTGGTACACGACGGGACGGTCCCGTTTCGCGGGACGCGCTCCGTATCGCAAATTTTAAAGGTTTCAAAAATAGGTTTTTCGTGATTTTTAATCCAATTTAATTCTGCATACAACATCAAATAAAATATTATAATTAGCAGAAAATAATCTCGGTTACATGGTCTTCACATAGCAAGAAAAAAATCTACGTTTGGATATCTATGGTGGGAGATACGAGTCCTTAAACAGGGGTGGTTGCAGCAGTTTTCTAAGATTAAAAGTTATCGTTTTTCTCCAACTTGGTCTCGGTTTTCACCTAGGGTTATACACTGATCGATGGAAACTAATACACAGTATTGGAAGAATGATAGGTCATGAACATAACGGTGAAGACGGGATTAAATTTGGTCGAGCGATGGAACGGGAATCTACGCGTGAACAGGGGTACGCTTCAGTGAATTTCCTGTGCGGTGCTTGCGGTCGCGGATACGGGGCGAGCGGCGGTCGGTGGTGCTGGCTCCGGCACGACGGCGGATCAAAGAGGTCGGCGGTAGCGCGGTCTGGGTTGTGGAGTAGGGGTTTAGGGTTAGGGTTTATAAGAATTTATATATATATATATATATATATATATATATATAGGATGAGATGGGTCGGGGTGTCGTGCATTCAGCGGGGGTGTATTTCGCTCCGATGAGGGATTACTGGTACATTGGGTGGGGGATATTGGGTTTGCTACTATGGGCTTAGGGGTTAGGGTTGTGGGTTTAGGTATTAGGAAATTAGTTGCTGCTGCTGTCTTTTATTGGTTTAGTGGTTTTGATTTTATTTTTATTTTTTTCTTTTTTCTTTTCTTTTCTTTTATTCATTTATTAATAATCTATATATATATATATATATATATATATATATATATATATATATACAAAAAAATTATATTAGTGTATACAAATAATCTATCAACCGTCCACAAAGTCTCCTACATGAAATAAATTAAGATAAAATAATAGTTTACTCAATAATCTCTAAATGCATATTTACCTAGTAGTTAAAATCCAATAAATTATATTTCTAATATACTAATAAATACTATGAATAAATTAAATAATTAATTAAATAATTAATACGATTTTAAAATTAGGGGATTTTACAGCTAGGGTTTAGCTAGATGGAGCTTGAAGGAGATGAGGAAGAAGGAAGCAAGAAGAGTAAAATGAGAAAATGAGTGAGGAGAGAGAAAATACTCATATATATACTAAGAGGAGAGGAAGATGGTTTAGTCATGGATCCAATCAAATAAATCGAACCAAGTGTCCATTCTACATGAGGGTTCTAAACCTGGTCTATGGCAATGCCAATGGGTATTCTACTAGTCTCGGGAAGCCTCTCTCAATAACAGGAATACATTATCAGGAAAAAATTAAATTTTAGAAATTTAAGAAATATTAAATCTGAAATCGGGTGTGACAACATGTTGGCTCGCATGCTAGAATATCAAGTACCAAAACATGAGCTAAAAATATGCTCGGTGGCTAAACACCTCAAAAGAATAATAATACAAGATCAAGTAGGTGATGAAAGAAGTCATGGCCCCGGATGCTCCTGGTGTTTACCAACTTGAGGCAGAAAGTACGGAAGATCATGCAGTTCTGCTCCAAAATCTGGCAATACAAAACCAGTGGGGTCAGACCCCAAAATAGCAAGTACCATAAGGGAGCCAAACTTATGAACTAAACCAGCATACAAATAAATCAATAAGAAATAGCATAAGAAATATTTAAATAAGTATAGCGGGTAAAATAACAGATAAACTGTTCTGGAGTATTTAAACAAGGACATCAGGAATCAGTACTCCACATACCATTTTTGGATCAGTTGTTAAAATAAATCAGGACGGGACTAGACTAGACTGGAAATCAAGCGATCACGGCCAATTATGCACTATGTCTTGCTATCATTAGCTAACTAGGGTTATCACAGTCATAGTTACTAACACATGCAGTTTAAGATTTCTTACAGGCACATGCCTTGCAGGCTATCCGGCTTATCCAGACGAACGGGTACAAAGTATAGATTTATCAATAAATTATTTCTTAACTTTTCTGGTAGTGCAACACTCGTCGGTGTGCTAGAAGTGTTTCCCTCATGACGGAGAGTTTCAAATCCATCAAGTGTTGCTGGGATACCAAAATTTGCATGTCGCCAGAAAATCTCTCTAGATGCTATCTAGATTATTATTCTAGTTATTAGCCTGGATAATTATCAAGGATTCTCGACCGTGGTGCTCAGGAATCTGTCTTAGACATGATGCAAGACATGACAGTAACTTGACGAGTACAATCAAAATCAACCACGGGAATACATGTCATGCAATACAGGTGCTACTAATAGCCTTGATCATGAAAGTTACAGAAATTCTCAAGTCAGGAGTGCGCTACGTCGAGCCACTATCAAGAGTATCAGGATTGTGCGCTAAATTGAGCTACTATCAGGAGTAGCAGGATTAGGAGTATTAGTATAGTATCGGGATTATTAGTACAATATTGGGGTTATTAATTAGTACATGAACAAGATTATCAGTCAGTGTCAAGATTTAGGAGTTCATTTATAATGTACAATCACTAGATCATGTCAAAAAATCAAGATCAATATCAAGAATATCATGTTCAGAAAATAACCAAGATTAACTAAAATAACGGGATAAAAGAGAACTAGAGAATTATCAAGAGTTAAGCATATTAAAGAGATGTCATGACCCGCACCCGAAAAATCGGGTATGAGTCGTGGGTACGTCCAGCCTACGCCACAACATCGGCGGTATAACGCTGTCTAGGTCTACTATCTAGATAACAATCTCACGCAATCAATATATAAACCTGTCAAGATCTCAACTCCAAACGGAGGAGCAATATCATAATGATAATCACAAGTACTCAATCACGAATCTAAGCACGATAAGATAACACAGAAGACTAACAACTACAAAGCCTAAACAACTGCTACTAAAAACCACCACAATAATAATAATAATAATACAACAATATCCAAAATTATATACAATACAAGGTCTTAAACCAAAACCGGAGACAAATCCGGTACCAAAGGCTAATAAACAACAACTGGGGTCTTAGTGATCCCGGCTACCAACCCAAAAATTATCCCTAAACTAGAGGGTCCCTGTCTGCACCATCGACAGGCTGAGGTCCACAAAATGTCGGACACCAATCCTCCGAATAATCTGGAAAAAATATGTCCAATCAGGACTGGAGCAAGTACACCTCTAACAGCAGTTCCAGTTAAATGATAAAAATTATAAAACAGTTGTAGCAAGTAGCAAGGTAAAGAAAATGAAGTATAAAGAAGAAAATATACATATCACTAGTGCATAAAGATAAAGATGCATGAATATCAAAAGCAAGATAGTAATGACTGCAAGATACAAGAAATCTAAACTAAGAGTAAGTACGTGCACAAGAACATGTAGTGAGTCCAGCAAAAAATACATGTAATGAGTCAAGTCCAGAAACTATAAGTGAGAGCAGCAAGAAATGCAAGAGAGTCCAGACTAGAAAGAATGAACTTGTGTCTTTGAAATACCTGTTTTGACATGTAAACGGCTAGGGGTAAGTACGGCTCACCGCACACTGGGTGTGCGGCTGCTATCATTCCAGATTAGACCAGAGGGGGTGATTCTAGTGATTCCAGTTGGGAATATTTACATGTCTACTCGAGTATTTTCCTGCCCCGACTAGTACAAGTGAATCCAAGACCTGACACGTAAATCAAGTATAAGTCCAGCCAGAAATATGAGTGATGCCAGTAGGTGATGCCAGTAGGTGATTCCAGAATAGAGGCCAGAAACATGAAATATATGTGTCGCAAGTAAATGAATCTAAAAATACCAGTCCGTGTCATGCCAGAAAAATCAGAGAATACTATACTAGAAGCTGAATCATAATAATCATCAGATAATAAAAACTATCAGAGAATGTACTCGCCTGACGTCCTAAGCAACTGGCGATCTGAACTGGTGTCGCAAGGACCAATTACGAAAAGTAAGGTTAAACAGGTTTCTAATGAGTTAAACAGATATAAAATAACTAAAAATATGCTTCTAGGGTCGTTCTAGGTCAAACGGGTCAAACCGGTGAAATATGGGTCAAAAAGTCAACTTTGGGTCCAAAAAGTTAACCTTGGGTCAAAACTAGGTCAAAAGTTGACTTTGGCGGTCAACCGGGTCAACTACGGTCAACTCTAGGTCAAACTAGGGTGCCCCTAAAATTTTAGGTCAAAACTAGGTCATTATGCTAATAAACCCTCAAACTCGCCTCCTTGAGATACCGGGATACCCTCGGTATCCGATACCTCAACCTACGCTATATACCCCGCCTATACCCTCTAAAATATATACTAGCACGCATAAATATATATAACTATATATATATATAAGCATCTCTAATCTCAAACCTAGGCTAAAACTCAATACATTGCCCCGACACTCAATACCTTGAGTATCTCAAGGTATTGAGATACTCAATCCTTACCCCTTACTAACACTAGCTAGGTAACTAACTATCTATATATATATATACACCATATACTAATATATATATATAACATATATCTAACTATATAAATATCTATATATAACCTAGTGTATAGGCAACTACCTCATTTTCGATACCCAACTTATCTCAATACCTTGGTATCTCAAGGTATTGAGATACCTTACCCGGATACCTTACCCTCTAACTATATATATATATAACTTAGTATTAGGCTACCTCAACACCTTACCTCACCTTACCTCACTACCCTCAATACCTTGGGTATCTCGAGGTATTAAGATACACAACTATCTCACCTCTCTAACACTAACCATATAGCTAACTATCTATATAAATATATATATATTCCTAGCTATATATCTAGGCTAACATATATATATAAACACATATGTATATATATATATATATCTACGTATCTATATATATATATATATATATATATATATATATATATATATATATATATATATATATATCCACACATACACATACACATACACATATATATATCCACACATACACAGACACATATATATGTATATCTATACTAATATCTATGTATGTATCTATCTATATATATATACATCTCTATATATATACACTCATATATATGAAAGAAGGGGAGAAACTAGCTCGAGCGCGCGCGGGCGGCTGAAACGCACTCGCGCTGCTGCTGAAACGCTATGATTGCTGCTGCTGCTGCACTTCAGCGTGCCGACGCGGCGCTGCTGCGCCTGCACGCAGCAGCTGCTGCTGCTGTACGCCGCTGCTGCTGCCGCGGCGCTGCAGCCTGCTGCGCATCGCTGCCACTGCTAGCTGCTGAACTCTTCCTAGCTCTCTCTACCTCCCTCTCATCTCTCCCCTCGACACACCACACTATGACACGTAAGCACACACACACAGAAACATCTATACACACACAGAAACCTATTCACGCACACACACTTACCTACACATACACTAACACCAATACACACTCTCACACAAACACTCACTAACACACACTCTCACACACACACACACTCACCTACACATACACTAACACCAACACACACTCTCACACAAACACTCACTAACACACACTCACATATATATATAAACACACATATATATATATATATATATATATATATATATATATATATATATATATATATATATATATATATATATATATATATATATATACACAACACACACACACACGCTCACACACCCTCACACACACACTCTCACACACACTAACACACACACAACTACACACACATAAACATATATATACACATACACATATATATATAGAAATATACACACATATATATATATATAAATATATACACACACTAGCACACTAACACAACACACACAACCACACACAACACACAAACACCAACACCAACACACGCACAACCACCCCGACACATACAAATATATATATATATATATATATATATATATATATATATATATATATATATATATATATATATATATATAAAATACAACCCGAAAACTCTAGCACACACTCTCCGAAGCTAACCCAACGCACGCACAAGCCCGAAACCAAGAAACTAAGTCAAAATGGCCGTTCAGTTATTTCAACAAACACGTGGTGTGCGGTTCGCAAAACCTCCTGAAATGCACACCAAACTTACTCGAAATCGGCCCAAAATTTATCCACGGGTTCTAATCGATGTCTAGATCCTAGAAAAAATACTAACTCATCGATTCTAGGTCCGTGACAAAAACGCACACGTACATAGAACCGACGACGACGAAAATCTCCAAAATACCCGAAACGCCAATTTCTTCACGACACGACTTCATGTGTCCGAACGGAGACACGTACTAACCCTCAAGACACCCGAGCACGTCTATCTAGGTCCGTCTAACCTAGGACATCACCCAAAATTGGGCCAATCTCGGATTTCACCCAAAATTGACACAAAACATAATGTCAAAGTCTCCAAACACAACCAAACTTGTTCCAACTTCCTCCCACGGGTAGCCCTAAGGTTTAGAAAGGTTCTAAACTACTAATTACACTATATAAGAGTAATTACAAGGGGGAAAATTAGGGTTTACCTCTTGAGAGTTGGAATCCCAAGCCAAAGTCTCCAAAAAGCTTCAAATCCACCACACCAAGCTTCCAAGCTTCCAACCCAAGTTTTAATATCAAATCTAAGCTCTACCCACCTAGGTTAGGGAAAAGAAAAGGGTTAGGGTTGTATTGATGGAAGAAAATAGAAGAAGGAAGAGAAAGGAGAGGGGAAAACTTACTTGGAATGAGAATTTGGAAGAAGAAAGAAGAAGAAGAAGAAGAAGAAGAAGAAGAAGAAGAAGAAGTGAAGTGAAGTGAACGGGGGGTGCTGGTTTGATCGGCCTAAGAAGGAAATTAGGTTAGAGTTAAGGTTTGGCATTTGGTAAAATGACCAAAATGCCCTCCAAATCAAGTCATCCTAAAATAGGGTTGGATTTGGGGTTCCAAATGCACTCAAATAAATTCCTAATCCCTCCAACTAACTAAAATAAAATATAATAATTATTCCAAGCCAATAAATAAGTCTAACAAGGGTGTTGGTTGGGTCGGACATGGGTCCACTAGGGTCTGACATGGGTCCAGACTAGCCAAAACCCTAAAATAACTAATAAAAAAATAATACAACCAACAATTAAATATTAATACAAATATTTATAATAAATACATAATTAACCAAATTAAAATAAAAAAATACCCGGCTCTGGAAATGGGGTAGTGACAAGCCTATCCTCCTTAGAAAATTTTGTCCTCGAAATTTAAAGTCGATTGTACTTCTTCTAGGTCAAACCCCCAACAATCACAGTCAAGAAATTCTACCTAAACAACATGCAAGATCATGGTCCTACTGGTCGTGTTATCACAGTCTCAATCAGGGTCACTACACTATCTAATACAGCACACACAAAAAGTCTAACTGGTACTAATGATGCACACCACAAGGAAAGAAAAAGGACAGGAAGAAGAACAAAGAGACAGACCTGCTAAACCGAAATCCGTAGAATCGGCCTCCTCGACCGTCAATGCATAAGCCATGCCCTGCTGGGGTATATCCCTCTGCTGGTGCGGGACATGATGCTTTGCCACAGATGGCCTAGCTCCAACTCTCCGATCCTGTGCTCCACCAAATGGAGGTACAGTGGGGCAATCTCACATCTGGTGAGCAGTGGATCCACAGAACAAACACACCTTCAGCCTCCTCCTACAAACATCCCAAGTGTGTCCTGCCTTCCAACAGTAGGCACAAGTGGACACTCTCTGATCCTGACCCTGCTGCGCTGTCTTCTGCCCATAGGAACGCTTAGCTGGTCCCGCACTACCACTCGCACTATCTGAATCATCCCTGCCTCTCTTGGACTTGAGCTCCAAGTCATTATCTGCCCTCTGAGCATCTCCTACTATCTGCTCAAAAGTCGCCTCGCGGTCGCTCCTAGTCAAAGACTTGACCGCCATGACCAAGCCCTTGCGAAACTTTTTTGCCTTTGCTGCCTCACTCAAGCCCTCTACAAATCTGCCCAGACGGCAGAACTCCGCTGCGTACTCGTCTACCATCATGCTCCCTTAGACGAGGGCCTCGAACTGGCTCTCCAAAGCACTGAGCGCCACATCTGGAAAAAACTTCAACTTAAGAAGTCTCTTGAAAGCCTCCCAAGTAAGCCCTGGTGCCGCGATCCTCATATCTGTGCGATACCACGTCAAAGCGAGGTCAAACATCTGACTGTCCGCTGCCTCTATCTGCATGCTGTCTGGAAACTGTGCCAGCCTGAAGATCCCCTCAATCTGCTCTATCCAGTCATCCGTGTACAGGATTCCCTCTGTACCCCGAAACTCCTTGGGTTGCATCCTCTAGAAGTCAATGATGCTGCCCGGCATCGGATGTTGTGCCTGATCTTCCTGTGGCTGGATCTTTGCCACCCTATCCACTGCCGTCATGGCTACCTGGTGGACGTTCTCAATGCCCAGCCTCATCACATCCACCTGACGGTGCTGCGCGTCCATCATATCCCTGAAGAACGCAAACAACTGCGCGACGTCTACTGGTGCAGAAAGTGGTGGAGGAACCACCAGAACGACTGGGGTAGTCTAAAACCCCCTTCCTAGAAAATCGTATAAACCCTTTTATTTATTAATTATTAATTAAATTATAGTAATTAGGTCCAAATAGGAGAAATAGATTTTTAATAATTTTTATGTTAGGTGTTCGGACACTTAGAGGACTTGTGGGACCATCAGCAATTTTTTGAAATTTATTCCATGTAGGAGACCCTTTGAGCTGTTGCTAGCCTAACGATGTGCAATACCCTAATCTATAAATTTTCTTATGAGTATATATATATGTATATACAAATATATATATACGTATATATATATTTTATAAAGAAAAAAAAAAGAAAGTAAAAGAAATTTAATAATAAGAATAAGAATAATAATATTAATAATAATATTAATAACATAATATTTACTATACTTAGGAAGTTTGCTTTTCACTTGCTTTTCCTCCAGCCCTTGCATGTGGCTGTAGGCATTAGTGAACCTTCCTCTTTACCATCTAAGTGAGCCCGCCCCTTATACACAGCAGCTTAGACCCTTTGACTCTTCAGCCGCCCTATAGCCATTTCACCCGCGGAGAAAAATCCATGACCCGCGATCCAACTTCCCCTCGCTCTCCTAATTATATATAACATATATATATATATCATTAGCTCTCCAAAACCCTAACCTAAAACTTCAGACTTTCTCTTCCCGTCTAGAGCCATCACCGCAGCCAGAGAAGCCTCCCCAAGCCATCCAACCATCCCGTCGACGCCGACATCGCGAACCGCAGTTTCCCACTCGAGGCACCTTCGCTCCGGCACAATTTTCCGTTGACTCGCACGACCAAACGCTGTTCCGTTTTCATAGGTATGATCTTCCCTCAACCCTCTCCAGTATTTGTTTTATAGTTAACCTCGGAAAACGTGCGCCCGTAGGTGTAAATCAGCATCCAAAATGGACGGACAGACAGAATTCTGCAATCGCAGAATTCCAGATTGACCACCCATATTGTCGAGTTCGTATCTCCCACCACAGAGATCCGAATTCGGTGATTCTTTTTGATACCTGTAGATTACATAATCTAGTTTATTTTCTGTATAATAACCCTAGGCTAATAGTTGCTGTGGACATAGTTATGTTCGTCACAAAACTGTGCGCACCCACTTTTTCCGGTTTTCCAAAAGTTGGAGATCGGAGCGCGCCCCGCCAAACGGGACTGCCCCGTCGTGTGCCAAGTGTACCAAATGGTGCACACAGCATAACGGGACACATAAAAATTCGTGGGGACTGATTCGGACGCGTGTGCGCGCCGGAATCAGACCGTATCCGCGGACACATTTCGTGTCGCCACTTTTGTGGAACTCGCGAGTATTTTGTGCACGATTGTCAGATTGCGACGAAACTTGCGCCACTGGACTCGTGGTAATGCGCTGGTCCTGTGACCCAAATTTCACGTATTTCTGAGACGGTTGACCAGATCGCCAATTGGCGGGTCCCACAGTTGACTTTTTGGACCAAATTTTGTTCGGCTCATCGGAATCCAAATTTGGACATACCGTTGGGTTCGTATTGACATTTAGAGTTGTTTGACCCATAGTTTATTCCATTTAGAGACTGTTACCCTCGGCACGCTTTTTGGTGCAAAGTGGGCCACACGTGGACCCCACTTTTGCCCGAAATTTCCGTTTTGCCCCTGTATCCAAATTGGACGAAAGAGATGTACTTTTTAGCTATTTTGCTCATTTCGGAAACGTTGGTGATATTTATTTCAGCATCCGGAGATATTTGTTCTGTGGCCATAGCTTCTGGTCCTGTGTATTGGACATCTGGACATGACATTTTGCAGTTCTTGCCAGGCAAGTATACCTTGCCATTGTACTGTTATTTACATTCCATATGTTGCATGCATCTTTATTTTCTGCCCTTAGTTCATATATTTTAATTGTTATATAAAATGCTCGCGACGGTGACGTCGCGATATGTTTTTACTTATGTATTGCATTGACCCTGTACATGAGACTACCCCATTATCATATAGTATCATTAGGTTCATTTGGCCGTGACACATATTTTTACACGAGTTGTGAGTCTCATATAGATCACGGACGCATGTATTGACTGATCATCGGTACGTGTGGGCCGTGCGTTAGGGATAACTGCTGTTAGAAACTTTGCATGCTAGTAGACTTGGCAGTTATTAGAGGTCCAGGGACATAGCTTATTATAGTACGGTGGTCCCATCCTTGTACTTGTTTGGTTGCAGGATTGGGCTAGGGTACTAAGAATAGGCTATGGACCAAATCGTGTCATGGATATGACATGCTTAGAGCATGGGGTGGGGAGAACAACAAGTACCGCATTTGAGCTCCTTTGCACTTTTTCTGTGACGCCCGGATTCTCCGCTGGAGATACGGGTGGTGATGACCCATATATATACATTGGCGGGCCTCCGCCGTTCAAAAGACGACGTGCCTTTGGGCCCCTGGCTCTTCAAAAGAGAACCATGCCAAATCCCAGTTTTCAGCCAGATAGCTCACTTGTGGGGAAAGTTGTTCTTAACTGCATTCACTTTAGACGGTTAGGCGACCCCTCTGGATATTTATTTCAGTACTTTATTGGCATGTGTTTAAGTATACTTGTTATGTCCCTCTGAGGACCTGGTCCGCTGCCAGGTGTACCTGTTCTTGAGTATTTGCAGGAGCACAGATTTGGAAGGATATAGATACTTCGTGGATGTCTTCTCTTCGAGCCGTGATTGGTAGCTGGTACTCATATTGTTTGAGTGAGTTGTACTTATATTATATTTACTTCTCCATTTGAGTTGGTAGTGGATTTGTTTCCACCCAACTATCATCTTTAGATACTTCTTGTTGAGATCTAGTTTCTTAGATACTGGTTATTTATTTCTATATGATTTGGTGGATGAGATTTAGATCATACCCTGTGACTTGTGTTACATTTTATACCACTTGTGGATTTGATATTCATATTACAGCGTACGTGTGGATTTGGTTTCCATATATTGGAGTCGTCATATCCATTCGGCTGGCATGCTTACGTGTCCTAGTCCTACGTATTTTTGGGACTGGGGTGTGACATGTTTTTGTGGTGGCCCACGCAAGTCAAGAGCATATTGTCTCGGTTACGTTACTGTGCCGAGCAAGCCTGCACCTAGGACTAGAATATAGGATCTCATTCACATTGACTATGATTCATCTTCCTCCTATCTGTTCTATTTGAACAATTGTATCTTGCTTGATTCATGTACTTCCCTAATAATTCTTTAAGTATAGCCTTCTCCTAGAATATAGAAGTTCCTGTTGTTAGATGATAATTAGAGTAGCACACCTATTTAGAATACAACGAGAATATAGAGACACCACTAAGTTTAGAATATCTAGTAAACCCTAGAATTCCTTACCTTTAGAATTGGTTTACCACTACCCGGATGTATTATGAGGACTTGAGAGTAGTATAGACACTACTAGAGTTAGTTAGAAGGTTACCATAATGTTTGCCCCTAGCATTGAGTAACCCATAGAAAACAAAACTTAATGTTTGGACTGAACCTAACCTTCATAGTTAGATGATATTGGAACAATAAACTTATGTCATTATCTTGTTATTAGTAGACAGCACCCTAGGAAGCCTAGAGGAATGTAATCAACACTTCTCCCTTGATCATACCCCGAACATAGCAACTAACACCCCACTCCCCTTAGAGAACCATGATGCCATCTAGAGCCCTCTATCTTTATTTTATATATTGTTTCCCTGCGACCATAGCGCTCGCTATTTTGCGACGGCTAATTATGTTTCTTCTCTTCATCTTTCAACTCGTGCCATCTGACACTTCGGATAGTAGGCCAAGTAATTTTATTCTTTGTTAAGGGCTCATAGTTTGCTAGGCTTATAGTTGTAGCCTTGAGTGTGAAATTTTTATGCTTGGTAGTTAGAACTTGATAAGTTTAAGTTGTTTTGTAGATTGTGACCAATGATTAACCCTTAGCTTTTAAATCGTGTAATTTGTACCCTCACCTCGATACAAGTTAGACCCTTCCTCCTTGACGGCCAGTAACTCTTCTATCCTTACCATCGACACTTGCTTGTAAGTGCTATGACTAAGACTTAGGATGACCATTACCTACATAAAAAGGATACCCTAATCAATACCAAGATTTTTCCTCATATACCCTAATAGAGAGTTTCTGTTTTAATTACATGTGCAAGATTATTGTGTAGGACCCTCTTAAGACTGTCACCGTATTAGTTAATTCTTATAAGTTGGGTAGTATACCTCACCACCTAGTATCATATAGCTCTTGTGATCCATTGATAAAGTGTAACTGAATGGCAGTAATTGTATGCTAACATAAGATGATAGTGTTTATCCAGACTATAGAACTTAGAGGCTCATACCCCTACTTTGTCGACTATTGACTTAGACAAGGAATTAATATGATAACTGTAGAGATTGTAGAGTCTTTTGTTATTGTTGCTTATGTTGTGTTGTTTTTGCAAACTTGAATTATTTGTAACTTCTCTCATCATAATCTAGCGTATCTATAATCTTTGTACTACCTTGACTTATGCTGCTATTATAGCCTAGTTTTGCAAGCTTATTCTTTATCGAGCTTGTTCATGACATGTATTATTGGAGTACTACACTAATACATTTCAGAACCAGTGTATTAAGGTCTAGCTAGCCTTAGTGCGCTTGGTTCGCCCTTCGTAACGCTACTTTACGTGGATTGAGATATGTAGTGATTAGTAGACGAATATACTTGCCCTAGACATGTCTGACATATCGTATCGGTTACATGACTGTACTAATACGAGCATGTGAATAGGAACTACCAAAATAGGATTTCAATCCACAACTGCTTTGACAATTCCCAATTGAATTCTTTAAACGCCTTGATCCCAATACTTCTATTCTATTACGCTGCCCTTGAACTCTTTATTATTGATCTTCGTCTTCCTTTATTTCGGAAAGACGAAACCTCGTGCTGGGTATAAAGTATGATACACAGAGAGTACTAGATATACCCCATAGACCGATCACATACTTGAGGATTATTCTTTCGTAATTAAGGACATATCATATGTGATATGATCGGCGTTGAAGTTTCGAGGATTGAACGACATGAGTAAATAAATTAAGGGATATTTTCTTAAGGTATATAGCCTTAGGTGATAGGTGGATAAATTCTAAGTTGGGAAGTAGTGCATTGTCAACTCGGGAGGAAATTCTTTTAGATTATGATCGAGTAAGATTAGATTGGGAGAGGTTCAAGCCATTGTAATTTTGAAAAATTTAGAAGGATGACTAAGGTGATGAGGATCAATGAATTGATATTGAGGATCCAATATTTATAGCTTAAGTGCATGAGTTAAATTTTTGAACAATGAAGGTAGAATCACCAATTTGAATTTAGAGGATAAATATAGAATTTCAGACTTGAATATTGGTGGACTGCATTTAATTTATTTTTCAATTTGGTGAATTGAATTAAGAATTAAAATTTTGGTTGGACGACCTATTTGAAATAATGAGGATGTGAATGGAATTTAAAGAGTTGAGGCATACAAAATTTTATAAGTGAAAATGGGAATATATTGGACTCAAACCACTTCTAAAGAAGATTATGATAGTTAGAGATCGTGAGGTAAAAGTTATATGCATATGTAAATCTTGGAGATGTTATGTGGATATGGATAATTTGAAACAAGGAGAGAAAAGATAACCATAGGTTAAATTTTGATTGGAGCAGTGGTCATCCTAACCTAGAAATGATTGCAATGGATATGATTAGGATTTTAGTTATCGCAAGAAGATTGCGACTGACTTGCCTTATTGTACATAAAGGATTAACCGATTCCGCCTTATTTCAATTTTGAGGACGACATTGTCTTAATTTGGCTGAATTGTGAAACCCCCCCTCACCTAAGAATTTGACCTACTCGGCTTAGATAGTGAGACTGAGGCTAGCACGAATCCACTTAGAAATAGAACACGGTATTTTTATTTAGTTTTACAACATGATATCACTTGACACGCCTTACCGTGCTCCGATAATTGGAGCACTACACTAGCCACTGCCTTCCTACACATTCTACACCCTTATCCTAGACATGCCCATCATCCAATTCTCATCTTTGTGCAATTTTCCAATTGTTGGACGCTTTTATGCAAAGGAGCATTTATGTGTCCACACCATTGGACATGACACATGAAGAAACCTATTTTTTCGCTCATATAGATTTTTTTATGATGTGCAACGTGCAACATCGCCCACCCCTTTAAACCTAGCCTTGCATTTTAAACAATGCAAATCTTGCACCATCATTGCATTCTATCGTGGCTTAATTTTAATTTCGAGGACGAAATTTTTATAAGTTGGGTAGAATGTAAAACCCCCTTCCTAGAAAATCGTATAAACCCTTTTATTTATTAATTATTAATTAAATTATAGTAATTAGGTCCAAATAGGAGAAATAGATTTTTAATAATTTTTATGTTAGGTGTTCGGGCACTTAGAGGACTTGTGGGACCATCAGGAATTTTTCAGAATTTATTCCATGTAGGAGACCCTTTGAGCTGTTGCTAGCCTAACGATGTGCAATACCCTAATCTATAAATTTTCTTATGAGTATATATATATGTATATACAAATATATATATATATGTATATATATATTTTATAAAGAAAAAAAGAAGAAGAAAAGAAAGTAAAAAAAATTTAATAATAAGAATAAGAATAATAATATTAATAATAATATTAATAACATACTATTTACTATACTTAGGAAGTTTGCTTTTCACTTGCTTTTCCTCCAGCCCTTGCATGCGGCTGTAGGCATTAGTGAACCTTCCTCTTTACCATCTAAGTGAGCCCGCCCCTTATACACAGCAGCTTAGACCCTTTGACTCTTCAGCCGCCCTATAGCCATTTCACCCGCGGAGAAAAATCCATGACCTGCGATCCAACTTCCCCTCGCTCTCCTAATTATATATAACATATATATATATATATCATTAGCTCTCCAAAACCCTAACCTAAAACTCCAGACTTTCTCTTCCCGTCTAGAGCCGTCACCGCAGCCAGAGAAGCCTCCCCAAGCCATCCAACCATCCCGTCGACGCCGACATCGTGAACCGCAGTTTTCCACTCGAGGCACCTTCGCTCTGGCACGATTTCCCGTTGACTCGCACGACCAAACGCTGTTCCGTTTTCATAGGTATGATCTTCCCTCAACCCTCTCCAGTATTTGTTTTATAGTTAATATCGGAAAACGTGCGCCACTAGGTGTAAATCAGCGTCCAAAATGGACGGACAGACAGAATTCTGCAATCACAGAATTCCAGATTGACCACCCATATTGTCGAGTTCGTATCTCCCACCACAGAGATCCGAATTCGGTGATTCTTTTTGATACCTGTAGATTACATAATCTAGTTTATTTTCTGTATAATAACCCTAGGCTAATAGTTGCTGTGGACATAGTTATGTTCGTCACAAAACTGTGCGCACCCACTTTTTCCGGTTTTCCAAAAGTTGGAGATCGGAGCGCGCCCCGCCAAACGGGACCGCCCCGCCGTGTGCCAAGTGTACCAAATGGTGCACACAGCATAACGGGACACGTAAAAATTCGTGGAGACTGATTCGGACGCGTGTGCGTGCCGAAATCAGACCGTATCCGCGGACACATTTCGTGTCGCCACTTTTATGGAACTCGCGAGTATTTTGTGCACGATTGTCAGATTGCGACGAAACTTGCGCCACTGGACTCGTGGTAATGCGCTGGTCCTGTGATCCAAATTTCACGCATTTCTGAGACGGTTGACCAGATCGCCAATTGGCGGGTCCCATAGTTGACTTTTTGGACCAAATTTTGTTCGGCTCATCGGAATCCAAATTTGGACATACCGTTGGGTTCGTATTGACATTTAGAGTTGTTTGACCCATAGTTTATCCCATTTAGAGACTGTTACCCTCGGTACACTTTTCGGTGCAAAGTGGGCCACACGTGGACCCCACTTTTGCCCGAAATTACCGTTTTGCCCCTGTATCCAAATTGGACGAAAGGGATGTGCTTTTTAGCTATTTTGCTCATTCCGGAAATATTGGTGATATTTATTTCAGCATCCGGAGACATTTGTTCTGTGGCCATAGCTTCTGGTCCTGTGTATTGGACATCTGGACATGACATTTTGCAGTTCTTGCCAGGCAAGTATACCTTGCCATTGTACTGTTATTTATATTCCATATGTTGCATGCATCTTTATTTTCTGCCCTTAGTTCATATATTTTAATTGTTATATAAAATGCTCGCGACGGTGACGTCGCGATATGTTTTTACTTATGTATTGCATTGACCCTGTACATGAGACTACCCCATTATCATATAGTATCATTAGGTTCATTTGGCCGTGACACATATTTTTACACGAGTTGTGAGTCTCATATAGATCACGGACGCATGTATTGACTGATCATCGGTACGTGTGGGCCGTGCGTTAGGGATAACTGCTGTTAGAAACTTTGCATGCTAGTAGACTTGGCAGTTATTAGAGGTCCAGGGACATAGCTTATTATAGTACGGTGGTCCCATCCTTGTACTTGTTTGGTTGCAGGATTGGGCTAGGGTACTAAGAATAGGCTATGGACCAAATCGTGTCATGGATGTGACATACTTAGAGCATGGGGTGGGGAGAACAACAAGTACCGCATTTGAGCTCCTTTGCACTTTTTCTGTGACGCCCGGATTCCCCGCTGGAGATACGGGTGGTGATGACCCATATATATACATTGGCGGGCCTCCGCCGTTCAAAAGACGACGTGCCTTTGGGCCCCTGGCTCTTCAAAAGAGAACCATGCCAAATCCCAGTTTTCAGCCAGATAGCTCACTTGTGGGGAAAGTTGTTCTTAACTGCATTCACTTTAGACGGTTAGGCGACCCCTCTGGATATTTATTTCAGTACTTTATTGGCATGTGTTTAAGTATACTTGTTATGTCCCTCTGAGGACCTGGTCCGCTGCCAGGTGTACCTGTTCTTGAGTATTTGCAGGAGCACAGATTTGGAAGGATATAGATGCTTCGTGGATGTCTTCTCTTCGAGCCGTGATTGGTAGCTGGTACTCATATTGTTTGAGTGAGTTGTACTTATATTGTATTTACTTCTCCATTTGAGTTGGTAGTGGATTTGTTTCCACCCAACTATCATCTTTAGATACTTCTTGTTGAGATCTAGTTTCTTAGATACTGGTTATTTATTTCTATATGATTTGGTGGATGAGATTTAGATCATACCCTGTGACTTGTGTTATATTTTATACCACTTGTGGATTTGATATTCATATTACAGCGTACGTGTGGATTTGGTTTCCATATATTGGAGTCGCCATATCCATTCGGTTGGCATGCTTACGTGTCCTAGTCCTACATATTTTTGGGACTGGAACGTGACAGGTAGTCCTCGGATCGACAGGTGAAGGAGGATCTCCGAGAGAAATAGATGCTCCCTCAACCGCAGGAGTGGTGAGTGGAGCGGTAGTAGCTGCCTGAATACGAGCTGGACGAGAGGTAGCAGACCTCTTGGTGGCAACTGCTGGAACGGTACAATGGGATCGTGTCTTCGGAGGCATCCTGAACACAGATCAAAAGAAGTCAATACGGCGCAAGATACGATATCATCAAAGAAGAACAGTAATATTTCAAAAGAAAGCAATTTCAGAATAATTAGATTGAAATTGTTCCTAGTCGTGATTGAGTACACTCTCATCCTAGATCCTATATCCTAGAGCAGGCTCGCAGCAGTACAACTAAATCGTTGTACTACCACGACATCGCACAATTGTAAATCGAGACCTGCATGGGGCCGCCACCAAAAAGGTGTCACGACCCGCACCCGAAAAATCGAGCATGAGTCGTGGGTACGTCCAGCCTACGCCGCAGCATCGACGGTAGAACATTGTCTAGGTCTACTATCTAGATAACAATCTCACGCAATCAATATATAAACCTGTCAAGATCTTAACTCCAAACGGAGGAGCAATATCATAATGATAATCATAAGTACTCAATCATGAATCTAAGCATGATAAGATAACACAAAAGACTAACAACTATAAAGTCTAAACAACTGCTACTAAAAACTACTAGCAAGTACACCTTTAACAACAGTTCCAGTTAAATGATAAAAACTATAAAACAGTTGTAGCAAGTAGCAAGGTGAAGGAAATAAAGTATAAATAAGGAAATATACATATCACTAGCGCATAAAGATAAAGATGCATGAATATCAGAAGCAAGATAGTAATGACTGCAAGATACAAGAAATCTAAACTAAGAGTAAGTATGTGCACAAGAACATGTAGTGAGTCCAGCAAGAAATACATGTAATGAGTTAAGTCCAGAAACTATAAGTGAGACCAGCAAGAAATGCAAGAGAGTCCAGACTAGAAAGAATGAACTCGTGTCTTTGAAATACCTGTTTCGACATATAAATGGCTAGGGGTAAGTACGGCTCACCGCACACTGGGTGTGCGGCTGCTATCATTCCAGATTAGACCAGAGGGGGTGCTTCCAGTGATTCCAGTTAGGAATGTTTACATGTCTACTCGAGTATTTCTCCGCCCCGACTAGTACAAGTGAATCCAAGACCCGACACGTAAATCAAGTATGAGTCCAGCTAGAAACATGAGTGATGCCTGTAGTGATGTCAGTAGGTTATGCCAATAGGTGATTCCATAATAGAGGCCAGAAACATGAAATATACGTGTCGCAAGTAAATGAATCCAGAAATACCAGTCCGTGTCATACCAGAAAAATCAGAGAATACTATACTAGAAGCTGAATCATAATAATCATCAGATAATAAAAACTATCAAAGAATGTACTCGCCTGACGTCCTGAGCAACTGGTAATCCGAACTGGTGTCGCAAGGACCTATTGCAAAAAATAAGGTTAAACAGGTTTCTAATGAGTTAAACATATATAAAATAACTAAAAATAGGCTTCTAGGGTCGTTCTAGGTCAAACGGGTCAAACCGGTGAAATCTGGGTTAAAAAGTCAACTCTATGTCCAAAAAGTCAATCCTGGGTCAAAACTAGATCAAAAGTTGACTTTGGCTGTCAACCGGGTCAACTACGGTCAACTCTAGGTCAAACTAGGGTGCCCCTAAAATTCTAGGTCAAAACTAGGTCATTAAGCTAATAAACCCTCAAACTCGCCTCCTTGAGATACCGGGATACCCTCGGTATCCGATACCTCAACCTACGCTATATACCCCGGCTATACCCTCTAAAATATATACTAGTACGTATAAATATATATAACTATATATATAAAAGCATCTCTAATCTCAAACCTAGGCTAAAACTCAATACCTTGCCCCGACACTCAATACCTTGAGTATCTCAAGGTATTGAGATACTCAAGCCTTACCCCTTACTAACACTAGCTAGGTATCTCAAGGTATTGAGATACCTTACCCGGATACCTTACCCTCTATATATATATATATATATATATATATATATATATATATATAAAACTTAGTATTGGACTACCTCAACACCTTACCTCACTACCCTCAATACCTTGGGTATCTCTAGGTATTGAGATACCCAACTATCTTACCTCTCTAACACTAACCATATAGCTAACTATCTATATAAATATATATATTCCTAGCTATATATCTAGGCTAACATATATATATATAAACACATATGTATATATATATCTACGTATCTATATATATATATATATATATCCACACATACACAAACACATACACATACACATACACATACAAATATATATGTATTTATATACTAATATCTATGTATCTATCTATCTATATATATATATATATACATCTATATATATATACACTCATATATATAAAAGAAGGGAGAAACTAGCTCGAGCGCGCGCGCGCTGCTGAAACGCGCTCGCTGCTGCTGAAACGCTGCGATTGCTGCTGCTGCTGAAACGCTGCGATTGCTGCTACTGCTGCTGCACTGCAGCATCCGCCGCAGCGCTGCTGCGCCTGCACGTAGCTGCTGCTGCTGCACGCCGCTGCTGCCGCTGCTGCTGCGGCGCTACAGCCTGCTGCGCATCGCTGCCACTGCTAGCTGCTGAACTCTTCTCTCTGCCTCACTCTCTCTACCTCCCTCTCATCTCTCCCCTCGATACACCACACTACGACACGCAAGCACACACACAGAAACATCTATACACACACACAGAAACCTATTCACGCACACACACTTACCTACACATACATTAACACCAACACACACTCTCACACAAACACTCACTAACACACACTCACACTCACACGCACACTCACCTACACATACACTAACACCAACATACACTCTCATACAAACACTCAATAACACACACTCACATATATATATATAAACACACATACATATATATATATATATATATATATATATATATATATATATATATATATATATATATATACACACACAGAGAGACACAGACACACTCATACATATATATATATATATACACAAACACACACACACGCTCACAAACACACACTCACTCTCACACACCCTCACACACACACTCTCACACACACTAACACACACACAACTACACACACATAAACATATATATATATAGACATACACACACATATATATATAGAAACACACACACACACATATATATATATAAATATATACACACACTAACACAACACACACAACCACACACAACACACAAACACCAACACCAACGCATGCACAACCACCCCGACACACACAAATACATATATATATATATATATATATATATATATATATATATAATACAACCCGAAAACTCTAGTACACACTCTCCGAAGCTAACCCAACACGCGCACAAGCCCGAAACCAAGAAACTAAGTCGAAATGGCCGTTCGGTCATTTCGACGAACACGTTGTGTGCGGTTCGCAAAACCTCCTGAAATGCACACCAAACCTACTCGGAATCGGCCCAAAATTTACCCAAAGATTCTAATCGATGTCTAGATCCTAGAAAAATGCTAACTCATTGATTCTAGGTCCGTGGCAAAAATGCGCACGCACATAGAACCGGCGACGACAAAAATCTCCAAAATACCCGAAATGTCCATTTCTCCGTGACACGACTTCACGTGTCCGAATAGAGACACGTACTAACCCTTAAGACACCCGAGTACGTCTACCTAGGTCCGTCTAACCTAGGACATCACCCAAAATTGGGCCAAGCTCAGATTTTACCCAAAATTGACATAAAACCTAATGTCAAAGTCTCCAAACACAATCAAACTTGTTCCAACTTCCTCCCACGTGTAGCCCTAAGATTTAGAAAGGTTCTAAACTATTAATTATACTATATAAGAGTAATTACAAGGGAGAAAAGCAAGGTTTACCTCTTGGAAGTTGGAATCCCAAGCCAAAGTCTCCAAAAAGCTCCAAATCCACCACACCAAGCTTCCAAGCTTCCAACCCAAGTTCTAACACCAAATCTAAGCTCTACCCACCTAGATTAGGAAAAAAAGGGTTAGGGTTGCATTGATGGAAGAAAATAGAAGAAGGAAGAGAAAGGAGAGGGAAAAACTTACTTGGAATGAGAATTTGGAAGAAGAAGAAGAAGAAGAAGAAGAAGGAATGAAGAAGTGAAGTGAAGTGAACGGGGGGTGCTGGTTTGATCGGCCTAAGAAGGAAATTAGGTTAGAGTTAAGGTTTGGCATTTGGTAAAATGACCAAAATGCACTCCAAATTAACTCATCCTAAAATAGGGTTGGGTTTGGGGTTCCAAATGCACCCAAATAAATTCATAATCCCTCCAACTAACTAAAATAAAATATAATAATTATTCTAAGCCAATAAGTAAGTCTAACAAGGGTGTTGGTTGGGTCGGACATGGGTCCACTAGGGTCTGACATGGGTCCAGACTAGCCAAAACCCTAAAACAACTAATAAAAAAATAATACAACCAACAATTAAATATTAATACAAATATTTATGATAAATATACAATTAACCAAATTAAAATAAAAAAATATCCGGCTCTGGAAATGGGGTAGTGACAAGAGAATATTGGCATACAGGTGCATAAATCATTAATTTAGGGTTGGCACATAAAATTAGGCAAGAAAATAACATCCGTACACAATAGGCCAAAAACTACTTTTGGCGCACAAATGGCCAAAAAGAGTATTGACGCAAAATGGCCAAAAATAGTTTTGGCGCACAAATCACTAATTCGGACAGTTCTGGCATACTTTGATACAAAAGTGCTCTGAGCAAAAGGTGGTACACAAATCATACTAAAATGCACTTCTAGGACATTGGCGGACAACGATAGAAGTGCGCGAGTCAGGAGCTTGGCGCATAAATCTATCATTGGCGCACAAATAAAAGTACCTAAGCTATGAGCTTTGCGCACTTTCATCAAGTATGCCAGTAATGAGGTTGGCGCACAAACAAGCGTAAAAAGATCTACTAAAAGACAAAACACAAGTTCCAAGGTATGTCACAACAGTCGAGACGATCCTGCAGTCGAGAACATAATTCTTAAGAATGGTCAGAAGTCATTGCTTAGTCATTAAGTGTCACGACCCGCACCCGGAAAATCGGGCATGAGTCGTGGGTACGTCCAGCCTACGCCGCAGCATCGGCGGTAGAACGCTGTCTAGGTCAACTATCTAGATAATAATCTCACACAAAAATCGGGCATGACCTCTCCAAAAGGAGGGCAACCACACAATCAAAATATAAACCTGTCAAGATCTCAACTCCAAACGGAGGAGCAATATCAAAAGATAATCTCAAGTACTCAATCACGAATCTAAGCACGATAGATAACAAAAAAGACTAACAACTATAAAGTCTAACCACCAACTACTACTACAACAACCACAACATCAATAATAATAATAATACAACAATACATCATCCAAAATAATATACAAACAAGGTCTCAATCCAAAATCGGAGACAAATCCGGTGCTAAAAACTAATAAAAACAACAACAAGATCCTAGTGATCCCGGCTACCAACCCGGAAATCACCTCTAAACTAGAGGGTCCCTGTCTGCACCATCGACAGGCTCAGGTCCATAAAACGTCGGACACCAATCCTCCGGATACTCTGAAAAATATGTCCAGTCAGGACTGGAGCAAGTACATCTCTAACAGCAGTTCTATTTAAATGATAAAAACTATAAAACAGTTATAGCAAGTAGCAAGAAAAATGGAGCAAGTATGAACAAGAAAATATGTAAGTCACTGGTGCATAAAGGTAAAGATGCATGGATATCAGAGCAAGATAGTAATAACTACAAGATACAGAAAATCTAAGCTAAGATCAAGTCCGTGCACATGAACGTGTAGTGAGTCCAGCATGAAAAACATGTAGTGAGTCAAGTCCAGAAACATGTAAGTGAGACAAGTCAAGAAATGCATGAGAGTCCAGACTATAAAGAATGAACTCGGTGTCTTTGAAATACTTGTTTCGACATGTAAACGGCTAGGGGTAAGTACGGCTCACCGCGCACTGGGTGCGCGGCTGCTATCATTCCAGATTAGACCAGAGGGAGTGATTTCTGATGATGCCAGATAGGAATGTTTACATGTCTACTCGAGTATTTCCCTGTACATGAATGATGCCTGTAGGTGATGCCAGTAGTGATTCCAGAATAGAGGCCAGAAACATGAAATGTACGTGTCGCAAGTAAATGAATCCAGAAATATCAATCAGTGTCTCGTGTTGTGCCAGAATAATCATATGATACTATACTAGAAGCTGAATCATAATAATCATCAGATAATAAAAACTATCAGAGAATGTACTCGCTTGACGTCCTGAGCAACTGACAATCCGAACTGGTGTCGCAAGGACCTAATGCGAAAAGCAAGGTTAAACAGGGTTCTAATGAGTTAAACAGATATAAAATAACTAAAAATAGGCTTCTAGGGTCGTTCTAGGTCAAACGGGTCAAACCGGTGAAATCTGGATCAAAAAGTCAACTCCGAGTCCAAAAAGTCAACTCTGGGTCAAAACTAGGTCAAAAGTTGACTTTGGCGGTCAACCGAGTCAACTACGGTCAAGTCTGGGTCAAACTATGGTGCTCCTGAAATTCTAGGTCAAACCGAGGTCATTAAGCTAGAAAACTCACAAACTCGCCTCCTTGAGATACCGGGATACCCTCGGTATCCGATACCTCAACCTAGGCTACACACCCCGCCTATATCCGCTAAAACCTATGCTAGCACGCGTAAATATATACACATAAGCATATAAAATCACTCCAATACATTTTCTAGGCTAATGCTCAAATACCCCGCTCGAAACTCAATACCTTGGTTATCTTAAGGTATTGAAATACCTTGGTATCTCAAGATATTGAGGTTTCGCTCTAAAACCCCTCTAACTAGCTATCTAGCTATTGAATATATACCTAGTTATTAATCTAGGCTAGATAATATATATATCTACTATATTTATATATATCTAAGTATGTATATACCTATGTATATAGATATCCACACACATTTACCCGATTACCCATATACCTTACCCTACGCATAAATATATATACTAACTATAATATATATCTAGCTCTAGGTATATATATATATATATCTATGCATATAGATATAGGTATCTACCATATCTACCTATCTATCTATCCATAGATATCTATCTATCTATGTATTTAATCTATTTAACTATCTACGTATCTATCTAGCTACCTATTTATCTAATATCTATCTATTCACCTATCTAACTATCTATCTATTAATCTACCTATCTATCTAGTTATCAATATATCTAGCTATCTAGCTATTTACCTATCTATCTATTACCTATCTATTTATCTTACATAACTATCTATAAACTTATCTATCACTATCTCTATAACAATCTATCTATATAACTAACTATCTAACTATTAATCTATCTATATAGATATATAGATCTATATAACTCACTCTAAGCTACCTCCTACTACCCGCTGCTTGCTGCTGCTACTAGCGCTGCGCTGCTGCTCTTGCATTGCTGCTGCGGCTGCTGCATCTCATAAACTGCTGCTGCTGGCTGCTCCTACATGGAGCTGCTGCTGCTGCTGCTCTCCTAGCAGCAAGCTGCTGCTGCAGCTACTGTTTTCTGCTGCTGTGCACAGCACAGCAGCGGCTGTGCACGCTGGCAGCGCTGCGCTGCCTCCCCTGCTGCTCGCTGCCCCTCTCGCTCTGCCACACGCCCACACATAAATACATATATACATCTATATATATATGTATATATACAACTATATATATACACACACTTATATATATATATATATATACACACTAACACATCTACTAACATATAAATACACACACACACATACAAGCACATATCAACACACACACACACATATAATTATATACATATACATATATATATACACTTAATATATATATATATATCTACACACACTCTCAACTATATATATATATATATCTACACACACTCTCAACTATATATATATACATACACCTATATATATATATATATACACATATACACACACAAGCACACACACACACATATAATTATATACACATATCTATATATACATACACACACACATATAAACATATATATATATCTATATATATATATATATCTATCCTCACTCACACACACTCACTCTCACACACCCTCACACACACACTCTCACACACACTAGCACACTCTCTCACAAACACACAACCTCACACACAAACCCTCATACATATATATACAAATATATGTACATATATACACACAACTCAAACTCATATATATATATATATATATATATAGGCACTCACTCACACTCACACACACTCACCTACGCACTAGCACACACTCACACAAGCACCCACTAACACACTCACAAACACACAACCACACACACATATATATATATATATATATATATATATATATATATATATATATATATATATATATATATATATACATAAACACACATACAAATATATATATAAATATATATATATAGACACTAACACTAACACAACACAACACACAACAACACACACCACGCCCACAACGCTCACCAACGCACGCCCAACGGCCCCGACACGCCCAAACACCTATAAATATATAAAATATAGCCCGAAAACTCTAGCACACACTCCCCGATACTAACCCAACGCGCGCACAAAGCCGAAACGAGGAAACCAAGTCGAAATGGCCGTTCGGTCATTTCGACGAACACGTGGTGCGCGGCTCGGAAAACCTCCTGAAACGCACACCAAACGAACTCGGAATCGGCCCAAAATTTACCCACGCGTCCTAAACGATGTCTAGATCCTAGAAAATGCGCTCCCGCGTCGATTCTAGGCCCGTGGCAGAAACGCACACGCACTTAGAATATGAGACATAATGTTTGGTCATTTGTTTAAAGTTTCAGTCTTCTGAGCAAATTCTGCAGTAAAGGAGTCATACTCAGCCTGAACCAAGTCACCTCCAACCACCACATCCGTCACCACCACAGTCATCACCACCACCTCCTCTATTAACCTCCACCACCCTCGCCTAGTCGCTGCGAGTTACTGCCATTGTTGCTACTGCCGCCGCTGTGCAGTCCAGATGCCGGAGCACCTCCACCTGCCGGAGACAGGCCAACCACGAGCCGCGGGCTGAGCACTCCCTCCCTATTTAGAGCTAACCCTAGGTATGCATATTCACTCCTCCTTCTTCTTGTTGTTGTTGCATGAACCAATATTGTTAGTGAACCCTATTATCTAGTATATATACATGTGTTGGAATAGTAGTTAGTATATTTCATGGGTTAGGTTGTTAGTATAACATATATTTATGTAGTACCTAGGTGCTTAGACTAATTTATCATATGTGCACCCTAACATATTAGCTAGGACACGTGTTTAGTGTTATACGATATTTGGAGATGTAAACGTATTGGTAGCTAACCGTCTTATTGTGCACAGTATTTGAGGACATGTGACATACTCGTATATAGAGACCTAGATGGTTAATACTACCAACTTGTGTTGGAAAGAAACTCATTACCTACTTGAACCTTAGTTGATCTTGGTTGTAATATTTGAGAATGTACGTTTAGAGGGACATGACACTTGTGCAATTTAGATACTTGCACACTCGACCCTTCTAGTTGACCGGTTATAACCCCTTCTTGTGTTAGTTTCTAAGTATAGTGTAGTTATATTTCTGTGCGTACTAGTATAATGACTAATGATTGTTATATTATATTATATATAGGATCATTGGATCGTTCGGGCGAGGCTTCGAGAGCAGGATTTTGGTATTCACAGCTTGAGGATCCAAGCAAGTATACCTTGCCTTATTTACTATTTAATTCAAGTTATTAAATATTGCATGAGATGTTATTGCAAATATTATATATAACTTTGCACGTCTGAGAAAGACTCGGGTGCAGTCGACGAATTGCATCGATGTATAGTGTAATAACTTAGTCACTAGCGGACTCACCTACTATTGTAAAAATATTTTGATATCTTCCAAGACCCTGACACTTCTTACACTCTTCACGATAAAAAAATTATGTTGGGATATGAGTTAGCATACCCGACTAGTTATCGGTGCGTGTGACATGCATCACGATTTAGTGCGTAGTCAGGTTAGTCTAGTTATTTGAGACCTGGCATGTTAGTTACTGTTTGATGATAAACAAAAAAAATGAAACTAGGTTTATACGAAACCCTTTCTTTGTTTACAAACAAGAAAAAGAGTACAATTAATCCTATACGAGGATGTTAAGTACAATAAAAAAATAATTCTGGAGAAAAATTGCTATAGGAGTCTGATCTGCGGTCGATCACTTTGTCCCTTGAACCACACGATGATAAAGAAGTGTTGTATAAGAAGAAGAAGAAGAAGAAGAAGAAGCTTCAAAGGTTGCAAGTGGGATTAAATTCTCGTTGTCGAAGTTGTCAATCAACACTCCCTGTTTGTGCTCTCTACTCATTTTCCGATCTCTTGATCCTTGATCCTCTCTGTCTGTCTGTGTCCTGATCTCTGATCCCTCTTTTATACCTTATGACTAGAGGTCTCTATTTATAGAGATCAGTCACAATAACTGTCCAGTTGGCGTAGAAGCCAAACTGTGAAGAAGATGGCATCTTTTATGCGGCGGTTAAAATAACTGCTACCTACGTTTGAATGATCTCCTGAATCCGCGTATGACACATGTCCCATTATGAGGTAACACGTATAACTATTTCTCGAAGATCACGATATGCAAGCCACGTAGGTAACTGCCACTCGCGTAAAGATGGTTGGCATAAAAGCCAAATAACTGTCTCGTTGGCGTAAAAGCCAAATAGCTATTTTGTTGACGTAAAAGCCAAATAGCTGTCGTGTTGGCGTAAAAGCCAAATAGCTGTCTTGTTGGCGTAAAATCCCAATAGCTGTCTTGTTGGCGTAAAAGCCAAATAGCTGTCTTGTTGGCGTAAAAGCCAAATTCTACGTAAAATTTGATGCTGCATGAATAATAGATAACCAGCATAAAAATAGCCAATTACCCTTCCTGACTGAGGTCTTGAACGTATTCTGGGCTAAATAGTCTTATCACGTACCTTTGCAAATATAGCCTGAGTTGGCGTATTTCGAGGAGATAGCATACGATATACTCCTATAGTTAAAAATAGCCTGGTTGGCGTAAAACACAAGTATGGTGATGTGAGCGTATTAGTCACAGTTTTAGCTCTCCCAGTCATTTAAAAATAGAACCAGATCTCATACATTTAATACAGAGATATGCCTCAATCTCGTTCATTAAATGCCGAGATATGCCTCGAGCTCTGTACGAAAAATAGCTTTTGACGTGGCGTCTGATTTCTCCTCATCTTGAGCGTAAAAACTCATCTCCGCCTGTGTAGAATAGGCAGCGCGTATTCCTTAAATGCATAAAAATGACTTGTATCAAGGTTGTGTCACTAAACGATAGTCTGGGTCTCTGTGCAAAATCATCATCACAGCCGTCCTCTCGATCGTCGTACAGTACTTTTGTCAGGAGTCAGGTTCATTATTTTGTCTGACAGACTCATCCGAGGAATACGAAGAGTTCCTCGTATGACTTTACGTTGTATTAAAAATAAACGTATTTTACGCAGGGAGGTATAGCAACCTTTTATGCCAAAATAGCCTAGAGGCGCTGCTTTACACGGGCAGCTCTGAAGCTCTTTTTTACGCCAAATAGCTCTGAAGCTCTGTTTTACGCGAGCAATTCTGAAACCATATTTTACGCTACACAGCCTTGAAGCGCTATTTTATGCGGACTTTATGCATGTTGGGTTTTGATTGTATAATATGCGTACAATTCCCCAGCGTATTTTATGCTTCTACAAGACCCCCTTCAAAGTTTTCAAATTCCTTGTAATTTGAAATACTTTGAATAAATCATAAAATGGTCCATACTATTTTTGTGGACGAGGAGTCATTCTGAGTCATCATTTCTCCGAGCAGGCCATACATGAACTAGATGTAAAGGATGCTGGCTATACTTCGAATGAACTTCCAATGGCCCAAGAAGAAGAGTCATCTCCAATGAAGACAGACATTTTAGGGAACTCTTTGGCCCTTCGTCTGATGAAGTCCTTTCGACTGAGGAAGAAGAGCATTTTCTGCGTAAACTCTTATAACTGGCTTTTTCAAGCGTGAAACCCAAATTATCAAGATATACGCGTATTCTGCTAGCTGATCTGTCCTGTATAATTTTAAGATATACGAAAAGTCATAGATCCATAGCATCTGTAGCTTCTGAGAGTAAAATCGTAGATCTGTAGCTTTTGAGCATAAAAGCTTCTGAGCATAAAATCATAGATCTGTAGCTTCTGAGCGTAAAACCGTAGATCTGTAGCTTCTGAGCGTAAAAGCTTCTGAGCATAAAATCATAGATCTGTAGCTTCTGAGCATAAAATCGTAGATCTGTAGCTTCTGAGCGTAAAAGCTTCTGAGCGTAAAATCATAGATCTGTAGCTTCTGAGCGTAAAATCGTAGATATATAGCTTCTGAGCGTAAAATCATATATTTGTAGCTTCTGAGCATAAAACTATGGATCCTTGCTCTGCGTGTAAAATCATGGATCTGTTACACCGCATGAATGCCGCCTTTCTTTTCAAATGATCGGCTGACGTGGTCCCAAATCATAACTGATCAGATAAGATCGGATTTGGTTAAGGATTCGAAGAGTTATCTGAACTCTATAAATAGCCCTAGGTCGTGAGAGAGTAAAATCTTTCATCTGTCTCTGCAAAACCCTTCGTTTCTTTCTGAGAACTCTTCGCCTTTGTCTCTTTTCTGAGAACTTAGATTCGCCATGGCACCAAAACAGGCCTTCGTTGCTAAGTGAAAGAAAGTCGCTTCCTCATCTCGCTCCTCTGCTCCAGCACGAGCGATTCCTACTAGGCCAAGCGAGCCTCATTCTGAATGAAGTGCTCCGCCATCTAGCTGCGCTCTGGGCATCACTGTTAAAGACTTCGAGAGGAGAAAAATCCTTCGCACATGTTGTACGTGTATGCGCAAATACACCCACATTCCTAATGTGTCAGCGTAAAACTCCATATTTTTGCAGTCTAGCGTAAAAACTCAGACTGTCAAAACTTGGCGTATACTGCAAACCTTGTGTTTTATGCACTGGAAGTAAATTTTAGCGAAAAATCCAAATTTTTGCAGTCTGGCGTAAAAGCTCAGACTGTTAGGTTTTGGCGTATATTGCAAACTTTGAGTTTTTACGCACTGGAAGTAAATTCCAGCGTAAAAAGTTAAATTTTTGCAGTCTGGCGTAAAAACTCAGACTGTTAGGTTTTGGCGTATACTGCAAGAGTGTAGCATCTAGCGTAAAACTGACTTATTTTCTTACTTCTTGTAGTGGACCTACAGATCCCCCCTCTGGCTGAAGTGATGGGCTCTGCTGCTGGAATGCTGAATTCCAACTATCTGGAGGACTTGTCCCATGTGACATTCCCTATCTCTAGAAATGAGTATCCTCAAGAAAGGGGAACTCTGATCTCGGCCCAAGGAGAACGAATGTTGCTGAGTATGATCAGTGGGGAGCCCCTGACATACATAGATGGGACTGAGTATAAGAAATCAGCTTACTTATTTGGGGATATGATTGATAAGCAATCCCAGACGAAGCCCAAGAAGGAAGATTGGGTATTTTTTGCTGAGGGCACGATCATGTATCTTCCAAAGATGCCCAGAGATTATCCTATCTCTGCATTCTTCTATGCCACACATCCCAGAAAGATATCATGGACTCTGACTCCCAATCTTCATGTCCAGCCAGGGAAGATCTTTTATAAGAAAGGATTGAACCGAGGTTCCTTTGTAAGCAGTCCCTCAGGCCCTGTCATGCCTTTCAGAGGATTACTGCTGGGCAGCGTCCCGAGTGAAGACACTTCACTGATCCAGCCGCTTCAAATAGCGACTTTCTGCAATAACTTTATGGGGCAGGGAGGAGTATACCCCAAGGTTAACCCTCGCACCAGTAGATGGCTTAGCCCCCAGAATCTTCGATGGGCCAGTTTAACTGCATGGGCCCTGAAGCACCTTCAGATGGAGCTGAAAAGTATTGGCTTGTTTGCGGCTGTGAGTGCTACTAGTGTTGGGCTGCCTTTCAACCCTAACTTGTTCTTAGCTTTGATGGAGCAATATAACTCGCTCACTAGGACTTTCGCCACTCCGATAGGTGAGTTGGGCCTGGCACTTCATGAGATGGCAGACATCTCAAAGCTGCAAATGGGAGACACTCCTTATGAAGAGTACGTTCCCACAAATAGGGAGCTGAGGGATACCAACCCTCGGGCAATGGCAGTCTACCAAGAGCTGATGAGCCACTACCTTGCATGCACCACCTTCTACAAAGAGCCCTCTGATTTGGCTCATATCAACAAATGGGTATCCTACCTCTTCTTCCATCAGGCTAAAAATGCCAAGCAGGACAAGGTTGTAGATAGCAGAGATAAACCCTTGAATCCCTTGAGCATTCTCAATGCCAATGCAATCGACGATCTTATTGAAGATGCGGGGGCTCAAGATTGTGTTCTCAATGAAGAGATAGGGGGTTATCCTGCAGGAACCAAAGCCTACAGCTATATAAGGCATTGCCGAAAGCCTCTGTCAAGAGAAGCTCAACTGGCTGGCTTCCTTTTTGTTTGGCTACGCCGATGGGTGGTGTCTGGCATTGCGTCTGCGGATCGCATTCATCGCAATATCTTATGGCCCGCAGTGCATTTGGTATTTGGAGCAAGATTGGGCCTGCTCCCTGCCATGGTGTGCAGGATTCAAGCTAGCCTGAGGGCCATTACTGAGAGACTGCTGGCTGATGATACACAGCGTAAAGGATATCCCAGAGTGGAATTGCCATTCTTATATCTGATGGGATGGTTAATCCTTCACAATACCAGAGTGATGCCTCCCGGATCGGCCAGCGGTTCGGGCAATAACTTCCTGTTGAATTACAGGAATTCTTTTTAGAATGTGACTAGCATCATAGACTGTCGGCTAGCACTAAATTTTGCCCATAGTTGGAAGTTCTTCTGCATCGTCCCCCCCCCCCCCCCGTATATATCAATCAACAGGGGATAAAACTTCAGGATGCAGGTCAGGAAAAGACTATTCTTTCTCTTGAAGCCTTTTACTGGTTGGTCTGCATTAGACCTTCCCATCTGCTGTACAGAAGTGAGGACCACTGCTACTTGGAGCCTTATCTGCTTAGCCGTTTTGCCAGGCAATTTGGGTATGATCAGTTGCATGTGGGAAATCCCATCACCAGCTTCAAGTTCAAAGGTGGACTTATTGATGGAGCTAGAGGATGGCGGTACTTCATAATAGGTTGTACTGGAGCAACCTTTGCTGTGCCCGCGACTTCTCTCTCAACGGAGCTGCGTATTCTTCACTCGTACGCGCAGTTTTATGTGTCCATCAATACCTTCCATCGTGATTTTGATGTTCATGGAAGTTTTAGAATGCCCTCACATTGGTCCACTGGGAGAGAGGAGATACCATCTGTCTCTTCTGATGAAGGTGGTGAAACCACCGGTGTAGATGATTATTTGTTGATTTTACCGAGAGGCGTAATATCTCCGCCAGCAGAGCCTCTCATAATCTCTAGTAAACGAAAGTCTTTCACTCTGAAAGAGCCTTCCCTCCGCAAGAAGAAGCTGACTACCGGAGGTCCTAAAAGGACTTCCACTAAGGGGGCCTCTAAGAGTGAGCCAATTGTTTCCCCTGTTGGGGATGATTCTTTGATCAGGGGTCCTTCGCCTTTTAGAGAGGGAACCTCCACAGTTCCAGCTGACAGTGCTAGAGATTCTTTGCCCACTACTGTTGCCGCTACCACCGTTACTAGTAGTACTTCTAGATCTCCTTCGAGGCCAAGCATAATAAGGATCAGTATACCTTTACCGAGATAAATAATGGGCCTAGCCCCTCCTTCGTCTGTAAGTATCTCGAGTGAGATTCCACCCGATGAACCTCGAGTGGATCTGGGTGACGACTGGGATGACTACCCTCAAATGTCAGTTGGTGCACCCTCTTCTCCAGGTATGACAGCTTGTTTAGCATCATTAAGAAATAATTTAGCTATACAGGCTGCCGAGCAACATACATACCATCGGCCATGGATAAATGTTATCTTCACGCTTTTTTTAGAAAAATTAACATCAAAATGATATTAACTTTCTTTTATCTTATTTTCAGGCGAAGACATCTCGGGGGAGGGCGGAGTTGACACAACTTCTGATTTTGTTGCCGATCCAGTTAATAAAACGGCGGTGCCTGACGTCGACGAAGCATACTTTGAAACTGCCGATCTTTCATCCGCAACATTCTCGGGTGTCATCCCGCCAATAGCAGTTCAAATAACATCAGAGGAGGATGAAACCACCATCTCAACCGTGTCTCCTTCGTTAAGCATGCCAGCAACTCCAACCGTTGTTGGTGTCTCTTCTTTTGTCGCGCCATCTGTTGAAGCGACGACTGTGGCAACATCCTCTGTCGATATTCCAGAAAATAGATTTACCGATATTGCGGCCACTCCCATCATACATTCGATCTTTGTTATGCTAGTTGAACAATACACTAGCATATTCTATCTCACTTTAAAAGAATTGATATCCATGGTGCTGGAGAAGAATCTAGGCTTTGATGCTCTGAAGACGTTCTCCAAGCTCACTATAGCGTCGATTAGAAATTCCAATGACGTTGAAAGAGCTGATGCGCTAGACCAAATAGTTAATGGTTTAGAACAACCCATTAACGAATATTTGCAACTATCCCGAGGCAGCATCAATGACTTGGTTCAGGCTGAGTATGACTCCCTTACTGCAGAATTTGCTCAGAAGACTGAAACTTTAAACAAATGACCGAACGGACCTGGAGCTCGCATATATGAGACATAATGTATGGGAACATCATCATCCAGATTATTTATATTGGTTCTAAGCCTAAGGGCACATTCATTGCAAGAGAGAGAGAGCATGAGCGATTTGTAAGCTCGGCCTAGCGCCGCTTGTAATCTTTACTTCATATCAATAAAGAGCTTGATTTGGATTCAATACTTGTGTTCATTTTATGTTTCCGCTATGACGACTCTGTGAACTAGTTATCGACGGCCGTTTCGGTATTTGTCTTGCGCGGGCGCAACCCCAGGCTCGCGCGGCATCACGTCCCGATGGAAGCGTACGTCCCGCGAGAGCGCTGGAGCGGTGATTCGTGCCTAGCGGGGACGGCCGATTTCGGCGGAAGATCGGGACGTGACATTAATCTGGCAATATTTCTGGATATTATATATATATATATATATATATATATATATATATATATATATATATATATAAGTGGTCTAGTGTTAAGGCCTTGGTACATGGACGGGTAGGTGCGGGGTTCGATCCCCGGCTTAGGCTCTTTGGGGGGTGGGGGGTCGGGTGGCTATCCAGGGTAGTTTATAAGTAGGTTCGGGTGGGGAGGGGGTAGGGTTGGAATATATATATATATATATATATATATATATATATATATATATATATATATATACATATATATATAGTTGCTTATGTATTGTATCCTTTGAGTATCATGGATTGAAACTTGTGTATCATAGTGGTTGGATTGGAATTTGGTATAATGTGGATTGGTCTTGGGTATCATATATCATTTGGTATCATGAGGGTGTATTATATATGTGTGTTCAGGAGTGAGAAGAGTATGGAATGTACTATGGATAGGAAGTGTTAATGTATGTATTATGAGATTGGGTAAATGAATTAGTATCAAAAGCAAGGGTCTGTGTAAAAAAAGGAGAGTGTAACATGCAGTTACTGTGTGCAGTCTTAAACCAAGTAAGTTGTGTATGGAAACACAGATAACAGCAGCAAAGGGGTTCGGGGTAGCAAGACAGTGCACATTTGTGTAATGTGCAGTGCACAGGTTACAGGCTGAACCGAGCCAACTTGGCAGTAGAAAATAGGCTTTAGGTTAGTAGTTTTGGGGAGGAGATGCACTACAGATTTCTGCAGCAACATTGGCAGCATACCAGTACATAACTCGGGCAATAGTGTGTGTCTGTTGAGCTATGAAAACCAATGTTTATCAGGTGGTTATGCAGATTTTGATATTGCAGTAGTTTGGAGGAAACAATTAGGTCTGTTATGTATATATGAGTAATGTCGATTGTTAAGTTGTACAAATGATAGTGGGTGATCTCTATGTGAAACGTGTTTCAGTTTTATGTGAGCCATAGGGTGTCTGTGCACCACAGACCTTGGGTTGTACCCTATGGATATTTATCAGCCTAGCAACAATGATTAGCATGTGCAAGTGTATATGTCAGATGAGCTAATGTGTGTTGGGGTATCAGTTGTATCATAGTTTCTATGAGAGTGTAGGTATCATAAGTAGGTATCAAGTACAATATTGGTATCAGTGATACTTAAGGGCTAGAGTATCCTAGATAAAGTGATGTGAGTATCAAGAGTGAGTATCCTAGTTAAGTATCTTAGTACTTAAGGGTATGTGTATTACCTAAAGTGTCATAGGTATGTTGGTATCAAGATACTAAGTGTCTAGCATGGTTAGTGTCATGGATAAGGTAAATATTAAGGTTAAGGTATTAGGTTATGATAATAGTTTAAGGTATTGTGATACCTATAGTATATATTATAGATATATGTATATATATAGATATGCACATAGATATCTAAATGGTGCATTGGGTTGGTGTTAAGGTAATGTTAGGTATGGATACATAGATGCCTACACATGGCTATATAAAATATGACTATAGGTTGAGTTTCCCAAAGTCTATTAGATATAGTTAAGGTATATAGGTAAGTTATTCATAAAGGATATATAGATGGGTGTGAGATATCTCTAAACCTAGGTGATCATGGATAGGGTTAAAATGGCCCAAGTTATAGACATTGCAAATAGGTAATGGTTAACCTAAAGTATATACCTACCTAGTATAAATCCAATTAACCTAGAATTGACCTAGAAACCTAATAACAAAATAGTTAAGGTTGTTATTGCTTTCAAATCACCTATTGATATTGTAAACTCATAATATAGGTTATTTGGACTTCGATACAGATTATGACTTATACCACCGGCTCCGGACGACAGGCAAGTATTTTACAATTTTGGATTTATCTTTTACATTATAAATGATATTATTCCTTCTTTCTACTTGTCTTGACACTATGTTTTGTGCACATAGACAATTTATCTTGATTCATGATTGAGTTAAATATGTGTCGTGACATCATGATCATTCAATTTTTGATGTGTGAGCCCGAGTTGTGATGTGTTTATCGTGTCATGATTTGTGAGCCTTCGTGTTGTGATTCGTGACTATCCGTATTTGTGACATGTATTTATCCGTATCTTAGTTCATGATTATCCAATCTTCGTGAATAGTGACTATATATTTTGTGGTTCTTGACTAATATCCCATGGTTGTGACTCATGTCTTTTGTAATCTTTATGAGAGAGAGAATCGGGTGGGAGAAAAAACTAGTAGACATGTGGTAAACTCTATTTTTTCTATTCGATTCGATAGATAGCAATCGTACACCTCATGTACGACGTGCCGAATTTAACCTAGTCCCACATGTCGAACCATGTATTCTAGGTCACACGATATTATCTGTTTGTCAGCTCATGATATTCATGTTCTAGTTTATTAATTTATTCGTTGCCGGTTTATCTTATTACTTGCTTACATGTTGACAATTTTTTATATTGCTATTTCCATACTTCTACGTGTCTCTATTTGTTTTCATTATATGATGTTATTACATGTACAGTTTATATCATAATTTATTTATCCATACATTGCGTATTTTTATAGTTGTAACAGTACTTTCTTCGCTCCTGACTGGATATGTTGACATTATTAGGATGTTATTCCCATACTCTTGGACCTTCGAATGATGATATAGTTGAGACCGCTCTTGCATCTTGGACTTCTCTAAGAGAGCTAGATTTAGTATTTTCTAGTTTAGTACTTTTCAATAGTTTTAATCTATTAGATAGTTGACCGAATTTGTCTCTGGAAGTTACTTGGCTTGTATGAATATTTGGATCCTAGATTGTGATTTGGATAAGTTTTGTGATATTATATTTGGATTTATCTTCCTTATTCGTATCTTACTTTAGTTTGTTGTGATTGAGTACTTATTATTTATTAGTTGGAATTGTATTAATCTTGAGGTCTAGACAGCGTTCAATTGTCAATGCTGTGGCGTAGGCTGGACGTACATACGTACTAGTGCCCCGATCATCCGGGTGTGAGTCGTGACACATTTTTATGGTTGCCCATGCAGGTCTCGTCTTCGTAAATAGTATAATTCCATGGTAGTACCTAGGTTTAGTCGTACTACTACGAGCTTGTAATAAAATATGATTGATGGATTATAAGTAGTATGGTACTCAATCACAGATTAAGATTTCTTGAAAGATTCCTAGGATGGCCATTGAAAATCTTACTATGAACCCTATTTTAAATCTATTTTCACTAGCTTCCGTTAATCTTTACCATTATTCAACTGCGTACATATCTATTGTTAAAATTAAACCTTGCATCCAGATAAATTTTAAGGACTATGTTGTCACGACCCGCACCTGGTATAGGGACACAAGTACGTGGGTACGTCCAGCCTACGCCGCAGCATCGGCAGTAGAATATTGTCTTGGTCTACTATACTATCTAATATCTTACACAATCTATATAAAATACTATCATGCCAACTCAATTCCAAATGATATTCAATCACATATAAAACTAAAGGAAGATGTAAGCACGATATAGAATAGAAAGAAAAGAATTACAAGTCTCAATACATCACATGTCCAACTCAACATCTAAACACAACTCAAGATCTCAAAATAATAATATAATCCACAATCTAAATAGAAAAAACTATTACAATGTAGGAAAAATCTAAATGGCCTCAGTATCTGGCACTACATCCTCATGTGACACTCCATCTATTGGTCTGTAGTAAGTGGGACACATCCTCTCTAACCATTCATCTAAAAAATATATTCAGTCAAGATTGGAGTGAAGTACAACCCATCTAGAGAATATAATACAAGACGATAAATAATGAACAATATCATACTATGGTAGAAGAACATGTAAACAAGAACAATATGGTATACACTGATCACGATAAAATAGAACAAGACAATAGAATGAGACAATAAACTAGAATATGGTGAAGAACTGTAACTATGCTAAGTGATTGAAATATTAGTTAGATATGTGATCGGCTTGGGTGAACATTGTCTAATTAACGTTGGATAAATATTGTCTAAGTTAAACATTGAACATTGTCTAGAATTTGATCACATATCTAGCTAACACTTTTCCTTTCCCCCGACTAGTACAATGGATCCAACGAGGATACGTTACGATGCAAGATACTCAAGGCATTGTAAACAATAAACCTTGAACATTAAATATTGAACATTGAACATTTTCTAAGTTAAACATTGTCTAAGTTAAACATTGAGAACACGAGGAACAATAAAACAATATATATAACATCCCATGACTGATCCATGTGTATACTAGTCCGTATACCAATATGTCAAGAGTCATGTAAAATATTTCTAAATACTTGCATTATAGTAATTATCAAATAATAGAAACTATCATAGAATGTACTCGCCTGTGGTCCAGAGCAATGGATGTCAAATTGTGTCCCAACTGGTGTCACACAGACCTATATATGGAATATTACATTAATACAAGATTTTGGAATAAAATTAAGTTAAACTATTCAACATCTAGGTCACAAAGCCATTTCTAAGTCAAACCCGACTAATTCTAGGTTGTATGAGTCCACGCACTATGACACTAAGCCACACTAGCTACGCTAAGCTACTAGGATACATACAAAATATCGTATCCTAAGATACACAAGTTTTTAATATGAAATAGTAATATATATATATATATATATATATATATATATATATATATATATATATATACAAGGCAATACATATAGTAGCTACGCTAACTAATGCAAGGAGGATACCTTGGCTTTGAACCAATGTGTATCTCACTACCACACACCTATCTCGATACTCAAACCCAATACCTTGAGTATCGACCCATTACCTTGACATTACCATAGTATCCCAAGGTAATTCAAAACTTAGTGAATATAGCTAATATATAGCTAATACCCCATATACTAACTATATTAATATAACTAAACTATATACTAAACATAGCTAACTACTAAAACTAATAACTACTAACAGATATTACGTACTAGTGTACATATCTATCTAACTTAACAATTCAATACTTATGTAATACTACGTATGGTTACTTAGCCAATAACTTATATATATATATATATATATATATATATATATATATATATATATATATATATATATATATATATATATATATAGCTAACTATATACTAATCACTAACATATGATACCTATACCTACATACTAACATATAGTTAATATTCTACTAGTAGGTACATCTATCTAATTATACAACTAACAAGTATAAAACTAACCTTAACACTAAACTAACTGATACACTAACCTATCTATCTAACTATTAACTATCTTTAAGAAACTAACTAACCCACTGACCAACACCTAACTAGCTAACTGAAAACTCCTTGTTGTTGCTGATAACCTTTAGTTGTTGTGCGCATGGCTGCACCTTGCTGAAATAATGCCTGAAGGCTGCTAATGCTCTTGCTCTGTTTGTACTGATAAATGCTCGTGCCACTGCTGCAGCAGCGCTGTTACTGCTCGTGCTGAAGCTGCTGCTATGCTCGCTGCTGCGTTGTGCTGCCTTGCTGTTGCTGCAGCGCTGCCACGTTGCTGCTGTTGCGCTGCCTCGCTGCTGCTGTAACGATGTCCCGCTGCCACTGCTGCGCTGCTTCGCTGATGCTGCAACATTCTCTGATAGTTTCCATTATTTGATAATTACTATAATGCAAGTATTTAGAAATATTGTACATGACTCTTGACACATTGGTGCATGGACTAGTATAGACATGGATCATTCATGGGATATTATATATATTATTTTATTGTTTCTCGTGTTCTAAATGTTTAACTTAGACAATGTTCAATGTTCAATGTTTAATGTTTAATCTATTGACATATTTAGGCGTTACAGTGCGAACTGTAGCCGTCCGTCTCAATTATGGAGTTTAGAATTTATTGTAGCTATACTAGCTGGTGACGTAGAAAATTCTAGAGACATGATTCGAATACATATATATCTTAATTATGGAATTTAAAATTTCTCACAACCATAGTATCTAGCAAAGCGAATATTCTAGATAACATGATTACAGATATACGTACCTTAGATATGGAACCTAGAATTTATCGCAGTTATGCTAACGAGCATCGCAAAGATTCTGGATAACATAATTTTATATATACATATATGATTATCAGATTTTATCTTAAATTGATTCTTAACATATCATCTCTATCATTAAAATCTTGTTATCATTGAATTTTGTTCCATATTGCCCTTCATTATCTTATGTGTCTTTAACTATTTGATCCTTCAATTATGTCAAGATGACGAAGTCCAGGCGTAGATACCGTCGTCGTCACGCCATTTTCTCTAAGGCGTTAGAGAAATGATCAGCAGACCCGAAGATGACAGAGAACATTCCTTCCCCACCACCTCTGCCAGCTCAGGATAGAGATATCTCTAGTTCCCCTAGTGTAGTTCCCGATAGAGCTTCACCATCATCAGTTCATGAGGTAGCTTCCTTGGATAGTGCACAACTCCTAGAGGTGCTTCGAGTATTCCTAGAGACGCAATGAGTTCAGGATGAGATTTAGAGGGCCTAGAACGAGCAAAAGCAGACTATATTTTTTAGAGAGGACTTGGAGAATGCCCAACGTGTGGCTCAAACAGCCTTGGACTTAGTTATAGCTCAACATACTTCACAACTGAAGGTAGCAAGTATCTTAGATTTTGTGAAGATGAAGCCCATAATTTTTGTGGTACCGAGGGTATCTTATATGCGAATGAGAGTCTTGAAGATATTGAGAGACTTCTTCGTGTCTCCCAGCTACCTAATGATCTGAATATTGAGGCAGTAGGACTTTACCTACATGACATTGCTAGAACTTAGTTCAGAAATGAACCCAAGCTTGCAGTGTCAAACCTCACTTGGGAGATGTTTAGAGACATTTTCAAGAAGTTCTTCCCTGCAGTGGCAAAGGAAATTCTGGAGTGGCAATTCCAGAACTTAGAGTAGAGTAGTAGCACAGTGAACTTAGAGTAGAGTAGTATGTCATGACCTGCTCCCACTTTTGGGTTATGAGTACGTGGCCAGGTCCAGCCTAAGTCGCAGAATCGACAGTAGTACGCTGTCTATGATAAACAATGGTCCATAACAAGTAACAAGATGCGCATATCATCCACAACTAAGTCATGACAATAAAATATACTTAATTGTTTCAATAATTTATTTAAAGAAATAACCTCTACAACTCAAGATGTACTCGAGAACAAATCTGGTAGAATAAAATAAGTAAAACTAGAACTAAAGGCCACTAAGCCTACTAGCTAAGAATAATACGAAAAAGTATAAGAAAAAAAATATGTTACTCTGCATCCAAAGATGAATTTGGTACATAGGTGACATCTGCATCGCCAACATACTCATCGTAGACCTCCGGACAAATGTCGCCGCCTAAAATTATCAACATATTCAGTCAGGGTTGGAGCAAGTTCAAGTTTAAGCCAACATGAGACAAGTACAATATAAATCAGTAAAACTCTAGACATGAGAACCATATGATCAGCAGTAATGTAGACAGTACGCACAAGCAAATCATATGATAGGAGAGATACTAATAGCAGTAGTAACTAGTAAGAAGAACTGATAGAATTCAAGATGAAATAGTGTGTGTACTCATGTGTCTTTGGAAGCAAAATATCCAACACGTGGATATACTTATGAGTGCTTGAGAAGGTCTCCTGATTACGTTTGCACGTCACACAAATTTATAAAAATATATAACACATTCACAAGTTCATAAGCACGTCTCATGAATGAGGTTCACGTGCCAAATGACTGTACTTACCCCAACTCCCACATCTCACGGTCACGATAACATGATCACGCTAACGATATAAAATAAGGTCATAATGACAATATGTAAAAATAAGTAAACAAAAGTATAAATAGGCCACTCACTCTCATTTGTGTAACAATCAAGACACAAAAAGGTAACATGTATAGATGAAATACGACAATATAAAATAATTACACATGAAAGCATAAACAAGTACTTGCCTGACTTTCCGGATGTGTTGATATCACAAGTTGAATACAATGTAAACTCTGGCCTATCAGCTATCAAACCATGCCATCATCCTACGAACCCAGTGCATGAATTAACACAAGTTAGATTTACGAAAGTGGTTGAATAGGTTTCATATTTTAATTTATTTTAATTCTAAATAAAATAACCTAAAATACTATTTTAATGTCATTATATTCTGATTTTCAAGTTAAACATAAATTTTGAGCCAAAGGAAATCAAGTTTACGAATTCGAGATTCGTGGTATGCAAATCGAGACGTTCCATTGACCAAAAACCTGACACAAAACCTAGATTTGAGTATCCAAACCTTTAGATTTTAGTGCTACAAGAACGTTGGAATCGACGGTTTTATCTAATTTTGAATTTGGTAAAATGATATCGCAAATATGGCGTACCGATTACAATAACGGTAGTGCACTAGTTACCTCCATGTTCAACAGAATAATAAACTAATCTATTAAAATATATATATATATATATATATATATATATATATATATATATATATATATATATATATAATTGTTTGTCAGTTTTTTGAAACTTCAAACGGTTCGTGAAAACGAGTTTGAAATCTCCCGGAATCTCGAAAATAACACAACGCGTCAAATTTAGGACAACTAGCACTCTAAGATTTTTTCAGAAAAATAGGTTCAAAATTTATTAAAACAAATTATATATTCAGAAACCTTACCTCAATACGGTTCTAACAAAACAAAACGGAGCACGTTTGGAGTTCAGAGCTAAGAGATATTGTCCTTCAAAGTTACTATTGCGGTTGAAAAATGAGGCTAATTTTGTGACAAATTTTGGGCTATTTTGGGACCAAAAAGAGAGGAGTTTGAGGAAGAAAAAGATGAAAGATGAATTTATTTCATATGTTTAGTAGGTATATATAATGAGTATAGGCTACTTAATTTGAATACGGCTATGATTGCCTAATTTGGATATGATTAAGATCAGTCAAAATAAGGATAGGATATGGATGAAGTTGCTTTCCTAGTAGACTTAGGATTATGATTAATTTAAAATATAGTTTAAATTTATCTAAATAATTTATAATCTTATATAGAATCAAAGATAGTACAACTTATTTATATCTATTAACACTAAATTAACATCTATCAAATATTAATAGTATATATATAATCCAAATAATTTCAAATAAATATTGAATAATTGCAAAAAAAATATCCAAATAAATTATAGAAAATATGTATATATCTTATAACCATAAAATAAATATTTGGTAGCAAAATATGCATGTATATTTCTACAGTAAATTTAAAAGTCCTAAAATTTAGGCTTCTTAGGTTTTAATTATCCAAAAATTCTAGAAAATTTCCTAAAATTCTAAAATGGCCTAAACAATTCTAATTCTTAATACGAGTCTCTATGAGCCACATGAAGTCTGGTGTTACAATATTATCATTATAAAACCACACTTAGTGTTTAAAAATAAAATTTCCACAAAACTATTAGTGTATTATATTATTCTTATACAGTATTTTGGATAGCGAATGCTACAATTATGTTGCAGAGTTCAGGAGGTTTAGTAGATTTATAAAGTATATGGTTAGAGACCCTGAAGATAGAGCTCGTAGATTTAGACAAGGCTTGGTCAAGGAGATTAGACTCTATATCATCAGAAGTCACGACATATGAGGAGATGGTAGCAGCAGCACAAAGGGTTGAGGTAGACTTGGACCGTAACTCAAAGAGGGACCGAGATTCTCTTAGAGGTAGTGGTAGTAATTTTGTACCGGCAAAGCGTCCCTATATTCAGCAGGGTACTTTCTAGTATCATCAGCAACATATTTCCGAGGGAGCTCCAGTTCAGCAGTTTCAACTGCAACAGTCTCATGTTTTAGCACCGGTTCAGCAACATCAGTAGCAACATGAGAGGCAGAACGAGACAGTAGGTGTGTGTGTCTATTGTCGAAGACCAGGGCACATTTGAAAGAATTGTAGGAGGAGGTTGTTCCAATGTCTCTTTTGTGGATCCGCAGAGCATCGAGTACGAGACTATCCTACCGCTCCTCCAACAACCGTTCCGAGGCCAACTCCGCCAGTAGTAGGAGATTACCAGCAGTAGATCCCTTTGACTATTCAGATGGAGGCATGTATTATTTTTGTCCTATTTTAGTAAATTCTTATAGATGCTAGTATCATAGTAAGTGTAGACTAGCTGTTCTCTGTAAGATATTTGAGAGAAGTTGCAAGAAGGTGGCATGTTTCATATGATAGGATTGACTAGAGTTAGAGACTATACGAGTATCTAGAAACTGTTGGTTGCCTTTACCTTCATCAACTTTTCTTATCTTAGGTTACGTATCTAGTCTCTTCTTCAATTTGATCAGTTTATAATTCTACCTTCTCTCTAACATTAGTCATCCTAAAGCATGTCCTTATTGTAGACCCACTCCCAGTTTCCAATAAAATATTTAAACTAGTACATTTTCCTTAAGTACATATAGGAAGATATCAAGGGTTGCATCTATTATAGTAATTCATGTCATTTCTCCTAGAAATTAGGTTAGATACTGAAGTTCTTGTTTTCATCCTAGAAGGATGCGTTTGGACTGTAGAATACAGGCCTGCATCCATTATGTAGTGGAAAATTGCTTAGTAATATTTTGAGTGGCAAATTATAAATAAAAAATCTGGACAGCCCCAAGTAACTTTTGTAGCGCCTTGAGTAATGTCCCATTTAAAGCTCTTCGATTCACTCACCTAGCTGCAGAGGCTTGTTATATAGAGTAGAACCCGACAGGTTCTGCCATCCCCCTATACGCGTAGGCACTGAGACCTTCCTTCTACCAAGATAAGAAAAGTCCTTTTACTTTCACCGATCATCCCTACTAGTCTACCTGCAAGAGTAGTCAGGCCGCCTACATGCCCACAAGCCTGGCATGATGTTTCCACCGCACCACCATCTAGTCCTACTTGTCCACGGGACCATCAGGAGGACGATCGTCATCTTGAGAGGATGTTATGCCCTCATCAAGGTTAGCCGAGTCCTCTCCCCAACTATCGTCTCCTAATTGCTTCCTTATAGCCATTGTTGATGTTCTCTCATCAGGTTTTTTTTTTCTTTTTCTTTTCAGATATTATATATATATATATATATATATATATATATATATATATATAACCGTTTCAGCCTAATGGTAAAATTATTTAAAAAGTATAATCGAACCTGCCTAATTAATTTATTGGAGTAAACCCACCAACCATTAGTCCGGTTATTTTAGGTTAATTATGATCAACCCTAATGTTATTTGTACTGGAAATTTAAATATACTTGTAATGTGCACATGCATTGCACACACGTAAAAAAAATTATTAAAAATATTTAAATATAAAATCATTATAAATAATGTTGTCCCTGTGTGTATTGCCGAGCATCACAAAAAAAAAATGTCGTCCCTAGGAATTGAACTCAGACAATTAAAAAAAAAATGCCACCCACTTTAACCACTTGAGTTAGAATTGTTTAGTTATAAGTAAACCATATTAGGTAGTTAAATAATTAGTTAATATTTTTAAATAATTAATCAATATTTATAAACGACTTAGACGGCTCAATTTTGAACCATTTTCAAGACACCTTATATGAGAGTGAGAGAAAGAGAGAGAGAGAGAGATGTAGCCATTTCAGAAGGTTTCCGGTATCTTGAGTTCCGGTATAAAGAATGCTCCTTTGTAAAAGAAGTCTGACATCTTTGCCCCGTTCTCGTTGGTCAATTCCAAAAGAACAGACACAATGCACTGTCTGAGTAATATGATGCCCAATAAATCAGAACTTGCAATGGCAGGGAAGCAATCGGGACGCAGTGGTGACTAAAACTTTTAACATTTTCCACCAAAAGCTTTCTGGAGACTACACACTTAAATATTTGAGAAAAAAAAAAGGGTAGGGGCTCTCCTTGCATATGCAAATGTTAATGACAACACATGCAAGTAAATTATCAACAGAACTGTACACTTAATACTTCTGTAAGCAGATGAATATACATTTTCAAATGTCAGATAGAGCTAAGATTGGTGAAAATAGAATCTCTAAACTATCTTAAAAAGAGTGAAAATTCTAATATCATCAGGTTTACATTTTTTTACATGGACCTTACAAGGGAAATCAAGTTGTTGTGAAAAGGGTCAGATACGTGCTCAATGAGGTTCTGCAGAGGACCCTTACCGGTAAGAGCTGCCTGAAGGTAGAAACCTATCCAAGCAACCATTGCCAACCGGCCGTTCTTGATCTCCTTGACCTTGAGATCTTCAAAAGCAACTGGATCCTTTGAAAGTCCAAGGGGGTCGAAGAGTAAGCCACCCGGGTAATTTATATCGCCCGGTAAGTAGATGCCTAATGGCTCCAAGGCTTCTATTCCACAATATCTAGCATACTCTGGCCCAACCTAGCATACAAAGAGAGCATAACTAGCATCAGCAACAAATGTTGGTATTCAAAACATATTCGAGTCTGTCAACAAGAAACAAAGATAAATCATTCAATGCAGCAACTCCATGGATTTAAGAAAGTAAATCGTCAAATCAGGCACGGCTATTGGAAAGAAGAGAGAATACTTGGGAGTTCGCATATATCAGGAACGATGAGCAAAGACACTCCAAAAGCCAGTGTTGTGTCCGTGTCACGTGTCCGACGACAGCCCAAAATACACTAGGATACACCAAGAAAGGCTCCATGTCCGTGTCGATCTGTTCATATCGTTTCGTGTCATATCCACCTCGTGCAACATAGATCAGGGATGAACTAAAAACATATGAAATATAACTAAGAATTAAGCAGGGGTGCACAAAGACTAGTGGAAAGATAGCTAATAGAGTGTCTGCGAGCAGCCAAATGGAATGGCAACAAGGATGGTTCTATGACGTAGAATGCTAGATCAAGTTCGGGCCAAACTCGGTGCTTTTGTTCCAGAACTGTTGGCAAGGGGCCAACTGAATTCTGCCCAAGTTCGGTCTCGGTCGGGGCTAATGAATTTTGGGTTCTAATCTACACCGTTGGATGCTGGTGGACGGTCAGATCTGTTGGTGGGCTACTTTTAGGGTTTTCTAAATCCTAAAAATAGGTTTCTCTTCATTTTTATATAGGTTGAGGGTGGAGACACAAAGAAGAGCACAAAGTGGAGATTTATTGTGCTTGTCCACAGAAAATCTAAGAGAAAGTCCATACTTTGCTCTTAGGGCTTGCTATCCAAGATAGAAGAAAGAGATCTGATTGATGAGTCATCGTCTTCGTTCAGGAAGAACGCTACGTAATCTCTGTCTTTTCTTCTTGAGTATGGTGAGGGGGTTAAACCTATTAGGATAAAGATTTCAACATTAGTTTTATTCAATCGTGTAATTTCACCTAGTTATATAGTTTGGGATTTGTGCTTGGTGCTTGCATTGTTCTTATATGTGCATGGTGCTTGCATTAGACGGGATTTGTTATCTCAGGTAGGTTGACCTAAGTTTCCTCTGCGGACAGTTTCAGACACGGTATCAGAACGCTTGTAGGGCGTGTCCGATCCCAATGTCTGGTATCAAAGCATCTGTCTCTGGTGTCCGATTCTCATAAACTGGTATCAGAGCTCTCAGGTTAGTGAGGGAAGGTGCAACTATGTCTACAGAGAAGATGCACACACGTATGATCACCCTCACAAGGGAGAACTGGGCGATTTGGAAGTCAAGGAATGGAGGATCTACTCTGGTGTAAGGCCTTGCTTGGTCCGTTGGAGGGCGAGAGCACCAAGCCATCGGACAAAGCTGCTAAACACTGAAAACGATTGGATCGGAAGGTCGTTGGATTCATCCGTCAATGGCTGGACGATTCAGTATTTCACCACGTGTCCATAGAGAGTTCGGCAAAAGCATTGTGGGAGAAGCAGCATTCACTGTACGAAAGAAAAATGGCTTCCGGCGTAAGCAAGTTGAATCGTCGCAGGAGTCCGCTCTGGTGACTTCCAACGGGAAGGGAAGACTCAAGTCACAAGCGAGGACAAGGAAAAGTTCCCGGAAACTTGTGACTGTGGACCGCAAGGAGGGCTGCTATTACTGCGACGAAAGAGATCATATTAAAAGGAACTGCATGAAGCTCAAGACTGAGAATGCCAAAGGGAAGGATGATCAGGAGGATCTTATGGCTATGGAAGATATCATCATCGCAGCAACCGACGCAGAGGAACCTAATAGCACGTGTCATGATGGCGATTAGGTTATGAACATGGGGGTGTCGTATCATGCCACTCCGAATAGGAGGATCTTCACGTCATACCGAGGCAGTAGGTTTGGACGTATGAAGATGGGCAACAAGGGGACGGCTACAGTTGTAGGCATCGGTTATGTGCACTTGACAACGAAGCTTGGCGAGAAGCTCGTTTTGAAGGGTGTGCAACATGTACCGAGGTTGCACTACAACTTGGTTTCGATAAGAAGGCTGAAGGATGATGGTTGTCGCATCGTATTTGGAAACAAAGATTGGATGCTTACGAAGAGCTCCCAATAGTTGGCTCGAGGAGATTTGTGTTCTGACATGTACTGGCTCAAGATGCTGAGTTGTACAGACATGCCACGAAAATCGGATAGAGGCTCGAGGAACGTTCGACAAGAGTTAGTGGATCGTCGAAAACTTGCTAAGGAGGGTCTTCAATATGTTTTGAAGATTACGGAAGATTCAGTTCGTCGAGACAAAACGACGAATGGTGATGAGTCAAAGATTGAGGGTTAGTTTATCGGTCCCATGACAGCTGGTCGGCCTCCAGGTGTGGGTTGTTCCACGGAGCCAGTTTTGGTGACGGATAATTTGCCAAAGCTTCATAGAGTGACATTGGTTTCAGTAGTTCGAAGCCAGGGAGGAAATCAAGGTATGTAGCAAACTCAATCAGAGGCAGGTGCATCTTCATTTGCAGAGTTCCAGGAGAACTGTGGGTCATTGACGGCGTGCATAGTGCATGATATTCTGCTCGAGAATGCATGTGTATGGGGAGCTTCATTGTTGGACACGAAGGTGGACAGGTTCATGAGTCTGAATCTTGGAAGAACTGCACCGTCTTCTTGGTTGGGTCAGCAAATGGTGAAAAAACTCGGTCGGAATGGAAGTACATTCCGGTAGAAGAAGAAAGTCAGGGACAGATAACCAAGACTTTGGTGAGGCCGATTGTCAGGGGCTTCAGTTTTGGCCGTGTTATTGATATCGGCAAAATCCCAGTGGTGCAGGAGGTGCTACGCATGACAGCTAGTGTGGATGTGGCGATCGAGCAGCTGGAGACAAAAGAGGATGCAAGGCAGCCTAGGGGATCGAAGATCAATGGCATGGGAGAGCAAAAAATTCTGTCATAGAACGACATGTATGGAGTCCAGTTGAGGAGTTATGGGGGTAGCATCTCTCATTAGACTGAAAGGGGAGAATACTAGATCAAGTCTGGATGATAGGGACAGAACTCGGCCAGAGTTAGGTCCCTGACCGAGTTCGGGCAGAACTCGGTGCTTTTGTTCTAGAACTGTTGGCCACCGAACTCCGCCCGAGTTCAGTCTCAGTCAGGGTTGATGAGTTCTACGCTCTAATCTACACCGTTAGATGCTGATAGACGGTCAGATCTGTTGGTGGATTACTTTTAGGGTTTCCTAAACCCTAAAAATAGGTTTCTTATCCTATTTATATGGGTTGAGGGTTGAGGCACAAAGAAGAGCACAAGGTAGAGATTCAGGGTGCTTGTTCATAGAAAATCTAAAAGAAAGTCCATATTTTCAGGGCTTGACATCAAAGATAAAAGGAAGAGGAAATCTGATCGAGTCGTCGCCTTCGTTCAGGAAGATTGCTACGGGTAGGGTGAGTGATTTCATTGTAATCTGTCTTTTCTTCTTGAGTGTGGTGAGGGGATTGAACAATTTAGGTTAAAGGATTCAATATTTGTTTTATTCAATCTTGTAATTTCTTCTGAGTTATATAGATAGAAATTTGCCCAGGTGACGTAGTCACCGACTATATACGTTGTTCTTATATGTGCCTAGTGCTTGCGTTAGACTGGGTTGATTATCTCAGGTGGGTTGGCCTAAGTTTTCGCTACGGTTAGCTTCAGACACGGTATCAGAGCGCTTGTAAGACGTGTCCGATCCCAACTTCTGGTATCAGAGTATCTGGCACTGGTGTCTGATTCCCAACACAGGCTTGTTGATATATCGGCCACCCACATTCCTATCAATTTCATTGGTTACCTTAACGCTCTCACTGAGGTTTCAGTAAGAGAGGATGTCCTTTTCATGGGGACGCTTACTGATTTTTGAACACAATTCTTCATATTGGTTCTGTACCAGTTAATGTACTTATTATAGTGCACTTCCAGGTAGAGCTCGAGTGTGGGAATAACTTGGTAGAAGTTTGTGCAATATATAATGTAGAAAGACTTAATTGATTTATTTCTCAAATAGGGGGTACATATATATAGGAGGAGGCTAGCCTCCACCTTACTTTCTATCCAATGTGGGACTAAATGAGTATGTGGGGCTAAATGAGTCTCCATAACTCAACACTCGCTCTCAATATGGGCAATAAACCTCTCTAGAACATAAACTTTTCTATTCCCCTCCTTTCTATCAATCATTGGATATGAGGAGGCTAGCCTCCTCCTTACTTTCTATCAATCATCCCCATCTTGTTACAAAAGATATCAAACTCTCTAGAACATAAACCTTTAGTTAAACAATCAGCTAACTGCTCCGCTGATTTCATATAGCTCAAAGTCAAAACTTTTCTATTCAGCTGCTCCTTGATGAAGAACCGATGAATCTCCACATGTTTGGTATGATCATGTTGAACTGTATTGTTTGCAATATCAATTGCTGATTTATTGTCACACCAAAGTTGGAGGGAGTCTCCTATAAACAAACGCAACTCAGACAATAAGCTCTTCACCCATATCATCTCGTACAGGATAACCGCCATAGTCCTGTACTCGGCCTCAGCCGTAGACCTAGCCACTACTTCTTGCAACGCCAATATACAAGATTGTCTCCAACAAAAACACAGTAACCTGTAGTGGACCTGAGATCGTCCATACAACCCGCCCAATCGGTATCACAGTAGCTTTTAACTCTCAGATGTCCAGAACTTCTGAACCATAATCCCTTTCTTGGACTTCCTTTAAAATACCTGAGAATTCTGCAAACTGCCTCCATATGTTGTTATCTGGGATCATGCATATATCCACTCACCACACGGCATGAGTAATATCAGGTCTCGTATGACATAGATATATAAGCCGACTAACTAATCTTTGATATTGTTCCTTACTCGATCACCACCCTCAGCACACAACTTGTGATTCTACTCAAAAGGAGTAGAAGCAACCCTGCAACCTAGCATTCATATATCTGAAAGAAGGTCCAGAGCGTACTTTCGCTGAGAAAGCACTATACCCTTTCGTGACCTTGCAATTTCAATTCCGAGAAAGTACTTCAACTGTCCCAGATCCTGAACTTCAAATTCCTCTCAAAGTCTTTTCTTCAGCCGTAGGATCTCCCCAGTATCGTCTCTAGTAATTACAATATCATCAACATAGACTGCAAGAACAATGATACGAGTCTTGGAGTGCCTGTAAAACACAATATGATCTCCATTACACTGCCTATACCCTATACCACAGACTGTAAGCCTGAATTTATCAAACCAAGCTCTTAGAGACTGCTTTAACCCATACAAAGACTTCTTCAATTTGCATACCTATTCCGTTGCTTGTGAAGTAGCAAAGCCTGGTGGAATCTCCATATACACCTCCTCCTGGAGTTCTCCATGCAAAAAAGCGTTCTTGACATCTAGCTGATGTAGTTGTTAATTGAAATTGGCAGCACATGAAACCAACACTCGCACAGTGCTAATCTTTGCTACTGGAGCAAAGGTTCATAGTCGATACCTAAGTTTGGCTATAGCCTTTAGCAACCAATCTGGCCTTCTACCTGGCAATCTTGCCCTCTTGAGTCTGGTTAACTGTATAAACCCATTTACATCCAACATCACGCTTCCCAGCTAGCAGTGGTACCAGCTCCCATGTGTCGTTCTTCTTTAAGGCCTGAAGTTCCTCCTGCATGGCACTTCAACCACCTAGGATCTTGCTTAGCTACCTGCCAGTTGTTATGTACAAGCACCATTGAATCTAATGATGCAAGGAAGGACTTATATGAAGGTAGAGTGGATGTATATGAAATGTAATGTACAATGTCAGTATCCCAACTGCCAAACTTAGCTGGAGGTTTTCCAACATTGACTCTAGAAGTTCTACCAAGCAAGACAGGGGTATTAGAAGTATCAGGGGAGAAATTATTACCAGGTGACTCAAGTAGAAAGGCCGAAGAAGGTCCTAGAGAAGGACTTGGGACAACAACATTTGTGGGTACTGGCCTAGGCATAGAAGGAGGAAGCTCATATTGTTGCTGCTCATGCTGCTCATACTCCCTATATACTCTCAGCTCCCCTTGACTGTCGGCTCCCCCTGAGACACCATTACTCCTCGGTGACTCAAAAGGACTTGGAATCATACCAACCACGATGCCACTCTCATTCCCCCCTCTCTACTAGCATTAGTAGAGCCATCATCGAATAAGAAACTTAACTCTGTCTTCTCCCCATAAAATGGTTTAAACTCCCGGAAGGTCACGTCCATACTTACAAACAACCTTGTTTCAGTGGGACACCAATACTTGTATCCTTTCTGACTTGATGAGTAGCCCACAAAGATACATTTAACTGCTTGTGGATCTAGTTTGCTCACCATCATTCTGTGATCTCGTACAAAACATGTGCAGCCAAACACTCTGGGTGGAACAATAAAAATATTAGAGCCCAAAATATCTCACAGTGTCTTTATCCCTAATTCTCTTGACGACATCCTGTTAATTAGATAAGTTGTTGTCATAATAGCCTCACTCCATAAGAACTTCGGCACATTCATTGTCAGCATCAAAGAACGTGCCACTTCTAGTAGATGTTTGTTCTTACGTTCAGCCACTCCATTCTGAACAGGAGTGTCTGGACAAGTGGTTTGATGAAGAATTCCTTGACTAGAAATGAAATTAGCAAACTCTTTGTTGGTGTACTCGGTACCATTATCTGTTCGAACAATCTTCACATTTACTCCAAACTGGGTCTTCACATACGCAAAGAAGTCTTGAAAACATTTGTATACCTCAGATTTCTGATTCATCATGTAGATCCAGGTCATATGTAAGTAATAATCAATGAAGGTAACAAACCATTTGTATCCACTGATAGAAGTAGTAGGACAGGTCCCCAAACATCGAAATGAACAAGTGCAAATGGTTCAAAACTTCGAAGACCAACCGTTTTATAAGTAGAATGCGTATGCTTCCAAAGTTCACAAACATTGCAAAATAACATTTTTGTCGACTTTATGCATTATCTCAGGTGCTAACTTATTCAAACTATCATAAGATAAATGCCCCAATCGACAGCGTTGAAGCATTGCGTCTGTCTCTGGCCCTCCATTAATAGTAGCAGCGAGCATTGCAGCCTCCTTGTCCAGGTACCAAAGGCCATCACACCTGATACCAGTCTCAAGCCTCTTCCCGAGGCCTTTTCCTGGAAAGAACACATATTCCGATAAAAAATAACAGTGCAATTCAATTGATCAATACGAGAGCTAACAGAAAGTAAGCTGATCGGAAATGAAGGAACATGCAAGACAGATGACAGGATAATAGATGAAGTACAATGGACTGAACCAGTATCCCTGATGGGTTGGGATGTCCCATCAGCAGTCTGAACTGTCTCGAGATGCATATGCTTGCTCGGATAATATAATGCAAACCTGCTAGATGCACATGTGATATGCCTAGATGTACCTGAGTCTATGATCCAATCAGTATCAGATTTAGTGGATGCAAGTGCCTAAACCGAGATACCTTTTGCCCATATGAGCAGCGTAACCAGTAAAGTTACCAAGGTAGGTAGTATCAGCCAGATCCTGAGTGGTCTGTCCCTTGCCCCTAGAACTCTCAACCTGAAGCTTGAACTGACGTAGTTCCTCCACCTCTGTCATCTTGGCTCCAGTCATCTCAGTAGTGGTCTTCTCTGGCACAGCTAGGTGAGCAACTCTCTGGCCTCCACGTCCCCTGCTTCCTTGACATGTACGTCCACCTCTCTGTCCTCTGCCTCCTTAGCCACGACCAGAATTGCGGGGTTGAGGACAGTTGTAGCTGAGGTGCCATTTCTTTCCGCAATTGTCGCAATCCCTGTCATCGCTGATGGGAGCACTAGGAATCACCAATGCCGAGCGGACAACGGGTGAGGTCTCGCCTTTCATCACCTTCTGTCTGATCTTCTCTTACTCTATCGATGCAACAATCTCATCTAGGAATGGGAAAGATGGAAGATGACACATTGCTGTCCTCCTACCCTCAAATTGTAGGTTCAGACCCTTGAGAAAATGAGCCACACGCCTACGCACAAGGTAGTGTTTTCCAAGGATAACATCTATCGGGTTTTGCAATAATAGCGGATCATAGTAGTCCAAGTCTGCCCATAAGTGACGTAGCTCCACTGCATACTGGAGTACTGTCTTCTCCCCTTGTGTGGTAGTATCAATATTTTTCTCAACTTTCATCATCAACATGACACTCACAGCTCCAGAGTACATCCCAGCCAATGTCTTCCAGACATCAGCTGCACTGCAGATTGACTCCACCATCTTAACTATAGATGGAGACACAAAAGTTAGCAACCAAGAAACTACCAGAGAATAAGGTGACTCCATGTGCTCCACTCAGCACTCGTCTTATCCTCTGACTCAACATACTCCCTTTACATATTTCTTAAGTCCCTTGGTCCGAAAGTTCAACAACGCCCTCCTAGACCAACTTAGGTAGTCTCTCGTCCCCTCAAGTTTGATGTCATTGGGTAGCAACTCTATCTTCTTCATTACCTGCGATGGTTCTGGTGCAGGCACGACTGCCCGACTGGATGAGGTCTCCTCCAATTTGGCCTGAAACACCCTGCCCATCCCCTCCAGTATCTCCTTCTGCTCCTGACTAGTCGCATATGTTCCCATCTTCACAGTTGCACAGGAACGAAATCAAACGCAACTTAAATATGGGTCGTGCGCCTACACGCGATCACGTCCTCCAAGTTCATGCGGCATAAGAGGTGCACGATGGATAGAACTCGCCTACGCCTGCGTACGATGAGCAGCGTACCCTGCCTCCCGACGGATTTGACGACACCCGCAGGTGACATCGACTACACCCGAGTTGGGGGTGGGGAAGGGCCTTCCACTCAGAGGGAGCGGGGGGGGGGGGAGGGGGGCGTCCTCTTATAGAGGGAGGCGGTGGGAGGGGGCCGTCCACTCACAGAGAGGAGGGGGGTCCACTCACAGAGGGAGGTGAGAAAATGGAAGGAATGAAAAAAATTTGTGGAGAAATGATTCAGAGATTTGGCTCTGATACCATGTAGAAAGACTTAATTAATTTATTTCTCAAAGAGGGGGTACATATATATAGGAGGAGGCTAGGCTCCTCCTTATTTTCTATCCAATGTGGGATTAAATGAGTCCCCATAACTCAACATATAATGGTCTCAAAGATTCCATGACGTTAACCCCTTCACCTCCTTCACATCAGCTCTGACCAATAGTCCTTCCTTCATAGGATACATGAGATGAAGCAATCATAAATCGTTCAAATACAAAAAAATATATATTTGTATCTCTCTGGAACATTGATATTTAATATGACCAAGCATTCTAGGGATAGAATGTGGATTAAGAACTAAAAGAGGACTGAAGATAAAGACAAGGCCCAATGAGTATAATAACAAAATTTATGGGCTTCAAATCAGTTTTTACCTTCCAAGGCTCCCCCTTTAACTTGATTTTGTGACTTCGAGTGAACTCTTTCACTTGAAGAGTACTTCTTGATTTTCTTCGTTAAGATTTTGGTGACTTAGATTTGAGATTTGACATACTTATTAATGCACACCCTTAATGGTACTTTGTGTCGATATGTATTCTTCTCATTATAGGCGATGCTCACTCTTTGCATATAGCCTTTTGCATGTATGATCCACTATTTAGCATTGTTCTTTGTATTTACTCCAATTTCCTTTCACCTGGAAGTGTCAAGAATTGCCATGTATCATTTTTCAAACTAACTTTGTTCTTTTCATCCATGACATCTTTTCGTTTCTCGCTTTCTTGCTTTATGTCACCTCTTGAAAACCTTATTGGTTAACAATTGACAACATGACAAGAAAATGTTAGATTGTTTTGATTTTTAATTACCTCATTCACATCTAGCAAGATCCTCGTATGTAGGGCTCTCTCCTATCCATGGACCTGGACCATGATAGTTTAATGAATATGCGGAACAGAGTTCCCTTTACGACAAATAAACAAAGAATTCACAGACATACTGTCACAATCAATTACGCAAGATATAACGAGGTTCAGTCAAAGTGTTGCCTTCGTTCATGGGACAAGGGAAGAATTACTTTATTGAAACAAGAGGAATTTTTGCCACATGCTTCGACAGATGCTACAGTATTTTCTGCTACCTTAGTATTCCCTCTTCAGTGGCATCAGTGGCTATCATTCTCTGCATAAGCTTAAAAAGTTTGTCATTAGAGGCATTTGCCTCGAAGCTTCGGTATGAAGCCTACAAGTTGGTAAACATCATCGAGCATCTTTTCCTTCTTAGAGTGTACAAGAGGATTTTGGCTCCGCTCGATTTTGTTCATTCTGCTATTTGGGGCCCTAGTCCAGTATCCTCTTCCTCGTCTTTTTTATTTTTACACCGTTATTAATGATTACTGCATACTTACATGGTTTATTCCTTAAAGACTCGATCTGAAGCTTTTGACATGCTTAAGCTCTTTCATCAGGAAGTCGGGAGTAAGTTTTATGACACTGTATCGGTATCGGAATCGGTATTGGAACCTTCCTAGGAGTATCGATAACCCGATGGTATCGGCAATATTAATATTTTCTGATTGGAGTATCAGATTTCTTTGGTGTCAAAAAAGCAAATAATTATTAAAAAAATTAGAAAAAATATTTTATATATTTAGGCATAATTTTAAGCATTGTATGTGTTGTTTCTTAATAGTTTTAAAATTTAATGAAATAATACTCACCCTTATCAATTGGTTTTACCTGCGATAAATAAATTGTTTTAATTTACATGTTTTTATAACCTTACTATGCTCTTACACCCTTGCTATTGGTCTTTTTCATTCAATTTTCTCTACCTAATTAACTGGGAAAGAGACCTCTAACGTCGATATCGGTCAGTATCGGTAGCGGTCGGTATCGAATCGGGACATGTCAAACTGTATCGGTATCGACTGTATAGTACCGGTATCGATCGATAATGCGAATTATGGTTTTATATTGCTATTGAAATTCTTCACATAGATAATCCCTTAGAGTATATGAGATGCGATGTGTCTACTTATTATATGGGTCATGATATTATTCATCAAATTTCATGTACTCATACATCTTAGCAAAATGGTGTTGCAAAGAAAAAAAAATGTCATTTATTGGATATTGCCTGCAGAATAATGTTTCATATAAATGTTTCCAAATATCTTTTGAGTTTTTTCCTTGGTTACATTTGTTCTTAACACAGTCGTGACAAGCTTTCTCCATTTTCGATAATTCGTACTAAAAAAGGACACAATTTCTATGATCATGTGTGTCGCCACTATGTCGGTCGGTGTTACATTCTTTAAGGATACACCACATTATACTAAGGACGTTCGTCAACTCCCAGCTCCTCATGTAGAGGTTCCCTTACCTACCTCGGTCCTCCTCGTTTCTCCACAATAGACTACTGCCTCGAAAGATTCTATTTCTTTTACTTCATCTCCGCCAACTAATATATCTACGTCTTTGAGGGTTTATGCTCATCATCAACCGAAAACTCATATTCCATGTCTCGCTGCTCCAACTACTATCAGTCTACCTATTACTCCTATTCTACCTCCCATTGTTGACCCTCTATCTCCCTCCTTCGATTTGTCTATCTCCATACTCTTCGTAAAAGCAGGCATACTCATTGTCTTTATCCTATGGATGACTACGTCTCGTATGCTCGTCATGAGCCTTCTTATCGCAATATGGCTTTGTCTTTTGCCGCCATTACTAGTCCCAGGACTCCCCAGGAGGAGCCGACAAACCCTAGCCGCCACCAACGCTGTGGCACCGCTCGCCCACCACTACCGCCGCCGCCGCACCGCCCGCCCACCACCACCGTCGCCGCCGCCGCCACACCTCCGCCACCACCGCGAAGCCGTGACTCCTGCGGAGCCCCAGGAGCCTTCTGCCGCAGTTTTAGGCGTCTCCCGCGGGTCGTTCCGGACGTTGACATCGAAGGCCTAGATCCAATGGGGGAGAGGCATGATCGGGTCTAGGAGAGGACGAAGAGGACGAACGTGAATCGTGGGACGGGTGTGAGGTGATCGGAGAAGAGGAGGATCGATGGAGGAGATCATCAAGAAGTTGGACCCTGCGGAGGTCGCAACGTTGATGAAGCTGATAAAACTGTCTGCTGGTGAGAGCGCGACATGAACACTGACAAAGTTGGAGCTTCCCTCCATCAATCTGAAGCTTGATGGACCAGCCACCTACCTGAGTTGGTTACGACGGGTAAGGAGAACCCTCGCAGGGAAGAACCTGAAGGGTTTCTTGTCAGGAGAGAAGACAATGTCAGATGAGGGCTTGGCAGGACATGACGAGTAGAAGTCCACTCATATGGTGATATACATTTGGCTCCTCAATTCTTTAGTCTAGTCGATCGTCGCCACAGTGGATGGCCTTGAGATGGTAAAGGACGTGTGGGAGAAGTTGAGGAGGACCTACAATGGTGTAGGAAATAACTTGATGGTTTTCCAGATCAAGGGGGAGACCGACGACACCGTACAGGAAGAGAAGACCGTGCAGGAGTATGCCACGAAGTTGGAGCGTCTGTAGTTGGATTACGATCACTCCTCATATCGGGCGAGCTGCGAGGATCCGAAATATAAGAAAAGACAGGTATGTCTGCGGGAGAGGACGATGAAGTTTCTTAAGGGGCTGGCTGCAGTATTTGCTCAGAGGACAACACTACTTCTAATCCAATCGAAGATACCTACACTTGAGGAGGCTATCTCGGCCATGATCCAGGAGGAGACTCGCATCAAGTTGCAGGTAGGGACAGGTGGTCCTCCTGAAGTGAAGTCAGCACTGGCGGTTGCCAATTCAGGCGGCACAGGACCTAAGGGAGACCCCAGGCAGTGCTACAACTGCGGAGAGATGGACCATCTGAGGTATGCTTGCACCAAACCACCTAAGGAGGGAGATTCGGGTGGTGGGCGTGGACAGTTTGGAGGACGTGGTCGTGGTCGTAGGGGTCGACGGGGTGGTCGAGGAGGTTATCAGACGAACCTGCTGGTAGCAGAAGGCGATGAGGGAACTGATGGCGCCTATACTGAGGAGGATCAGGCACTGCTGGGCATGCTGGAGGTACTCAGGAGAAAGCAGAGAGCGTCAAGCGATGGAGACAGGAATGGGACTGAGGAGGCGTCCACCTCAGTTGTCGCCAGAGGCAACGCTGCCATGTATGTCCATCCATCGGAAGGTACTGACGACTCACTCGCCCTTGCATCTATGTCTTCCCTTAGATCGTCGGACTGGATTGTCGATTCGGGTGCGTCTCGACACGTGGCAGAGAATGCTAGTGAGTTCTCTTCCTACACTCACCTAGCATCGGCGGACATCATTCAAACAGCTGATGGTACTTTCCAGTCAGTGGTCGGTAAGGATACTGTCGATTGTACAGGTTCAGTAAAATTATATAATATTTTGTATGCTTCTTTTCCAGTCAGTCTTTTGTCCATTAGTTCTATAATCCTCCAACTAAAAAGCATTGCCTCTTTTGATATTCCTAAGGTGATATTCCAGGAGAAGGAGACGGGACGAAGACTTGGGACTGATACTTGGCATGATGGACTGTGGTACCTGGATCGGGAAGGGCTAGATTCGGTATTGGTGTCTGTGGCACAGAGGGCAGGAATAGGAGGACCGAAGATAAGTGACGAAGATACACTGATACTCCACCACAAGCGGTTAGGGCACTCATCTTTTGGTATTTTGAGTAGGTTGTATCCATCTATTTATGAGAAAGCAAATAAGGAGAAACTAGTATGTGATGCATGTGATTTAGGCAAACTTACTAGGAGCTCATATGTTAGTGCGGACCATAGGAGCTCTTCTGTTTTTGATATTATATATTCTGATGTTTGGGGCCGTGTTCCACAGCTACTATGAATGGTTACAAGTATTTCGTTTCTTTTATTGATTGTTCCTCTCCTGTCACCTGACTGTATTTGATGAAGAATAAGAGTGATAAATTTGCCTGTTTTCGGGACTTTCATAAACATGTCCAGACTCGATACAGAGAAGTGGTGAAGGTACCGAGGTCTAACAATGGGACAGAGTATACCAACAAAGCACTTGAGGAATACCTGCCAGCCCAAGGGATACAGCATCAGACCACCTGTGCATACACACTAATACATAATGGAGTGGCGGAAATGAAGAATGTTAAGATTTATTTTATTTTGTTATTTATCATATGAGGGTATAATAGTAATTGTGGGTGTATTGCATATCAATATAACTAGACATGAGATGCAACCTAGGGTTTAAGGCCCTTGCAATCTCCTTTCTCATATTCTCTCTTCTCCTACTTTTCCTTCTCCTCTCTATCTCCAAACTTAACTTGGTATCAGAGCCTATATTTGTAAGTACTGTACATCCCATCCACGACAGGGCCAATATAAATAGACATGAGATACAACCTAGGGTTTATCGTCTACTTTTTATGATTCGTCGTTCGTCGTTCGTTGTTCGTGGTCGTTCGTCGTTCGTTTATGAGATCTAGGGTTTCTACAGATCTCCGTTGGTTATTCGTCGTCGGTTAAGGTTCGTTGTGAGATCTAGGGTTTCAAAGACCTCATCTTTCGATTGCATCTGCAAGTATGGCGGGGACCGAATCTTCTAGCGAGGTTAATAGTGGTGGTGGTAGTGGAGGTGGTTCTCCTTTTACTGTTATTTATAATGATGAATTGGGAAAGTCGATTACAGCGGTGAAACTCAATGGAGCGAACTACCTTGCCTGGTCCAAGTCTATCAAAGTGGTGTTAAGGTCGAAGAAGAAGTTAAAGTTTTTGACGGAAGAACCCCTGCCTGAAACGTCCGCTGAGTATGAAGATTGGATGAGTGCAGATGCATACGTTATGTCGTGGTTGTGGCATAGTATGGAACCACATATCGCTGCAAATGTTCAGTGGTGTGAATCAAGCAAACAGATTTGGGCATCTCTGAAAGAATCATATTCGCAGAAGCGAAACGTTGCCTGTATCTATGAGTTGTACGAGTTATTGTTTAATACAAAGCAAAATGGGAAGCCTGTGAATGAATATCTGGCTTCAAAGAAGGCTTTGTGGGAGGAACTGCTTCAATATCATCCTGTTACTACTGATTTGAAGGAAGCTCGGAGACAGAAGGAAGAGTTTCATGTTTCACTTATTCTAGCCGGCTTGGATCCTGCGCTCGAACCTTATAAAGCTCAAATCCTTGCTGGAGAGCAGTTACCTACGGTGGCAGATACTTTCTCCCGTCTCAATCGTTCCTTTCTGGGACAGAGTTCTGTGGTGCCGAGTACTGACTCTTCTGCCCTAGTTTCTAGTGCTTCTAGTGTTGTTGGTCGTGGTGGTGGACGTGGTATTGGACGAGGCGGTAGAGATGGTGGTCGTAGTTTTGGTCGAGGAGGAGGCCGTGGTGGTAGAGACAATGGTCATAGTGGTGGTCGCGGTGGTGGTAGTGGTGGCCGCGGTGGTGGTGGTGGTGGCCGTGGTCAACCACGGAAGTGTAACTATTGTGGAATGCTCGGTCATGTAGAAGACTATTGTTGGGACAAGTGGGACAAACCAGAATATGCACATCAAGTGCATGATGAAAATATGCAGTCCCAGATCACCACTTCTGCTCCTAGAGATGATACTTCGGGTTTCAATCAGACTTCAACGTCCGATACCTCATCTCCATTTCAACAGATCCTCCAGAAGTTGGACGCGCTTGCTAGTACCACCTCCCAACCTACTGCAACCATGGCACATATAGGTAATCCTGCTTTTGTGGCAACCCAGTCACCATCCACCTCTTGGGTCATCGACTCAGGAGCAAGCTCTCACATGTCTGGTATAACATCTATCTTTCATAATCGTAGTTCCATGAAACATAATATTATCTTGGCTGATGGGTCTACTCGTCCTGTGCTTGGGAAAGATGTCATTCACCCTACTAAATCACTATTATTATTTGATTCATTATATGTGCCTAATTTTCTATTTAATTTGTTATCTGTGAGCCAGTTAACCAAATCTCTTCAATGTTCTGTGACATTTTCTCCTAATTCGTGTTTTTCAGGACCTCAGGACGAAGAAGATGATTGGTTCGGGACATGAAAAAGATGGACTGTACTACTTGGATCTACCTGGAAAGGCCTTCACTTCTGTTTCTACTTCTCCGTTGCAGTGGTATTATCGTTTGGGACATCCGTCTTTGGCTAAGTTGCGTCAAGTTGTTCCTAGTTTGAGTCATGTTTCTAGTCTTGAATGTGAGGCTTGTCAGTTAGGCAAGCATCACCGCAGTTCCTTTCCTCGTCGTAGTGAGAGTCGTCAATTAGAGTCTTTTGATCTTGTTCATTCTGATATTTGGGGTCCGTCTAGAGTCAAAAGTCCAAAAAGATTTCAGTATTTTGTTATTTTTATTGATGATTATTCCAGAATGACTTAGTGTTATTTAATGAAAGAAAGATCTGAGTTTCCAAATGTGTTATCTGCCTTTTATAATGAAGTCTGTTCAGTTTAATAAACGTATCAAAATTCTGCGTTCTGATAATGCTTTGGAGTATACTCAATCTTCTGTGAACAGTTTCTGTGTTGATCGTGGTATGATTCATCAAACCAGTTGTGTCTACACCTCTCAACAAAATGGTATAGCCGAACGCAAACATCGACACTTTTTAGATGTGGCTCGAACTCTCATGTTCAATATGCATGTCCCTAAACAGTATTGGGAGATGCCATTCTTACTGCATGTTATGTTATTAATCGCATACCATCATCTGTATTAAATAATAAAGTTCCATTTACCATATTACATGCAAATGTCGCACCTTTTTTCTTATCTCCTCGAGTGTTTGGGTGTGTCGCTTTTATTCATAACTTGAAACCTAATCGAGATAAGTTGGCTCCTAGATCTCTGAAGTGTATCTTTCTTGGTTATCCATGTACTCAAAAAGGTTATTGTTGTTACAGTCCACAGTCACGCAAATATTATGTCAGTGCGGATGTTACATTCTTTGAGTCTACCCCTTTCTTTCCTTCAGGAGACCGTTGTATTCCTTTTACAACAGATTTGATATCTTTCATACCACTTCCGGTCATTCCTGAATCAATTTCTGTCTCAATTCTCCATTTACAGGTTTATCAGAGATCCAAGGACAGGCCAGTGGTTCTGCAGAATTCAGCCTTCAACCAATCATCTTCCGTGCCTGAGATTTCTGCTCCCATCACCACAGATCCAGATGATCTTCCTATTGCTCTCAGAAAAAGGCAACGCCTTTGTACCACAAAGAATAAGCATCCCATTTCTAACTATGTTTCATTACACCGTGCTTCATCATCTTTTCATGCATTTGTTGTTTCATTGTCTTCTATTTTTATTCCCAAAACTTACAAGCAGGCTATGTCATCTTCTGGTTGGAAAAGTGCAATGGATGAGGAGATGTATGCTTTATATCAAAATCAGACTTGGGAGCTTACATCACTTCCTGTTGGAAAGCAAACAGTGGGTTGTAGATGGGTGTACACTGTTAATTATCACCCTGATGGTTCTGTTGAGCGCCTCAAGACACGGTTGGTTGCCAAAGGGTATACTCAGACATATGGTATAATTATATGGAGACTTTCTCTCCAGTGGCTCGGCTGAATTCAGTTCGGATTCTTATTTCTGTGGCGGTTAATCACCAATGGCCTATATATCAGCTGGACATAAAGAATGCGTTCTTGCATGGTGACTTACAGGAGGAGGTTTATATGGATCAACCACCGGGATATGTTGTAGCAGGAAATAAAAAACTCGTATGTCGATTGAAGAAAGCATTATATGGACTGAAACACTCACCTCGTGCTTGGTTTGACAAGTTCAGTTCAGTTCTCATTCAGTATGGCTTTCGGCGTACCACATCAGATCATTCAGTATTTTGCCATTCTTCCTCGGCAGGTATTATCGTGTTGATTGTTTATGTTGATGATATCATTATATCTGAGAGTGATCATGTTGGAATTGTGGACTTGAAGGCCTACCTTAGTCGTCAGTTTCATACTAAGGATTTGGGTCTTCTTCGATATTTTCTTGGAATCGAGGTTGCTCGATCTAAGAAGGGTGTGTATCTGTCACAACGCAAGTATGTTCTAGACTGGCTCTCCGAGACTGGGATGTTGGAGTGTCGGCCAGTTGAGACTCCTATGGATTATCATGACAAGCTTGATGCTGACAGGGGAGAGTTATTTGAGGATGTTGGATATTATAGACGTTTTGTTGGCAAACTTATATATCTTACTGTTACTCGATCAGACATCACATATGCAGTTGGAGTAGTTAGTCAGTTTATGCATGCCCCTCGGCAACCACATTGGGAGGCTATCTCTCGCATTCTTCGATACTTGAAGGGTGCACCTGGAAAAGGTTTGTTGTACAAACCTAGGTTCAGTGATGCTGATTGGGCAGGCAGTCGCAGTGATAGGTCTACTTCTGGCTATTGTACGTTTGTGGGTGGCAATCTTGTCACGTGGCGTAGTAAGAAGCAGAATGTTGTGGCTCGTTCTAGTGCAGAGGCCGAGTACCGTGCGAAGGCTCATACAGCTTCTGAGATGATGTGGGTGCAGTCTCTTCTTCATGAAATGGGAATTATGATTCATATTCCGATGGAGATGTATTGTGATAATCAGTCGGCAATGTTTATCGCAAGTAATCCGGTGTTTCATGAGCGCACGAAGCATATCGAGGTGGATTGTCATTTTGTTCGTGATTTGTTGCTGAAGAAACAGATTGTCACTCCTTATGTTCGGTCAGAGGATCAATTAGGTGATATCCTCACCAAACCACTTGCTCGTGGTCAATTTTCTGATTTATGTAGCAAGCTAGGCATGTCTGATCTATATGCTCCTGCTTGAGGGAGGGTGTTAGAGTTATTTTATTTTGTTATTTATCATATGAGGGTATAATAGTAATTGTGGGTGTATTGCATATTAATATAAATAGACATGAGATGCAACATAAGGTTTAAGGTCCTTGCAATATCTGTTCTCATATTCTTTCTTCTCCTACTTTCCCTTCTCTCTATCTCCAAACTTAACTAAGAACAAACCTTCTGGAGGTGGTAAGGAGCATAATGATCGTCATGAATGTCCCACAAAATCTGTGGGGACATGCAGTATTGACAGCAGCTCAACTGATCAACATGATGCCCCTGAAAGTACTGGGATGGAAGTCTCCATCTGAGATATTGTAAGAAAATAATAGTGGGATACTCTCGCTGAAGGTGTTTGGCTGCGTATGTTTTATGAAGGACAACAGACCGTTTGTTGGAAAACTTGACCCTAGAGCAATCAAGTGTTTTCGTGGGCTATTCGGCGACTCAGAAGGGGTACGTGTGCTAGAGCCCAGTAGAGAAGAAGAGGTTTGTGAGCATGGATGTTCACTTCAGAGAGCTTGAACCATACTACCGTCAGGAGGGAACCACATCCATGGGCAACTCACCTGACACTGAGAGTATGAGGCGAGAGAGCAAGATTGGTGAGAGTTTGATGACCGATTTAGGAGTATATCATGGAGGAACGGTTGAGGAGGAGTGTGAAGAGGAACAGGAGGAGGAGATAATGTCACGCCCCAAACTCCCGCAAGCCCAATAGTCCCCGCTGAACGTGAAATCACCACGTTGCAGCTCTCCCGCGGGACAATCGTTCTATTCGGGACGTGATGCCGTACGAGCCTGGAGTTGCGCTCGTACAAGGCGATGTTGTTAAACACGAAAGTTATCATCGAAACAACCAAGTTACAGCGGAAGTCAAGTATTGTGTACCAAGCACACAATCAGAGTAATACGCAGTGAAGCTCACGATAGGGTCAAATGAAATGCCTCATCGAAGACAAGGCCACAAAGGCAATGAAATACTCTTGCTCTTTTCTCTAGCCCACAAAGGTACTTACAGTTCATACATCATGTCCCGTATATCCAAGCAGCGCCACTACGCCTGCGTACCTGAAATAATACCCACAAACGTGGGTCAGTACACAACCGTACTGGTGAGCGGGGTAACCCACTCGCCTAAGCCGACACTAAGTAAAAATAGTGAATGCAAACAGTTATATGGTGATCTTTCTAATTGAATCCTATATTCATTTCATGGCATAGGGATGACATGTTAAGAAAAGCTGTAAAGCAGTTTAAGCATGCAAGCACTCAACTCAAACCAAACGACAAGCAAATATATAAGCAACTCGAGGAAAACTAGCATGCAAACCGTCCTGCTCAAGTCCAAGCAACACGATAACATGTCGAACCATCAACCAAGCCTCAATATCCATCCTCAACCAACACTTACAATCCAAATCTCACAGTGCACACTCTTGCCGAGGCAAGGTGGCCGCGCCTACACGAAAGCCAAACCAACAAAAGAAAAGCAAGCCAACACTATACTATATGAAGTCACTGGCCAAGCCATAAAGGACTTTGATCGGACTGATCAAATGCGGTTCTCCTCGAAACAGCGCTAAGTAGCTAACCCACCTGGATCGATTCCAACCGCTGGCACCGCGCCCAAGACGCGTTACCCAATTGTCTCCTCCATGGCCGAACGGTCCCGGTGCCCCGGAGTACCCGTTCGAGGAGACCAAACCCTGTGCAATACAGGTTGTCCGTGACATGCAGACACCAAGTAGGTATGACGAGAGGATCGAACATTCTCGCCCCACCAAGCGATCCTAGACTCGTTCCGCCAATAATCCAACCAACACATCCATAACCATTCTTCCAACATATAGCCCAAGGCACCATTCACAAGTTATTCCCATAGGCACAATGCCTCTTCTCAACACAGTATTTCCAATGGTGCAACACCCATGCTCAAAGCTAACCCATGGCACAATGCCGTTTCAGTGGCACAATGCCCCATTCGTGGCACGATGCCCCATCAAGCGGCACAACACCCTCGCCGATGCAGTTGTTCGGTTTCGAACCACAACTGCTCGCTTTGTAAGACAAAGCGACCAAGTGATACCCGTGCACGGATGCACGCTCGCTCGCCCAAATCTCAATGTTCCCAATCTCTCAATGCATCATTCCAACTGTCCAAGCATAATCCCGATTATCCAACCAACTGCCTCAAATGTAATATTCCAACTCTAGCTCCAACTATCCAACGCACAAACCAAATCAAGCCACAATCCTACCAAGCCAATGGCGTACACTCTATGCACGCCTCAGTGTAGTGATCCCAATGTTTCAGCCCAAGTGTTCAAGCCATTTACGTGTTTTCCATATTATTAGGCATGAAGGAGTAGAGGAGAAGAGAAAGAGCCCACTCACAATGTTTGATCCCATTAAGCATCCTGTCCTGCCGATACGGCCAATCCCTTGAGCCCGTGGTCCGATGCAAGCGAAATCTACTCAACTGGTATGACCGTGCGAGCAGGCCGTGCTCTACAAATCATCCGACCGATCAGACTAAGGAAGATGGCATTATCATTCCAACTCAGCTATCTCAGTATTGCTCTGAACAAACACCTGATTTCCATCGAACCCGCTAGCCATCTGCACATGAAACAACTCAATCAATACTTCTTCCCAAAATCTAACAAATCAAATGGAACCAGCATTTGTTTCATTCAATCCGACTCAGCGTAACGCTCCGAGCGGTTGCGGGGCGTTACATAATATACCACTTAGAATCAGGTTCGTCCACGAACCGTGCTGGTACTCATTCCTATCACATGCCACAATCCAATTCCATGGATCTGCTCTATGCAACTCACATATTCACGATTCTAACTCAACATCTCGCACTGCTGAATGCTCGTACAAATTCTATATTCCCACATCCTCCTTGCAGCTCAATACGAATTCTTCGTATCGCTTAGTTTTGGATCGATACACATATTTAAGGCGTCCCTAAAATATATGTATTTCAGCCGAGCTTTGCGATAGCAAATTTGAACAAATTACAAGGGTATCTTTATGTCCGAGGCATCCATTAGCTTCACTCCCAAATCGAACCAATCCTGATTTCCATTCCAACATGTTCGCTTGAGCACTATTCTCAATATGATGATTTTTCACCGACTCAATCAGTTCTTGTTCCAACTCAATCCATCCAACTATTTCTGAATCCGCACTAGCAACATCTCCAAATATATCTCATGCACCGAACGATCAACTCAACTGATACTACCCCAGCTAGGCGACTTACCCAAATATCAAACTTTGGTTAGATCAGCTCAACCAAACATCTCTTCCATCAAATCTCAATACCTCGCTGGGTGAACATCTATATTGAGGTTCGTGTGATCCACGAAGATCTCGCAGCCACGCCAAAGGGATAATGTTGCCACGATTTCAACGTGGACACACTCGCCACAATTCCTAGGTTGCGCATGGAATACTTCTTCGCGCTGCTTCCACTGGCTCGAAGCATAGGATATCACCTTCGCCTTCCGAATGAGCACGCTTCCCAGACTAAGTTTCGAGACATCTTGTAAATCTGAGGCACATCTGTCCCTTCCAGTATTTGCAAAGATTTGATTTGAACGAGCCGCCACAGTCGTCCATTCATATAAATGCTATTCCCTTCCAGAGCACGATGAGTCAGAGGCGATGCCATCTACAAAAATCTGTGACTCTGAATCTCATCAGTTGACTTAGGCCAATCCCACCATCGCTTCGATCTTCCGGCTGCATCTTCAGCTGAAGGCTATCCCAAGGATCTCTCAAATCCAACTCTCAGTCAATAAGCCAAATCACATTGCTCACATCTGCCCTCGACGCATTCCCAAATACGCCGCCTCAAGGGTCGTTCTATGGGTCTACCATATTCAATCTCTGATCTGCGGGCAAGTCACTAGGGTCAGCTGTCCCGAAGCTACGCTCGATAATTGTAATCATCACGATGGACAGTTACTATGAACCAGGCTATATCTCATCTGCAAATCCGAATCAAAATCCAACCATCCACCCGAGCGAACTCCCGAATCCGAGATCCGCGCTCATTGAAACTGTCTTCCATCAATCCGCCGTTATGCCCTGAATCCATCAAATTTTCCGAACTGCCATGTTCGTCTTCTCGCACTACCACTGCAATGATTTCCGAAACTCAAGACTTGCTCCAATTCTTATCCCCTTGCCGCATTCTACAATGCACGTCCAACTTGCTCAAACCGCATAGTGATTTGCTCCGACGTTGCTCCCAAGTTTAGCTATCTTCAAAAGTCTGTCCGCCACAAATTCTTGCATTTAGTTGTTGCCTCAATCCGTCCACGTCTTCCGGAGAATCCGTCTACCATTGTTGCACTAGCTTGCCCAAAATTCTACTTCCGCTAAACCTGAGTCAACTTCTCGAGCAGCAATATCCAAAATCCTTCCAGACCGTTCAAGTCCATCGCATTGTCCCTCCAAACCAAGATCGTGTTTCATTGCTCAACCAACATCTCAAATGTGTTGCCCAAAATCGTAGTCCGTGCTCGCTATCATTTGATTCACCCATTGCTCGTTCAAGCGCATCCCAGTTGTTCGTTCCGATCTTGTCCATCACTTAAGCCCAACGATGCTTTCATTTGCATCAGTCCGTTCACGATATGCTCAACTCAATATTCGCTTGCTCCATTTTCATTCTTCCCAACTCAACCGACGTGCACCAACCAACTTGTATTCTCGTTTCACGAGTCCGTTCAGGCAATTCCCATAGATGTCCAACCAAAATATTTTCAATGCCTTGCTTAACACGTTTGATCCCATATATCACTTCGAATCAAGTCACTACTCGCATTACGATTTCCTTGCACTGGATCCAAGATCCGTCCGAACCCTCCAAAATGTGTGATCATGCCTTTCCCAACTCAAGTCTGACACAAAACTCAGGCAATGCTTGAATTATCCAACTGTTTCTCAACCCGTCTATACCTTCTCAACACGAGCAATCGTGCAATGATTGTCTTCCAAATAGTCCAACCCAATACCCAACGGTTTCACACTTTTGTTGTACGAGCAACTCGTACCAACTTATCCATATATTCCCGAGCCAAACTCAAACCTGCTCAACCGATGCGCCACAGCCAAAATTCCAACTTCTATCCAACACAATCGCTAGACGAGCAACTCGTGTAAGGATCCATTCTCATCGAATATTTCTACTCAAAACATGCCGCATAACCAAATCTCGTTAGCCAACCAACTGATCCACTGATGCAATCAGAAACTCCCTGAACGACAAGCCAAGCCAACCCAACGAAAGCTCTCAACTTGTTGCACAAATGCAACAACGCCACCCAACTTGCTGCACGAATGCAACAACGCCTAACGAGGCTAAGCGATCCTACGAAAACCAACCAAGACAACCCAACAAAGAATAATATGCAGCCACAACTAGCAATAAATAGACTTATTGCATGAAACATCCGATGCGGCACTGAGTAGAGTCAAGAGCTAGATGACACACGGAAGCTATTTAGAGTTTGTGATGAAGCGAAGGACCAAGTCCGAGAAAATGAACCAGGCGCTCTGATACCAATCTGTCACGCCCCAAACTCCCGCAAGCCCAATAGTCCCCGCTGAACGTGAAATCACCACGTTGCAGCTCTCCCGCGGGACAATCGTTCTATTCGGGACGTGATGCCGTACGAGCCTGGAGTTGCGCTCGTACAAGGCGATGTTGTTAAACACGAAAGTTATCATCGAAACAAGCAAGTTACAGCGGAAGTCAAGTATTGTGTACCAAGCACACAATCAGAGTAATACGCAGTGAAGCTCACGATAGGGTCAAATGAAATGCCTCATCGAAGACAAGGCCACAAAGGCAATGAAATACTCTTGCTCTTTTCTCTAGCCCACAAAGGTACTTACAGTTCATACATCATGTCCCGTATATCCAAGCAGCGCCACTACGCCTGCGTACCTGAAATAATACCCACAAACGTGGGTCAGTACACAACCGTACTGGTGAGCGGGGTAACCCACTCGCCTAAGCCGACACTAAGTAAAAATAGTGAATGCAAACAGTTATATGGTGATCTTTCTAATTGAATCCTATATTCATTTCATGGCATAGGGATGACATGTTAAGAAAAGCTGTAAAGCAGTTTAAGCATGCAAGCACTCAACTCAAACCAAACGACAAGCAAATATATAAGCAACTCGAGGAAAACTAGCATGCAAACCGTCCTGCTCAAGTCCAAGCAACACGATAACATGTCGAACCATCAACCAAGCCTCAATATCCATCCTCAACCAACACTTACAATCCAAATCTCACAGTGCACACTCTTGCCGAGGCAAGGTGGCCGCGCCTACACGAAAGCCAAACCAACAAAAGAAAAGCAAGCCAACACTATACTATATGAAGTCACTGGCCAAGCCATAAAGGACTTTGATCGGACTGATCAAATGCGGTTCTCCTCGAAACAGCGCTAAGTAGCTAACCCACCTGGATCGATTCCAACCGCTGGCACCGCGCCCAAGACGCGTTACCCAATTGTCTCCTCCATGGCCGAACGGTCCCGGTGCCCCGGAGTACCCGTTCGAGGAGACCAAACCCTGTGCAATACAGGTTGTCCGTGACATGCAGACACCAAGTAGGTATGACGAGAGGATCGAACATTCTCGCCCCACCAAGCGATCCTAGACTCGTTCCGCCAATAATCCAACCAACACATCCATAACCATTCTTCCAACATATAGCCCAAGGCACCATTCACAAGTTATTCCCATAGGCACAATGCCTCTTCTCAACACAGTATTTCCAATGGTGCAACACCCATGCTCAAAGCTAACCCATGGCACAATGCCGTTTCAGTGGCACAATGCCCCATTCGTGGCACGATGCCCCATCAAGCGGCACAACACCCTCGCCGATGCAGTTGTTCGGTTTCGAACCACAACTGCTCGCTTTGTAAGACAAAGCGACCAAGTGATACCCGTGCACGGATGCACGCTCGCTCGCCCAAATCTCAATGTTCCCAATCTCTCAATGCATCATTCCAACTGTCCAAGCATAATCCCAATTATCCAACCAACTGCCTCAAATGTAATATTCCAACTCTAGCTCCAACTATCCAACGCACAAACCAAATCAAGCCACAATCCTACCAAGCCAATGGCGTACACTCTATGCACGCCTCAGTGTAGTGATCCCAATGTTTCAGCCCAAGTGTTCAAGCCATTTACGTGTTTTCCATATTATTAGGCATGAAGGAGTAGAGGAGAAGAGAAAGAGCCCACTCACAATGTTTGATCCCATTAAGCATCCTGTCCTGCCGATACGGCCAATCCCTTGAGCCCGTGGTCCGATGCAAGCGAAATCTACTCAACTGGTATGACCGTGCGAGCAGGCCGTGCTCTACAAATCATCCGACCGATCAGACTAAGGAAGATGGCATTATCATTCCAACTCAGCTATCTCAGTATTGCTCTGAACAAACACCTGATTTCCATCGAACCCGCTAGCCATCTGCACATGAAACAACTCAATCAATACTTCTTCCCAAAATCTAACAAATCAAATGGAACCAGCATTTGTTTCATTCAATCCGACTCAGCGTAACGCTCCGAGCGGTTGCGGGGCGTTACAGATAAGAGGTGTTAGGCCCACGACTCAGGGGAGTTACTTACCTACAGCAGGAAAGGGAAGCAAATTGCAGGACCAGTACCTATAGTGTCAGCGCCAAGTTCCTTGCCTGCGTCCGTCTCGACTCCTGAGACACCTATACCACCACCACCAGATTTTCTTTCAGATATCATTCTTCCTACCCCTCCCATACCATTATCAGTACGGAGGACCACTCGCAGCAATGCGAAAAATCCTCCTGATAGATATATGGTTGAGACCTTGCTCAGTTTGTTTCATATGATAACATCTCTTCTTCTCATGGAGCATTCATTGCGTCTTTTGATAGTATTACTGTACCTAACAATTGACAGGTTGCCAAGAACAATCCAAAGTGGAAAGTGATGATGCACGAGGAGTTAGGGACTCTTGAGAAGAACCACACTTGAGAACTGGTAAAACTGTCAGAGGGGAAAAGGGGAAGAGGGCAGTCGGATGCAAGTGGGTCTTTACTGTGAAGCAGAACCCAGATGGACAAGTTGAGCGCTACAAGGCTCGACTGGTGGCAAAAGGATACAGTCAGAAGTACGACATTGACTACGATAAGACTTTTGCATCAGTGGAGAAGATGAGCACCGTTAGGACCCTGATTTCTTTAGCAGCGAATGATGGATGGAAGCTACACCAACTGGATGTGATGAATGTGTTTCTTCATGGGGATCTAGTGGAGGAGGTGTACATGGAGATACCATCAGGATTCCGCACTGATAAGACAGTGGACAAGGTCTGCAGGTTGAAGAAGTCCCTCTATGGACTGAAACAGTCTCCTCGAGCGTAGTTTGACAGATTCAGGAGGACGATGATAGGGATGGGATATCGGCAGATCAAAACTAATCACACTGTATTTTTCCGTCGGAGTGGAGGCCACATCACCATGCTTGCGGTGTATGTGGACGATATGATTATCACAGGAGATGATGAGTAGGAGATTGCCCGACTAAAGGGAAAGCTTGACAAGGAGTTCGAGGTGAAGGACCTTGGCCTTCTTCGGTACTTCCTTGGGATTGAGATTGCTCGAGAAGCAGAGGGAATTGTTCTTTCTCAGAGAAAGTATATGTTGGACCTTCTCACAGAGACAGAGATGTTGGGATGCAAACCTGCAGCGACGCCGATCAATCAGAGGTTCAAGCTGGGTGTTGAGACTGGAGAACCAATTGACCGAAACAGATACCAGAGACTGGTGATCAATTTAATCTATTTGAGCCACACACGTCCTGATATCTGCTTTGCAGTGAGTGTAGTGAACCGCTACATACATGACCCAAGGAAGGGTCATATGGACGCAGTGTACCAGATTCTGAGATACTTGAAAGGTGCCCCCGGAAAGGGGCTGATATTCAGGAAGAATGATCACGTGAGCATCGAGGGCTACTGTGACTCTGACTGGGCTAGCTGTACTGATGACAGGAGGTCTACCTCGGGCTATTGCATATTTGTATGAGGCAACTTGGTCTCTTGGAGGAGTAAGAAACAGTCAGTGGTGGCCAGATCGACAGCTGAAGCGGAGTGCAGAGCTATGACCTTGGGAGTTGCAGAACTGCTATGCTGAAGAATATGCTGGTGGAGCTAAAACTGGATTAAGGAGCCAAGATGAAGTTGTGGTGTGACAACCAGTCAGCCATCAATATCGCCAACAATCCAGTGCAGCATGACATGACCAAACACATCGAGATTGATAGGTTCTTCATCAAGGAGAAGTTGGACAGTGGACTACTTGAGCTAGGCCATGTTCCAACCAAGGATCAGGTAGCAAACAGTCTGAACAAAGGACTTAGCTCAGTAGATATAATTAGAGGATATGACAATATAGACTTAGTGAATATCTTTCGCCCATCTTGAGGAGGAATGTTGGTATATTAGAATGTATTAGAGAGTTTTATGTAAGATGGAGGGTTGTAAGGCTATATATATATATATATATATATATATAGCCTTGAGATTATACTAATAATATAACTCCAAATATTCTAAAGGTTACTATTGCGGAGAATGATGCACTCGTTCTTTGTGGCACTTGATTTAGTTCCAGCACCTCTTCGTAGTGATGTGGTTGATTACTGGTGGATTTTCACTCTTATATATCTGTCTGATGGATCTATTGCACGCTACAAAGCCTGCCTTGTGACGACGTGCTTCACCCAGACTTGGGGTCAATTTCTTTGAGATCTCTCATGTTGTTCACATCAGCTCCATTCGAGATCTCTTTTCTCCTGCAATCAACGAAGATTGGTCAATGTCTCAATTAGATGTCAAAAATGTTTCTTCTACGGTAAACTTGTCGAGGAAGTTTATATGGAGTGACGACCTAGATCCATTGCTCAGGGGGAGAATATTGTGTGCAAATTGAAAAAGGCAATCTATAGACCTAAGTGGAGTCCTTGTGCCTAGTTTGAGAAATTCAGCCATGTTATGACTTAGTGTTGGCTTCAGGCGAAGTCATGTTGATCACTACGTGTTTATCCGAAATACTAAGTCTAGGATAGTTATTATGATGGTGTATGTTGATGATATATATTGTCTGGAAGCAAGGTTGTAAAAGGCGTTAGGCGGGCGGTCACCCACCATCCTAGGCGGCTGCCTAGTTCTAGGCGGTTATCAAAATTTTAAAAGGAAAAAAAAGGAAGCAGAAAAAGAAAAAAAAATGTGACCCACTCACTGTGTAGTGTGTTATGTGTACTGTGTTACGTGTACGGTCAACTCACTCATACACTCATTGTGTACTGTGTTACGTGTACTGCCAACTCACTCCACTTCATTTCTTCTCTCTCAACAAAAAAAAAGCAGAAAAAGAAGAGAAGATGAACTGACAACTCATTTCTTCTCTCACTCCACTGTCAACTCAACTCAACTCACTCACTTTCAAAAAAAATTCATTTCTCACTTTACTGTCAAAAAAAAAGAAAAGGAAAAAAAAAGACTCAGAAGAAGAAGAATCATGAGAAGAAGAACAAGATGATGAAGAAAACTACCTACTACTGTTGCTGCTGGATGCCTAACGCGGACGCATATTCCTTGATTTTAGGTATTTTTCTCCAGGCGGGTTGTCGGGTTTCGGTCGAACGCCAAATTTAAATAAAAAAACCCTAGGCGGCCATCTCTCCCCCCGACCGCCTGCGCCTAGACGGCCGCCCGGCACCTAAATCCGCCTTTCCATTGTTGCTGCCTGGAGGCCGATTCCGGCCGAATATTGGGCGGTCACTGGCCGCCCAGCGCCTAGATCCGCTTTTTAGAACAGTGTCTGGAAGTGATCTTGTGGGCATTGAGGAGACTAAAGGTCATCTTCAGAAGTACTTTGTTATCAAGGATTTGGGCCAGCCTCAACATTTTCTAGGGATTGAGATAGCTGGTAGAATGTAAGGTATAATTCTCTCCCAGAAAAAGTATGTTATGAATTTATTGGAAGAAACTGGGTTACTGGTTACTGGTTTCTAAACCTGTTGATGCTCCTATGGAACAAAATCCAAATTTATGGTATGATACCGCTCGAGAGGTTGCAGATAAGTTACAATACAAAAAGACTTGTTGGAAAGATCATCTACTTGAATATTACTCGACATAACATTTCATTTGCTGTTGGTTTGGTCCGCTAGTTCATGGAGAATCCCTTGAGGTATCATTAGGATACAACTCTTCAAATATTGAGATACGCCAAGAGGCTCCAGGTAAAGGCCTTTTATACCTAGGCATGGACATATTAAGATTGAATCGTACTTTGATGATGACTATGTTGGGTCAGACCGACGATTGACGTCTTGTTACTATACATATGTTGGTCGAAATATTGTTACTTGAGGAGCAAGAAGTAGACGATTGTTCCCATATCTAGTGTTGAGGTAGAGTATAAAGCTAGGGCTCACATTGTTTTTCAGATGATGTAGTTGCGAACTCTGATGGCAGATCTTGGTCTTTAGCACAATGAGCTACTACCTATGCATTGTGACGACGAGGCCGCTATTATTATTGCTAGCAATCCGGTCTTTCATGAGGACCAAACATATTGAGATGGAGTGTCATTTCATTCGTGACTCTGTCATGACGAAGCAGATCTCCACTCCATTTACTTGCTCTGAGGACCAGATGGCCGACCTATTTACCAAGCCCATTTCGCCTGCTCGTGTCAATGTTTTATGCACCAAACTGGCATGCATGACATTTATGCTCCAACTTGAGAGGGAGTGTTTGTGAATATAGCACATCGCAAATATGGGTTTCTTGTATAAATACATCTTATTATCAATGAATAAAACTAGGTTGGCTATTTCCCAAATTACAGTTTGACTAGGATGTATTTAGTTGATTTCCAAGGTAGAAGGACATATAAACCCATGTAATGCTTACATTTTATTTTAATGAAGAAAATAGAAGTTTATTTATGCATTTGGCAAAATCTTAAATCTAATTCTCAGATTCTTCATTATGTTCTTCTTTTCACCTATCACATAAAACTCATGCACAAATTCCTTTTTCCTTTGTAGATTTGGTCATAGAATATACGGTTAAAATCCTTCTTAATACAATCCAAATAACTCCATAACAATTCAAGACCTTGCATACTTTTTAAGTCCATCAAATGCCAACCTTAAACCTAAGTTAGGTTTCAAAGTTCATTTCTTTTCAGACCCGAAAGTCAGTTCGGATCTGCAGATTTGGCACTGCACAGATCTACAAAAAGTCATATCCTCTGCTACAGAGATCTGTTTTGGGCACTAAAACTGACTTCGTAATCATCAACCCTCATATCTTATCGAGAAATATGTAACCACTTACTGAAGAGTACAATGCACTCCATGACAGGGTATTCAAAGCATTTCTTTAAAGTTTTAGCTTTTAGTTAATCATGCCTAACTTCAAATTTGTGTTTAATGAGTTAAGGAGAATGTTAAAAGGACAATTAGTAGATGATCCAACATGATTGCCAAAAACAACAATAAACTTAGAAATATTGGGTCAACACTAAGAAAACAATTACCACTGTTGCACGCACAGGATAAAACAAGATGTACGCAGATGGCTTTTGTGTTGAGAGTATTAGTGGGTGTTTAGTCCCACATCTAGTAGAATAGTAGAGAGAGGGGTTAGCCTCTCCTATATATATGTAGCTTCACCCATCAATAAAATTAAGCCAAGTATTAAACCCAATTTCTATTTGGTATCAGAGCCAAATTCTCCCACTCTTCTCCAAACCTTAACCCTCTCACAGCCACCCACTATCACTGAGGGAACTCTTGTGTGAACTCCTGATCTCGACTACAACTGTCGGTTCCTCCTTCTCGTCAGGCCATACGACCTCGGGTCGAAGCCGTGCACGGAACGTAAGCAGCGACTCGGAGGTACACCGCTGCCGCTGAAGGAGGAACAATAGACGTAGAGAAAACGACAATCAAAGGTGGAGATAATCTAGATCTGGCACGGTCTTGTTGATCTTGCTGATGGAAGAGGACAAGAAGAAGAAGATTGAGACGATCTACGACAAGATGACGGCCCAAGAGATGAAGGCTTTGGTGGACGATCTCTTCTCCAAAAGGTTGACCGAGACTAGCTCCCGTGGTGCACACGCAGATATGGATCATTCACCATACAAAATAGAGAAGTTTTAGAAACTGCAGATAAAGTTGGAGGGTACTTCCAACTACTTGAAGTGGTCACGTCAGGCGATGTGGACTCTGAAGGCAAGAGGCTTGGTGGGCTATGTGAATGGCCAAACCAAGGAACCTAAAGATCACTCACTCACAGAAATTTGTTGTGTGGGAGATCGTCAATAATGTTGTTGTTGGATGGTTGACAGCCTCATTGACCGACCAAGTGTCGAACAACGTGGAAGCAATAGAGGGTACTTGTGATATTTGGATGACGCTGAGAGATATGTACTCAGGGTCGGGCAACCCTATGAGGGTTTTTCAACTACAAGATAAACTTGATAAGGTGGTCCAAGAAGATCACATTATCTCTGAGTATGCGACTCTGCTGAAGAAGTATTGGTCAGATCCCGACTACTATGATCCCATTGACGTGGAAGATGAGCAAGTGAAACCGGCATTTGCGAAACATTATAAGAAGTTCATGGAGTATGTTTCGCGACAGAGGATGATGACATTCCTGAAGGGGCTCAACCCGGCATTCGAGCAGAAGAGGAATATCCTACTTGCTGAACCCAGGCTGCCATCACTGGAGGAGGCCATAGCTGCTATGGCACAAGAAGAGGCACGACTGAAGCTGATGCCTAGCATCACTAGCTCTCTGGGGGGAAATCAGCTCTAGCAACTTTTAATCCAAATTCTTCCAAAGGACGAGGGTGCTACAACTGTGGAGACCCTTGACACTTCATCAGATTCTGTACGAAACCCCTGAAAGGCTAGTCCAGCGGTCGCGGACGCAGCCATGGAGGGCGTAGGGGTAGCAGAGGAGGCAATGCTGGAGTAATCATTCCGGAGGACACAAGACAAACCTGGCAGAATAGGAAAGTGAGTTAGTCACCTGATATGACCCCTAGTGAGAGAAAAATGATAGAGATATGGAGAAGCATGAAACTTGGAACCAGCGACAGTCGAGCCAACACCTCTGGGCATCAACTCCAACCACCTTCGGGGTTAACATCACCCATTATGTCCATACAAGCACAGGTATACATGCTCATGTCCTGGAATCTATCCACAGACCAGGTTGAATAATTGACTCTGGGACATCTTGCCATGTCACGGGTGCCCATGATGAGTTCCAAGATTACACTTACCTGACGACGCCTGAAAGCATTCAGACTGCTGATGGTACCTTTAGACCCATTATGGGTAAAGGCACAGTTGAATGCACCCCTTCCATAACCCTTACTGATGTCTTGCATGCTCCATCTTTTTCCGTTAATCTATTGTCCATTAGTGCCATTGTTCTTCAACTTAATTGTATTGTTTCCTTTGACATTCCTAAGGTGGTTTTTCAGGAGAATGGAACAGAAAGACTGTTGTGGACTGGCACTTGGCATAAGGGACTGGTACTTCGACAGGGGTGGGCTGGACGCAGTACTAGCGTCACTGGAAGAAGAAGCACAACCGGAGGAGCCGAGAAGAACAGTGGAAGCATAATTATTACTTCAACATCAGCACATAGGACACTCTTTATTCACTCTACTGAGTCGGATGTATCCATCTATGTATCAAAAGGCTAATAAATAAAAGTTAGTTTGTGATGCTTGTGAGCTTGGAAAACATACCAGAAGCTATTATGTGAGTTATGGAAATAGAAGTTTAGCTACTTTTGATATGATACTCTGATGTGTGGGGACCTTGTCCTACAACTGGAGTTAATGATTTTAAATGGTTTGTCACATTTATTGACTGCTACACTCATGTCATCTGGGTATACCTAATGAAGAGTAAGAGTGATGTCTTTGCATGCATTCAAGATTTTTATCGCAGGATTATAACACAGTATAGTACTAAAGTGAAGATTTTGAGATCTGACAATGGGACAGAATACACCAACAAGGCTATTGAAGAGTACTTATCAGCCCATGGGATACAGCATCAGACTTCGTGTGCCTATACACCAGCACATAATAGCGTGACAGAGCGAAAGAACAGGCACCTGTTGGAAGTAGCACGGTCAATGATGTTTGCCATGAATGTTCCTAAATACTTGTGGGGGCATGCCGTGTTGACGGCTGCATATCTCATCAACATGATGCCCTCTCAGGTGTTAGGATAGAATACACCGTTTGAGATGCTTACAGGAGAGAATAAGTACATTGTTCCCCTAAAGATATTTCGATGTGTATGTTTTGTGAAAGATAACAGACCTGCAGTAGAAAAGTTGGACCCTCGGACAGTAAAGTGCATCTTTGTTGGCTACTCAGGGACTCAGAAGGGATACTCATGTTAGAGTCCGGTGGAGCGAAGGCTCTTTGTAAGCATGTACGTTACATGCAGAAAGATGGAACCATACTACCAAAATGGTTCAAGTGAAGGCTTCACATTTGGTGACACCTAACACAGGAGGTGTTAGGAGTGAGGTGGAGATGAGCCCAAGCGTGATTGTCGGGTCAGTTCCATGTCCAATGATGGAAGTTGGTCCAAGGGAACAAGAGGGAGATAGCGAGGGTGAGAAAAATGATGAGGATGCACATAATCAAGAGAAAGAAAGTGGTGATAATCAGGAGAAAGAAAATGATGCTCCAGTGCAGGGGGAGAAATAGACTACAGAACAATCTACAAAGCTCCAAGTCTACAGAAGAAGAAAGTAGCAGTCCACTATTGTGCCTATTACTGTAGCTATTACCCCTACTGTGCCATATCCCTCGCCTAACCCTACCCCAACTCTTGAAGATGCACCTCCTGCACCGGATCCCTCTTATTCGGATCCGGATCCCTCTGATTCGGATGGTATGATCTCTTCACCACTTCCTCATATTCCCTTAAGGAGATCTTCTCGCAGTAATGCGAGAAAAGCCCTTAATCGTTATGGTTATGAATATGACATTGTCAATTTCTTATCCTACTCTAATATATTTCCTACCAATCGAGCATTCATTGTATCGTTAGACACCACCTTTTTGCCTAAGTGTTGGCAGGAAGCGAAGGAAGATCCAAGATGGAGAGCTGCAATGTTGGAGGAACTTGGAGCACTCGAAAGAAATAGGACATGGGAGCTTGTTTCGTTGCCTAAAGAAAATATAGCAGTTGGATGCAAATGGGTCTTCACAGTAAATGAGATGCCAGAAGGAAAGGTGGAGCGGTACAAGGCAAGGTTGGTTGCAAAGGGATTCACTCAATCCTATGGCATCGACTATGATGAGACATTTCCTCTAGTGACAAAGATGGGCACTGTGAGAACCCTGGTCTCCCTTGCAGCAAACCATGGGTGGCAGCTGTATCAATTAGATGTGAAGAACGCTTTTCTTAATGGGGACCTATAAGAGGAAGTATACATGGAGACCCCCCCGGGATTTTGCACGAAGCAGTCGACAGGAAAGGTGTGCAAGCTAAAGAAATCATTGTATGGGCTCAAGCAATTTTCTCGAGCCTGGTTTGATTAATTCAGGAAAGCTGTCATAGGCATTGGGTACAGTCAGACCAATGCAGATCACACGATTTTCTTCCCGCATGCAAGAGGCCACATCACCATACTTGTAGTGTATGTGGATGATATATTGATCACAGGTGATAATAAGGAGGAGATCACCCATCTGAAGTAAAACTCGCCAAGGAGTTTGAAGTGAAGGACTTGGGAATGATGAGGTATTTTCTCGGGATCGAGGTGGCTCGAGGAAGAGATGGGATCTTCCTCTCTCAGAGGAAATATATACTAGACCTGCTCACAGAGACTGGTATGCTGGGATGTCAATCGATAGTCACTCCAATCGATCAGGAAGATAAGTTAGGTGCAGAGGCAGGAGAGCCTGTTGATCGTGAGAGATATCAGAGACTTGTAGAAAGAATTATTTATCTAGGCCACACTCGTCTTGATATCTCATTTGCTGTGAGTGTAGTGAGTCGCTACATACATGATCCAAGGAAGTGTCATATGGATGCAGTTTTCCGTATCACGAGATATCTGAAGGGGACTCCTGGAAGAGGGCTACGGTTCAAGAAAAATGGACACCTGGGTGTTAAGGGGTACTGTGATGCAGATTGGACAAGCTGTATAGACGACAAAAGGTCTATCTCAGGGTACTGTGTCTTTGTGGGGGCTAACATAATCTCATAGAGAAGTAAAAAACAGTTTGTGGTAGCACGATCGACTACTGAAGCAGAGTATAGAGCTATGGCTCTGGGAGTGTCAGAGTTGATGTGGGTAAGAACACTTTTGACGGAGTTGAAGATGGACCAGGAAACACCGTTGCGTCTTCTGAGTGACAGTTAAGCTGCAATAAGTATAGCTAACAATCCAGTCCAGCATGACAGAACTAAGCACATCGAGATCGATCGGTTCTTCGTCAAAGAGAAGATAGAAAAAGAGATATTAAAGCTCGATCATGTTCGCTCAGAAAAACAAGTTGCAGATTGTCTGACTAAGGGCCTTAATTCATCGAGTCTTTCTAAACTATGAGACAAGATGGAGATAATTGATATCTATCGCCCATCTTGAGGGAAAGTGTTGAGAGTATTAGTGGGTGTTTAGTCCCACATCTAGTAGAATAGTAGAGAGAGGGGTTAGCCTCTCCTATATATATGTAGCCCCACCCATCAATAAAATTAAGCCAAGTATTAAATCAAGTTTTTATTTTTCGCATTCTTAATCAAGCTCCTCAGCAATTCAATTACCACATATAGCTAGCATGCTAATGTACAGGCTAATATATCAAAGTTTAAATATGATCAGACGTTTTCACTTCATTTCTCAAGCTGTATTGTTTAACATGCTGATTCAGTAGCTGAAATGTTGAGGCCTATTCCAGTTATTCAACAAGATCATGTGATGGTTATCAACAAGAAATTACCATAAGAAGAGCCTGGCAAATGGCTATGACAATGACACCTTGACTGCCTGCTATATGAAATCCAGGAATACCAAGGTAGTCAAGTGTATCACCCTGCGAAAAGAATGTTGAATGGATTACTAGCAATGCATTTCTCAATGGTTATTTAAATATTTAGTACTTGTTATATAAAAAGATGATGCAAACTAACCATCATAACAATTACAATAAGAGTTCAAGCAACGAATGAAGTTGATAGATGAAAAAGAATACTCCATATAGACATAATACCAATTAAGCACAGCAAATTGCTTTTTGCTGTAAGTGGATATATTTATTTTGTATCCGTAAATTTGCCGAAAAAATAACAAGGTAATCAATCAACACGTAATCTGGAATAATAGGCTCAGGATCTATCAACACGTAATCAATGTCCAGTACAATGCTATATTCTGCTTTCAGTCCCCCATATGAAATTGAGAGTAATCAGTAGACAAAATGAAAAAAAAAGGAAATTCAATATCAAAAAGTACAATAATGTTGTAGATATAATAATATTATTGTATTGGAAAACAAGATTATATTTGTTGCAAGCAAAATCATCGGAGTAACGCCATTCACAAGAGACAAACCTTCTGATTTCTTAATGACGCTAGAACCAACGACTAATTTAAAAACCCATGAAAGAAAAAGGATTTTATTGGGTTTCATGAACAAGTTTTTCTTGTCAAACAAAATCTGTTTTTCTATTCAAAGTGAATTATGTTTTCCTGGGTAAGTGTAATAACCCTGAACATTTAAATAATTAAAATAACTCAAATTACAGTAATTTAATAATTAGTTAATTATAATTAAGGATTGTGAATATTGTTAAGAATTTTAGTAATTTAGTTAATATTTTTTATGTTTAAAAATAGCTTGAAATTTTGAAATGTAAATATTTGAGATTTCATTTGAAATTTGAATTTTAAATCATACGTACTTCCCCTAATTTTACTCGAGAGACCTGCTCAACCCTCCATCGCCAGCACCATCTTCACAGCCAACCGCAGCATGCCCAACTGCACAGCCTCCACCTTCGAGCAACTCAGAAACATGTCAAGTATTTAAAACTTTCAGCCAGATAATTATTCAAATTCAATTCTAAACAAGAATCCAGGTACTCAGAACTGACAATGGCCAAGAATATTTTAATTCTGTATCACATGAGGCAACCACCGGGCTTAAAGAGGAGGTATACACGAGGCAACTACGGGGATTCAAAGAGAAGATGGGCAGCCAAACCATGTGTAAGCTCAATAAGTCCCTCTACAGTTTGAAACAATCCCACGTGCTTGGTTTGACAGTTTTTAAAAGGTGATTAAGAATCTTGGCAATATTCAAGGACAAACTGATCATACACTGTTTGTCAAACACTCAGAAGGCCAAAAAAAATAACCATTTTGATCGTCTATCTTGATGATATCATAGTTAATGGGAATAATATTGTGGAGATGGAAAGAATTAAACAGATGATGTTAAAGGAATTTGAAGTTAAAGACCATTGAGATACCTTCTGGGAATGGAATTCGCAAGTGTAAGAAGGGTATTTCTGTATCACAGAGGAGATATATTCTACACTTTTTGGAAGAAACTGGCATGCTGGGATGTAAATCAAATAAAACTCCTACTGAACTTAGTAATAAAGCAAATAAGTTTGAAGCAGATCTTGTTGACAAAGTAAGTTATCAATGACTTGTTGGAAAGCTCATTTATCTGTCGCATAAAAGACCTAGCATAGCCTTTGACGTGAGTTTAGTGAGCCAATATATACATGCACCTTGTCAAGGTCATCTTGACGCAGTGTATAGAATCTTGAGGTATTTGAACCAAACACTTGGAAAGGAATTGTTGTTTGTAAAGACTGATGATCAAAAAGTTAGAGCATTCACTGACACAGATTGGGCTGGTTCTATCAATGATAGAAAATCAACATCTGGTTATTGCACCCTATTATAGGGAAATTTGGTAACTTGGTGTAGTAAAAAAACAATCTGATGTCGCAAGAATCAGTGCAGAAGCAGAGTATAGAGCCTTTGTTCATGGAGTTTGTGAACGTTTTTCGATAAGAAGATTGATGGAAGACTTGGATATCAAATACGATGAACCTATGCACCTCTATTATGATAACAAAACAATCATTAGTATAGCTCATAATCATGTCCACCACGATAGGACTAAACATGTAGACCGACATTTTATTAAAGAAAAGCTTGATGGAGCTATTATCAGAATTGAATATGTTCCTACTTCTCAACAACTAGCTGATATACTCACAAAGGAGCTGACAGAACATATATTTGATTTTTCTTGTGAACAAACTTGGTCTCATCAATATCTACAACCAAGCTTGAGGGGGAGTGTTTGCGAAATCAAATCAAATATGATTTAATTTAGTCAATGGTATTTAATTTAGATTTTATTGTTTATTAGTTGGCAGAATCTATTTTAAAGATCAGATTATGAACGTGTAAATATTACTTGATTCTAGGAGTTATAGTTAGTATTTTGATTCTTTCCCTAGCCTATTTAAATGTAATCTTCGTTTGTATCAAAATATAGAAATATTTCATCCCAAATTCATAGATACTTTGTAGGGATATATGCATATGGAAGAGTTGACCATAACCAACAAAGACACGAACCATAGACTTGCTATGAGGCCAAGCAAAGAAATATTACACAAGATTTGTGGTTGCTAGGGTCACCCGGATAAGTCCAAATCTTTATTACCAAAGATTGAAATTACAATAAATATGTCAACTCCCTTGCCCCAAGAGTTTACCCTTACACTTCTCAAAAAAAAAAGAAAATATGACAGAGATCGCAAGAAGAAAACCACAACATGTTACAAGGAAACTCTCACCTAGTAATAGTTGTCCAACTGTATGACAGTAACGATCTCGAAGTTGACGGAGTAAATGATGCTCCTTCTGAACCTCTCTCTATCTTGAAGTAGAAGAACCTAAGAGTTGGTGAACTCTTAGAAAGTGTTGGAACTTTCTTAAACCCTAATGAAGGGCATATCTTGAAATTTCTCTCAACTTCCTTTTATAGGAGTTAATAACCTTAATTATCATTAGGTCCTAGAACCCATCTGGATCGTCAAAACATGATAAAAATACTTATCCCGAAGTGACCTCCGTCCAGACGCTGAAATCCACTGGACTTGTGGTCAAAAAATTCTGGAAAAATACTTGCACAAACCGGATATTCGATCGGATTTCCAGTCGGCAAGTTTGTCGATTTTCGTTGGTCCCGTTGGGAACGCAAACGCGAAAACCGTTCCCCAAACCAGAGTACCTGCGAGATAACCGAGCAAAAAGAACAAACCAAAAACGCCAAACACAAATCGCAGTCACAGAAATTTTTGACGTTGAAAATCCTTGCGGGAAAAAAAATCACTGGACGATCGGAGTCCAACCCTGAAAAGCCTCCACTAATGGAATAAGAATGCACTGACTCCTTACAAACTTCTCACTGATCCAAACGGATCACCACAACTCTTTGGAACAAAAAATAGATTACAACCACGAAGAAAAAAGATAATGAGAAATACCCCAAATTGATCTCCTTCTCCGAAACGGCCTCCAATCCTTCTTTTCTCCTCCAATGTTGTAAAAGCACTATTGCCTCCTTTTGCAATATTTTTTGAGATATATGTTAGGGTTAGGAGACACCTAATATATATAGCATTAAATCCACAACTAGTATTTCTATTATATATAGGAATACCCAATCCAAATCTATTAAGGTATTCATATTATATGTAGGAATACTCAATCCAAATCTATCGAGGTGTTCCTATTATATGTAGGAATACTCAATCCAACTCCGGGGTATTTTTTACATAGGTTGGGAACCCCACCCGGTCCAACAAATCTCCCCCTTCAAAACTATGTGGAGGGGATCATCATCCCGACGATCCGCCTGCAGTATTCAAACTTTTTCCTTAGAAGAATCTTTGTGAACATGTTTGCTCCGTTATCATCCGTATGAACCTTCTCAAGCGCCGCTTGCTTCTTTTCAACCACATCCCGTATCCAATGATATCGGTTATCAATGTGTTCGGACCGGCTATGAAATGTCTGATTCTTCACAAGGTGAATTGTACTCTGGCTATCACAAAGCAAAGGGTAATGCTCTTGCTTTAGCCCCATTTTCTGCAACAGCTTCTTTATCCACAACAACTCCTTGCAAGCCTACCTCGTCGCAATTTACCTCGTGTCGTCGATAAGGCAACACACTTCAGCCTCTGTCGTCGACAAGGCAACACACTCCTGCAACCGCGACTGCCACGATAGCGCTCCACCAGCAAACATCATCACATAGCCCGAAGTCGATCGCCTCGTGACTACATCTCCAGCCATATCAGCGTCGGTATACCCAACCAGCTTCGGCTCGTCACTACTAAAAGAAAGTCTCTAATCGGCAGTGCTCTGAAGGTATCGTAGAATCCACTTGATCGCACATCAATGTATCCTTCCAGGATTGAAAGTATACCTGCTAACTGTGCCAACTGCGTGAGCGATGTCTGGCCTCGTACACACTATAGCATACATGAGACTCCCTACAGCTGAGGCATATGGAACCCGTTCCATATCTTCCTTCTCGTCCTCGGTAGATGGACACTGCTCCTCAGTGCACTTAAAGTGAGCCGCAAGGGGGTTACTTACTTTCTTCGAACCGTCCATCCCGAAACGATGAAGTATCCGGTGAATGTACTTCTTTTGGGACAAGTGTAACAGCTTGGACTCTTTCTCTCGGCTGATCTCCATCCTAATAATAGTCTTCGCTACGTCCAAATTCTTCATAGAGAAAGTCACGCCCCGTTGATGCTTCAACTCTGCTATCTTAGTGGCATTCCGACCCACCAGTAGCATATTATCAACATAGAACAGTAAAATGATAAAATCATCCTCGACAAAGTACCTCACAAATACATAGTGATCCGACGTCGTTCGTGCATAACCATGCTCTTCCATAAACGACTCGAACTTCCTGTACCACTGCCTCGGAGCCTGCTTCAGACCATACAAGCTCTTCCTCAACCGGCAGACCAAGTGTGGCTTGCCCTTCTCACATAATTCCTCTGGCTGCTCCATGTACAACTCCTCAACGAAACCACTGGTGCTGGTTGTATATCAACAACCTCCTCCCCTTCAAGAACTGCCTTCCCGGCATGCTCATCCTTCTGAGGGTTACCCTGATCACCATCAGCATGCTGATGATCAAGGTTGGGAGCAACTCCATGTACTGGCTCCCCTATAACTGGATCCTTTGCGATGTTCTCTAAAAACTGCTCGAAGCGAAATGACTATAACTCAGGCAATTCCTTAGCCTCAGAAGGTATCTCGGAATTCTGAGTGTTGGTCATAGTCTGATCCTCGACGAATACCACGTCCCTGTTTTTGTAGAGCTTTTTTTCCACGGGATCGTAGAGTTTATAGCCAAACTCATCTCGACCGTAGCCGACAAAGATACATCGCCTCGTCTTCGACTCAAGTTTGGATCTCTCATCCTTCGATACATGCACGAAGGCCTTGTAATCAAACACTCGCAAGTGATTGTATGACGGCTCTTTGTCGTATCATACTTTGTCAGGCACATCATCTTGCAAAGGAGCACTAGGAGATAAATTAATAACATAAAGCAGCTGTGTAAAGTGCCTCACCCAAATAGTTGTCCGGCAAGTTTGCTTCCGACAACAAATATTGTACCCTCTCCATCAGCGTCATGTTCATGCTCCGCTACACCGTTGAGTTGCGGTGTCTTTGGTGAAGTCTTCTGGTGTCGTATCCCTTACTATCTGCAATAAGCATCAAAGGGACCAATATACTCGTCGTTGTTGTCGGAACGAACACATATAGCTTCTTGTCCATCTCCCTTTCAACAGAGACCTGAAACTCTTTGAAAGTAGGCAGCACCGGATCCTTGATCTTTAAGGCATAGATCCAAACCTTCCTGGAACAATCATCAATAAAAGTCATAAAATAAGAAGCACCACCAATGGACTTTACCTTCATAGGACCGTAGACATCTGAGTGAATCAACTCGAGCAACGCCGGTTTCCTCAAATTTGGGTAACTTTGAAAAGACAATATTTTGCTTTTCCGCCAAACAATGCGTGCATCTCTCCAACTTTGTAGATTTTGGCCCCGGAATCACCTTCCTTGTTCACCAAGTAGCTCATCCCCTTCTCCCCGATATGACTGAGCCGCTTGTGCCACAAGTCGGTAGACGCATCAGTAGCCGCGTTCACCTCATATATCCCATGTGCATTCCCTTCCATATAATAGAGTATGGACTTCTTTCTTCCTCTGGCAATCACCATCGAACCTCTGGAAAGCTTTCACTGATCATTCCAGAAGATATTGAAGAAACCCTCATCATCCAACCTTCCAATCGACACTAGGTTGAAACGGATATCAGGGACATGACGGACATCTTTGAGAACAAGAACTGCATCCCTCTTCGTCCTCAAATGCACATCTCCAATAGCAACAGCTTTCGACACATCTTCGTTGTCCATCTTCACCACTCCACAGTCGCCTGTTGTGTAAGTAGCAAATAGTGCCATGTTGTGAAATACGTACTCTGAAGCACCCGAGTCCACCAGTCAAGAGTTGTCATTGCAGGCGAGGTTCATAACTACCTCATCACCTACAATGATCACGTCGCCTCCATGTGTCGAGGCCGTCGTTGTAGTGTTCTCATTTTGCTTTCCCTTGTCACCCTTCTTCTCTCTCTTCCAAGCGAAACAGTTCCGTTTGATGTGGCCCTTCTTTCCACAATGGTAACACTCTGAGTCCTTGTACCGACCCTTGGACTTGTCCTGATCTTGTCTCTGCCACCACTTGGACCCCTGCTCTTGCTCCTTTCGCGGCTCTCTGAAACTAGCACCTCTGAGTAGGATGTGGATGAAGTACCATGAGAACGTCTCCGCATCTTTTCATTCAATACCCCGCTTTTGGCAAACTCCAGACTGACCACGTCTTCCGGAGCAGAAGCGATCATAGACACTCATACGATTTCCCATGAGTCTGGCAATGTACACAGCAGCCATAGTCCCTGTATTTCGTCATCAAACTTGACTCCCATCGAGGATAGTTAGTCCACCACGCCCTGGAACTCACTCAAGTTATCAGTAATAGACGCCCCATCTTTGTACTGCAGACCCATCATCATCCGGATCAGGAATAATTTATTTACCCCGGTCTTCTTCGCATACAAAGATTCTAGCTTATCTTACAGCATTTTCGCGTGCTCAATATTAGCAACGTGATTGTACACGTTCTCGTCAACGAACTACCTGATATATCCATACACATGTATATGCTCGAACTTCCAGTCCTCTTCAGATTTGTCACTGGGCTTCTCGGATGCAAATACTGGAAGATGTAGCTTCTTAACGAACAACAAATCCTTCATTTTGCTCCGATAATAATGATAGTTAGTACCGTTCAAGTTTATCATGCGTACTGGCTTCGCGTCCATCTCTCCTCCCAGTTTGCCTGTCAACCCTGACACCTCTTTGAACCCAAAGCTCTGATACCACCTGCTGGGAACGCAAACACGAAAATCGTTCCCCAAACTAAAGAGTACCTGCAAGAGAACCGAGCAAAACGCACAAACCAAAAACGTCAAACACAAATTGCAGACAGATTTTTAACGTGGAAAATCCTTGCGAGAAAAAAAAACACAGGACGATCGGAGTCCAACCCTAAAAAGCCTCCACTAATAGAATAAGAAATACACCGACTCCTTACAAACTTCTCACTGATCCAAACGGATTACCACAACTCTTTGGAACAGAAAATAGATTACAACCACAAAGAAAAAAGACAATGAAAAATATCCCAAATTGTTCTCCTTCTTCGAAACGGCCTTCAATCTTTCTTTTTCCTCTCCAATGTTGTAAAAGCACTCTTGCCGCCTTTTGCAATATTTTTTGAGCTATATTTTAGGGCTAGGAGCCTAGGAGACACATAATATATATTGCCTCAAATCCACAACTAGTATTTCTATTATATATAGGAATACCGAATCCAAATCTAAATCCATTGACATATTCCAATTATATGTAGGAATATCCAATCCAAATCTAAATTCATTGACATATTCTTATTATATGTAGGAATACCCAATCCAAATCTATTGAGGTATTCCTATTATATGTAGGAATACTCAATCCAAATCTGTTGAGGTATTCCTATTATACGTAGGAATACTCAATCCAACTCTGGAATATTTTTCCACATAGGTTGGAAATCCCACCCACTCAAACAGGTCCACGGCAGTAGATGCCTGCGACCAACCCAGACTGCATATTCCACCTCTTATAGGTTGAAATCCCATCACATGCACGATAACCCCAAGAGAAAGTAGTTCTCTTATACAGTATAAGCCCAAGTTCGAAATCAATCCAAGACAACCAACATCTAATTCCTGTAAGCCCAAGTTCGAAATCAATCCAAGACAACGAACATCCAATTCCTGTGCCCAACCCCATTTTCAGTCCCAATAGTACCAGATTTCCAACTACTATTTCCTGGAGAGGTACTTAATAGAACCTGATCGAATGAATACTATCCATATGACCTTTTCTAGTGATGAGTACTCCTTTTGGAGATATGACCAGATATGACCAGAAAATGCCCAACAATTGGTTTGTTGTAGCTCGTGTTCAGTAGTTGAAGTAACCAAAGGAGCAATCTATTGGTATTGGGTGGGGTTTCCAACCTATGTTGAGAAACCCTGACAAGCACCATTCGTGTCGGAGAAGCTCGAGGAGTTCGACAAATGCCATTTACCCATCGGAGAAACTCGGAGTATCGGAGAAGGGAGGTTCTACCCAGTCCCAAGAGAACTCGGACCGAATTCCGTCCCGAGGGGAAATTTGGACCGAGTTCAGTCCCCCGGGGGTTAGAACTTGCTGGCATGAAAAACCATTGTTCGATCCGAACCCAGTTTGGTCCAGGTTGTGCGAGTTATAGGATATTTTATACATCGTTGGATCAAATCTAATGGTCCAGATTATTTGCGGGATTGAAAAAATTATATATAGGTATTTCCTAACCCTAATCTATACAACATAAAAAGCAAATTTGTGCTTTACAACGTTTAGGAGAGGGAATTGAAGACTACTGTGAAGGAAAGATCGTTTCGGATATTTTTTTTCGTCATCTCTAGTTCTTTGGGGTATGTAATCGGGTTTTCTTTTTCAAGTAATTTTGGTGATCCGTTTTGGATCGGTGAGAAGTCTAAGGACTCAGTATACTTTCTTATTCTAATAGCGGAGGCTTTTCAGGATTGGACTTCGATCGTCCTGTTATTTTTTTTGCTAGAATTTTTCACGTAAAAATCGTTGGATTTACGTTTGTTTGGCTTTGTGTGATTTTGGCAATTTGGTTTTCTTATGCTTTTTCAGTTCTCTCGCAACTTCTTGGTTTGGGGGAACGATTTCCCTGTTTTGTTTCCAACAGAGCGGTATAAGAGCTTTGGGTTCAGAGTATCCGGTGTCAGGGATTGACAATCAAGCCAAGGAGAAGAGATGGATGCGAAGTCGATGCGCATGGTAAACCTAAACGGCTCAAATTACCACTATTGTCGGAGCAAGATGAAGGATTTGCTATTTGTCAAGAAGCTGCATATTCCTGTATTTGCTTCCTAGAAGCTCAACGAGAAATTCGATGAGGACTGAAACTTCGAGCATATACAGGTGTATGGGTATATCACATAGAACGTATACAATTATGTTGTCAATATTGAGCACGCAATGACACTTTGGGAGAAGCTCTAATCTTTGTATACAAAGAAGAACGGAGTAAACAAATTATTCATGATCCGAACGATAATGGATCTGCGGTACAAAGATGGTACGTCCATTACGGATCACCTAAGAGAGTTCCAGGAAATGGTTGACTAATTATCCTCTATAGGAGTCAAATTCGACGATAAAGTTCAGGGACTGTGGTTGTTGTGTACTTTACCAGACTCGTGGGAGATTGTACGAGTGACCATGATCGCTTCTGCTCTCGAAGACGTAGTTAGTCTGGAGTTCGCTAAGAACGGGGTGTTGAATGAAGAGATGCGGAAAAAATCTCGGGACACTTCATCTTCATCTCATTCAGAGGAGCTTGTTTCAGAGAGCCGTTAGATGGAAGCAAGGGTCCAAGCAGTAACATAGACAAGAGCAAAGACAAGTCCAAGGATCGGTACGAGGACTCCGAATGCTACCATTATGGCAAGAAGGGTCACATCAAGTGAAACTATTTTGCTTGAAAAAGAAAAAAATGACAAGGAGAAGCAAGGTGAGAACAAAACAGCAGCTGCCTCAGCACATGGAGGCAATGTGATCATTGTAGGTGATAATGTGGTTATGAACCTTGCTTGCGGTAACAATTCATGGCCCCTGTACTTAGGGGCTTCAGCACACGTATATCACAACAGAGCACTGTTTGTCACTTGCACAACATGAGACTGTGGAGTGTTGAAGATGGACAACGAAAATGTGTCAAAAGCTATTTCTATTGGAGTCATGCATTTGAGAACCAAGACAAGTGCACTTCTTGTTCTCAAGGATGTTCATTATGTTCCCGATATTCGTTTTAACTTGGTGTCGGTTAGAAGGTTGGATGAAGAGGGATACTTCGATCTCTTTAGGAACGATCAGTTGAAGCTTTCCAGGAGTTCTATGGTGATTGCCAAAGAAAGCAAGAAGTCTAGTCTCTATTATATTAAAGGGAGCGCTCCGGGGGCATAGGAGGTGAACGCAGTCAGTGATGCGTCTACCGAGTTGTAGCACAGGCGGCTTTTAGACATATCAGCGAGAAGGGAATAAATTACTTGTTGAACAGAAAAGTAATTTCGTAGCTCAAGTCTACAAAATTGGAGAGATACATGCACTGCATTGCTGGAAAGCAAAATAGGGTGTCGTTCCAAAGTCACCAAGTTCAAGGAAACCGACGTTGCTCGAGTTGGTTTACTCGGATGTATGCAGTACAATGAAGGTAAAATCTATTGGTGATGCTTCTTATTTTGTGATTTTTATTGATGACTATTCCGAAAATATTTGGGTCTATTTTTTAAAGACCAAGGATCATGTGCTACATACTTTCAAAGAGTTCAGACCTCTGTTGAAAGGGAGACGGACAAGAAGTTGAAGTGTGTTCGGACCGATAATGACGACGAATACATTGGTCCCTTTGATGCGTATTGCAAAAAGCAAGGAATACGATACCAGAAGACTCCGCCAAAGATATCTCAGTTCAATGGTGTACCAGAGCATATGAACATGACACTGATGGAGAGGGTACGATATTTGCTATTAGAAGCAAACTTACCGGACAGTTATTGGGGTAAAGCTTTCAATACTGTTGTTTATGTTATTAATTTGTCTCCTAGTACTCCTTTGAAGGGTGATGTGCCTGATAAAGTACGGTACGACAAGGAGCCATAATATAGTCACCTTCGAGTGTTTGGTTGTAAGGCCTTCGTGCATGTATCGAAGGACAAGAGATCCAAACTTAGGCCGAAGACGAGACAATACATCTTTGTCACCTATGGTTGGATGAGTTTAGCTATAGACTCTACGATCTGGTAGAAGGAGAGCTCTATAGAAGCAGGGATGTAGTATTCGTCGAGGATCAGACCATGACCAACACTTAGAATTCCGATATGCCTTTTGAGGCTGAGGAATCTCCTAACTTAGAGTCATCACGCTTCGAGCTGTTTCCAAAGGACACTACAGACAAACTAGTTACGGGGGAGTTAGTATATGGAGATTCTCCCAAGATCATCAACCTGCTGATGGTGGTCAGGACGATCCTCGAGAAGATAAGTATGTCGAGGATGCAGTTCTTGAAGGGAATGAGGTTGTCCATATACAGCCAGCTCCAGAGATTACATTGAGCACGAGAGTCGACTATCCACGAGATACTCGCCAGATGAGTGTGTTATTGACAGACGGGGGAGAGCCCGAAAGTTTTGCATAGGCGATGAAAGACGATTAAGGCAGAAGTAGATGCATGCAGGAGGAGATAAGTTCCTTATATGCAAACTCTACTTATGAGCTGATGCGGTTACCAAAGGACAAAAAGGCTTTAAAAAATCGATGGGCATTCAGAATGAAGCAGACAGAAGACGCTACTCGTCCTCGATACAAAGTGAGGTTGGTAGTTAAAGGCTACAATTAGCAGATTGACATGGATTTCGATAAGATCTTTTCGTCGGTCGTCAAGTTGTCATATATTCGGGTGGTGCTAGATTTAGCAGCCAGTTTTGACTTAAAGGTTAAGCAGAGATGGAAGTGAAGACGGCATTCCTCCACGGTGATTTAAGGAGGAGTTATACATTAAGCAGTCAGAGGGATTCTATGAGCAGGATAAGTCACATTTAGTCTACGGGTTGAGAGAAAGTCTGTATGGTCTGAAGCAAGTTCTGAGATAGTGGTACAGAAAGTTCGAATCGTTTATGGGGGGTATTGTTATGCACGGACGACCAGGGCCGGCCCTGAGTTTATGGGGGCCCTAGGCGAACTTTCAAAATAGGGCCCCCATATATAATGTAAAAACAAAAACAAAATAAAAGTAAATTAAAATAAATGATACCACCAAGAATTGAACTTGAACCTTGAACCTCTTATATGCAATAGCATAGTAACCACTACACCATAATTTTTTTGTTTTAAGAGAAGCCTATGGTTTGTACTAGTTCTATTTTCGATACATGATTATGCGTATATATATATGTCTAAATTAATGTTTTTGGGCCTTCCTAGGTCGTGGGCCCTGGGCGGTCTCCCTGGCTGCCTTGGGCCAGGGTCGGTCCTGCGAACGACGTCGGATCAATATGTATTTGTCAAATATTTTGTCGGGACTAATTTTATCATACTATTGCTCTATGTAGATGATATGCTATTGGTGGGTCGAAATGCTATGAGGATAACGAAGTTGAAGCACCAACTGGGTACGACCTTCTCTATAAAAGATTTGGACACAGTGAAAACTATGCTTGGAATGGAGATCAGTCGAGAGAGTCCAAGTTGCTTTACTTGTCCCAAAAAAAATACATTCATCAGGTACTTCAGCATTTTGGGATAGACGGATCGAAGAAAGTGAGCAACCTCCTTGTAGCTCACTTTAAGCTCACTACGGAACAATGTCCATCTACCGAGGACGAAAAGGAAGATATAGAGCAGATTTTGTATGCTTCAGCGGTGGGAAATTTCATGTATGTCATGGTGTATAAAAGGTCGGACATTGCTCACGCAGTTGACATGGTTAGCAGGTATCTTTTCAATCCAGTAGGAGTATATTGGAGTGCGATCAGTGGATTCTACGATACCTTGGCACTGCAGATTGGAACCTTTCATTTAGTGGTGACGAGCCGAAGCTGGTCGGATATACTGACGTTGATATGGCTGGAGATGTAGACACGAATCGACTTTGGAATATGTGATAATGTTCGCTGGTGGAGCAATTTATTAGTAGCGGTTGCAGAAGTGTGTTGCCTTGTCTACAACAAAGGAAGAGTACATTGCGACAACGGAAGCTTACAAAGAGTTGCTATATATGAAGTTTTTGTAGAAAATATAGCTTAAGTAAGAGCATTATGTTTTGTTTTGTGATAGCCATAGTACAATCCACCTTGGAAAGAACCCGACGTTTCATAGTCAGTCCAAGCATATTGCAATTCGGTATCATTGGATAAGAGATGTGCTTGAGGCGAAGGACGCGATGCTTGAGAAGGTTCATACGGAGGACAATGGCGAGTTCTGGGTGTTTTATACATCGTTGGTTCAAATCTAATGGTTGCTGGATTGAAGAAATTATATATATGTATTTTCTAACCCTAATCCATACAACATCAAAAGCAAGTTCGTGATTTACAACATTTTGGGAGAGAGGGGATTGAAGGTTTTTGTGAAGGAGAGATCATTTCGGATAATTCTTCGTGTCCTCTCTTGTTCTTCGGAATATGCAATCGAATTTGCTTCTTTCAAGTAATTGTGGTGATCCTTTTTGGATCGATGAGAAGTTTGTAAAGAGTCAGTGTACTTTTTTATTACAATAATGGAGGCATTTCAGGGTTGGACTTCGATCGTCCCGTGATTTTTTTCGCTAGAATTTTTCACGTAAAAATTGATGTGTTTGCATTTGTTTGGCTTTGTATGATTTTAGCGATTTGGTTGTCGTGTGCTTTTTTTCGGTTCTCTTAGCAGCTTTTCGGTTCGAGGGAACGATTTTCGTGTTTCGTTCCCAACACAATCGTTATCCTCCTAGAAAGTAAGAAACTCAGTCCCCTGCAAGTACTATAATTGTAGGGGTGCATGGCAAACACGTGGAGGTTGACTAAGAACAGGCCAAGGACTACTAAGTGGGAGATATGTTGGAGGATAAATTAATTTTACAAAATTGCAGGGAGCGACGCAAAGGAAATTCAACTTACAATACTAAGATATTGAGACGTTTCTACTAACCTGAAGCATGAATGGAGACTGGGATGAGAACAAAACTCAACAGTAACTGAAGCCGACAACGCCAACAACAACAACATGACAGAGTACCAAGTCGACTGTGCAACGATCTCTCCTTCAGAAAGGTGGTCGGATCCCCGCTTGACAAGGGCTGGTTGGGCCGGTCAGATTGCAGCAGTATCTGCAAGAGACCGGGTGGATCAGGTTGAAGTCAACCAGAGCACTTGACAATTGTAACCGAAGGATTCTAAAGTGGAGCGCCATCGGAATCAGTACAGTGGTGGTTGGTAGTTCTTGGCTGGTGGAGGTCGGCAGCAGAGGAGGGGGTCGTAGAGGCTACGGGTGGAACGACCATGAGGGAGGTTGTGATTCGAAGGAGATCTGCGGTGCTGCTGGTGGTGGGCTGGAAGGCTAAAGGGAGGGTAGAAGGGGTCATGTTTGTTGGTGATCATGGAGGTCAAATGTAGTAGTCTTAGTTGGTTTTTGATGAATGAGTTTGATGTGGAAAGGGAAGGAGATAGGATTTGGGTGTTCGATAAGGAAATAGGGTTTGACGGTTGTAGGGCTCGTAGTTAGCTATATTGCACGGACAAGGATACGACACGACATACTAAGAACACGGAAACATGGACACCTCACCTGTTTTTGTGCATTCTAGCGTATTTTGGAGTGTTCTGGATGTGTCTGATAACATGTTTGTCACAACACGGTCCAAACTTTTGGAGTGTCTGCGCTTCCTAGGAAGCTGGAGATGACTTTAGTTTGAGAGATGATGATGATGGGGTTTATGGGTTTATGGATTTAGGGTTTGGTAATTCTTAAGAGTATGGTTGAAAACTATAGATGAGGTTAGGCAGAAGGTAGAGAGCTAGGGTATGTTGTGATACTATTAGGATTTATTTCCATTAGCCTCGAGGCCAAGTGGCCACCTATATATATGAAGCTTTCAAGACTAGTAGGATTAAGATGGATTAAGATAGGGTAGACTAGTGGGACTAAAGAGTAAAGAGCATAAAGATAAGAAACTATACAATGGTGCTATTCTTAACAAAATAGCATTGGGACAAATTATGCTTGAGAATATAATTCCTACTGGAATAATATTAATATTTCTATTATATTATAAATTTACAATAGGAAATGCTTTATTTGAAAGGAAAACCACGGACTCTTGTCAATATATTGAATTATATTGATCAAGTAAAAATTCATAATATTACTCACCTGAAGCTTAGCATAGCCAACCCTCCACCACACAGGCTCAACAAAATGCACAATACCTATTTCGTCTAACAATTCTGGAACAAGAACACCAAGAGATGCAAGCATGGCCCAACGAGCATGTAGAATCTCAAAGCTGCAGGAATGAGACAAAAAAAGAAAGAAAAGAAGCTGAGTTGCATCTTGAACAACACTTTGAACATCAGAAAGCTTCTTCACTCTTTATTAGCAAGATTACGACAATCACCCTAAAGTTACAGCGATGCCACTACCTGCTACTAAAACACACATGAAATGAACTTGTAATGCTAATTAAATCTCAGATGCAAGAGTAACATGTAAATACGAATTCATGTTGTATAAGATTTATGTGTCATTTTAATTAGTTGTAGTATGTCTGGAGGTGTGTGACAGGCACGAAAGTATTTACATACAAAATATAAATTACATGCAATCTTGCAAAAAATCCGATGATCAACAATGAAATCACTTAATTAACAAATGATCTACATACTTAAAGTACTTTTGGAAAGCCACAGGGTCCTTGCCCAGCCCTGCAACATCAAAGCCATAATCACCAGGAAGCTCTCCAGTAAGATAATCAGGATAATAGTATGGGATTGGGCCTAGCCAGCGGGGACGCTCTTTTCCATACCAAAAACTGCAAAATGATAAAAGTTTTCAAACAATTGTAATAAAGGAAAAAAGAAAAAGTATTAGAAGAGCATTCGTTAATTCAGCATCTTGCTTCTTGTTCTTATAAAAGGTTCACACAACAATAAGGAAAAAAGATACAAATAGCGTTTATTGAACATGACAAACTGCTATCAAATTATTTTATTATGGCAGAATCCAAATATGAAGAAATTTTAAATATATATATATATATATATATATATATATATAACAAGGCATCTTAAATAGACATTCAAACATTTTATATCGGATTTTGTGGCATCATGGATAGTTTGATGTTCCCTACATACCACCATATATAACGAGAGTTTGAACTACATACTCGTTATATATTGTGGTATCTAGGGAACATCAAATTATCCAAGATGCCACAAAATCCGATATAAAATGTTGGAATGTATATATAGGAAGCCCTGTTAGACATTGACCAGTAGGCTACCTGTTGGGGATCGGACACGTCCTGCAAGCATTCTGACATCGTGTCTGAAAGTGTCCACAGCGGAAACTTTAGGCCAACCCACCTGAGATAACCAACCCCTGTCTAACGAACACTAAGCACAGATAAAGACAAGTATATGGCGGTGACTATTTCACCTGGACAAATTCCAACATTTATAACTCAGGTGAAATTACAAGATTGACAAAATCAATATTGAACCCTTTGTCCTAATAGATTCAACCCCCTCACCACACTTAAGAAGAAAAGAAAGAAATTACAATTGAAATCACTCACCAACCCGTAGCAATCTCCCTGAGCGAAAGCGACAACTCCTCGATCAGATCCCTTTCTTCCTTCTGTCTTGGATGGCGAAGTCCTTAGAGCAAAGCATGGACTTTCACTTAGATTTCCTGTCGACGAGCACCCCGAATCTCCAATTTGTGATATCCTTTGTGCCTCTACCCTCCTCCCATATTTATAGGATGAGAAATCATATTTTAGGTCAAAATATGATTTCCTAAATAGAAAATCTTAAAATAAGAATCATATTCCACCTTAAAATAGCCCAACATCAAAATTATGGACGTCCAAATATGGTCAAATTAAATATTTGATATAAATTTGAAATCTAATCAAATATTACATTTAATGTAGATTTTCAAATTATATCAAATCAAATCTTTGACCATATTTGGGCTCCAAAATTCACCAAATCCAGATTGGACCCCAACAATCTCCCCCTTCAGTCTGATGAGAGGGTGTTGACCCATGGCTTCTCAACTGGACTCCATACCTGTCGCCCCGGTACAGGGTTTCTGCTCCCCTATGCCTCCGATCTCCGATCTCCAGAGTTGCTTTGCATCTTCCTTCGTCTCCAGCTCCTCTACCGTCACATCGACGCTAGCTGCCATGCGTAGCATCTTCTGTACCACTGGGATCCTGCCGACATCAATTACACGACTGAGACCAAAGTCCCTGACTATCAGTCTGACCGTGAGTCTTGGCTGCATGTCCCCGACTTCCGTCTTCCACCGAAATGTGTTAACGTTCCGACGAGCTTCTTCACCCTTGGCTGGCCCAACCAAGCGGACGGTGCGATTCTTCCGAGATTCGAACACCTGAATCTGTCAACATTCGTGTCCGAACTTGAAGCTATCCTATATATATGCGTCCTCGAGCAGAACATCACGCAATGTGAATATCGTCGATGACCCACAACTTCCCCGGAACTGTGTGAATGTTGACGCTCTTGCCTCAGATTGAGTTTGCTACAAACCTTGATCTCCTCCCTGGCCTCGAACTGCTGAAACCAATGTTGCTCCGTGAAGCTTTGGCAAACCACCCATAGCCAAAACCGGATCCATGAAGCAACCCCCACCTGGAGACCGACTAGCTGTCTTGGGACCAACATACTGACCCTCAATCTTTGACTCATCATAATTTGTCGATTTGTCTCGACGAACCGAATCCTCCGTAATCCTTAAAGTATCTCGAAGCCCCTCCTCAGCAAGTTCCCGACGATCCAACTCCTGTCGAATACCCCTCGAGCCTCCATCCAATGTCTGTGGCCTGCTTGTACAACTCAGCGGCTTGAGCATGTACATGCCACAACACAAATCTCCTCGAGCCAGCTGTTAGGAACCCTTCGTAAGCATCCAATCTTTGTCCCCAAACAAACTGCGACAGCCATCATCTGCCAGCCTCCTACCAAAACCAAGTTGTAGCGCAAACTCGGTATATGTCGCACATCCTTGAGAACGAGCTTCTCACCAAGCTTCCTTGTCAAGTGCACATCATTGATGCCTACAACTGTAGTCGTCCCCTTGTTGCCTATCTTCACGTCCAAACATGCCATCGTGGTATGACGTGAAGATTCTTTTATATGGAGTGGCGTGATACGACGTCCCCGTGTCCATGACCCAATTGCCATCATGACACATGCCACAAGGTTCCTCTGCGTCGGTTGTTGCGATGATGAGAACTCCCATAGCCATGAGATCCTCCTTATCATCCTTGCCTTTGGTCTTCTCAGCTTTGAGCTTCATACAGTTTCTCTTGATATGATCCCTTTCGCCACAGTAATAGAAGCCCTCATTGCGGTCCACAGTCACAAGATCCCGAGAACTCCCCCATGTCCTCGCCTGTGACTTGGGTCTTCCCTTTCCGTAGGAAGCCACCAGAGCAGACTCCTGTAACGATTCCACTTGCTTACGCCGGATCTCCTCATTCAACAAGCTGCTTTTTATTGCCTCCATCGTGACAACTCCACTAGGCGCGGAGTTGCTCACCGACACCACCGTCTCTTATATTTCCGGTAGAGAACTCAAAAAAAGAGAGCCTAAAGCTCATCATCAATCACCATCTTCATCGCAGACAACTGATTGATAATACCCTGAATCTCGTTCAAATGTTGTGCCACTGGGACACTCTCCGTGTTCTTCGAGTTGACGAGTTGGCGAATCAGAAATGCCTTGTTGCCAGCCGTCTTCCTTTCGTACAACGAATGCAGCTTCTCTCACAATGCTTTTGCCGAACACTCCATGGATATGTGGTGAAACACCGAGTCGTCCAGCCAATGGCAGATGAATCCAACGGCCTTCCGATCCAGTCGTTTCCAGTCTTCAGCAGCTTTGTCCAATAGCTTAGCATTGTCGCACTCCAACGGACCATGCAAGTCCTTGCACCAGAGTAGATCCTCCATCATTGGCTTCTAAATCTCCTAATTTACCCCTGTGAGTTCATCTGCTCCGTAGACATAGTTGCCAGAACCAAAACCAGTAGCTCTGATACCAAATGTTGGGGATCGGACACGCCCTGCAAGCGTTCCGACACCGTGTCTGAGAGTGTCCGCAGTGAAAACTTTAGGCCAACCCAACTGAGATGACCAACCCTTGTCTAACGAACACCAAGCACAGATAAAGACAAGAATATGGCGGTGACTACTTCACCTGGACAAATCCCAACTTTTATAACTTAGGTGAAATTACAAGATTGACAAAATCAATGTTAAACCCTTTGTCCTAATAGTTTCAACCCCCTCACCACACTCAAGAAGAAAAGAAAGAGATTACAATTGAAATCACTCACCAACCTGTAGCAATCTTCCTGAGCGAAAGCGACGACTCTTCGATCAGATCTCTTTCTTCCTTCTGCCTTGGATAGTGAAGTCCTAAGAGCAAAGCCTTTGATTTCCTGTGTGACGAGCACCCCGAATCTCCAACTTGTGCTATCATTTGTGCCGCTATCCTACTCCTATATTTATAGGATGAGAAATTATATTTTAGGTCATAATAAGATTTCCTAAATAGAAAACCTTAAAATAAGAATCATATTCCACCTAAAATAGCCCAACATCAATTATAGACGTCCAAATATGATCAAATTAAATATTTAATACAAATTTAAAATCTAATCAAATCTTGCATTTAATGTAGATTTCCAAATTATATCAAATCAAATCTTTAACCATATTTGGGCTCCAAAATTCACCAAATCCATACTTGACCCCAACACTACCATAAGTAGCTGAGTTTGTAAGGATTAGTTGTGTTGGTGTTGTGTATCGTTAGTGTTGGACTTCATATGTCCTAACATTTTTGTACCTTATTTTTATCTAATAAAATTAACACACACACACATATATATATATATATATATATATATATATATATATATATATATATATATATATATATATATATACTGCCACACGAGTTAGGCTATTCATCATTGCAATGAAACTGATCCTAAGGCAAGACTAGAAAGATAACATAATAGATGGTGCACGGAACCTTTATAACGTATTTGGATTTGTCGAGCGGGCGAGAAGCCTCCCCACCAGTGCATTCATGTACTGATAACCCACCAGTTTGCTTGCAGGGTGCAGGAGAACCCCGTTCGGTACGGACACGCCCGAAGCGGGTTTCCGTACCGAACGGGGTTCTAGAAAGACAACTTAATAGTTGGTGCACGGAACCTTTATTATGTGTTTGGATTTGTCGAGCAGGCGAGTAGCCTCCCCAAAAGTGCATTCAATGTACTGATAATCCACCAGTTTGTATGCAGGGTGCGGGAGAACCTCGTTCGGTGCGGATGCCTCCTTCGTGCGTGCTAAGGCCAGGAGTTCTCTCTTAAGCCTTGGAGCGGTGCGTCCGGAACTGAAGCATATATACAAGACATAATGTTGTGAACATTGCCTGAACATCGCCTGTACAATCATTCCACAATTGTAGCCACTTGGCACGCTTTTACTGTTTCAGAGAGAAGCTTGAGCGACTTGTAATCTCGGCCATGCGCCGCCTGTAACACTTGTTATTATCAATAAAAGAGCTTGTTTTACTTCAACTTGTGTTATTCAATGCTTCCGCTATATTGTCGACTCAGTGAACCTGTTATCAATCGCCTATGCGTTTATGACTCTGCTGCACTCGGACAATCTATGCGACTCTGTGGCTTAGAACTCTTACCGCCAGCCAATGAACCACGGCCTTGCACGGGCGTGGCTCACGCTCGTGCGGCATCACGTCCGGGTGGGTCAAAGCTATCGTTCCGTGGGAGCGCTGGCGCGATGATTCTCGCCTAGCGGGAACGGCCGATTTGCCTGCGGGAGATCGGGACGTGACATGTTGGTATCAGAGCCTGGCTTCTACACCTTTGGACTCCATTTCGATTATAACAGTTTCGAAAGCTCGTTCGTGAAAAAGTGTACGTTCTCTCTCATTGCCCCAAACGGAATGTTCCAACAATAAGTCTAACTACTTTCAAAGTACGTTTTGAATGATATGAATGCTTGTATGAAATCGTGAAGTGAGTGGCCTTTGTGCCAACCTGTGCGAACCCTTGAGATTATCGCTAGTAGCTTGTCCGATTTCACTAACTCTAAGTTTCTTAGTTTGGTTGAATGCATATGTTTGAGGGACGCCTTGAACTTGTGCACGGTCCAAGACTTAAGGAAATGTGAAACTCGAGTGCTAAGACTTCGCTATCACCGAGCTGGTGAAATGCATGTGCTCGAGGGGCACTTTGAGTATGTGTACGATCCAGACTCCCGATATGTTGAATCTCGAATACTAGTGCAAGTGAATATCCAAATGAACAAGTACAACGACTTCTCTAGGATTGCCTCAACCCTAGATTACTGCTTGTCCTCAGTAAATCTCGAGGACGAGACTTTTTCTGAGTTGGGTAGGATGTAACACCCCGTTCCGTTCAAGCGGACTGCCGATTCAAACGGCGAAAGTGCAATTTTCCGACCCGCTTTGCTCAGGCGAGAATACTTGTTTAAGGCAAAGGATATCCAGACTTGTCCCTACAGGAATTCGGCTTAGGCTTTCAAAGGCTCGCTTGGCGTATCACTCAATCGAGGCAAATCATCGCTAAGGTGGGTGGCTACGGTGAACTTGTCTTTGCTTAGCCAGCACACATAAAATCTGAAATATTTTATGCTAGTCGCTAGGTGAATCACCCCCTGCATGCTAATAAGAATCCAACGAACCTAGCTAAGAAAATAATCCCAACTTGTATTGCTTATGCTAAAACATGGAAATGAAACATTGCTTATATGTATGTTCAGACCCTCTCATGCTACCCTAGATCGTGTCGCTCGGGAAGTCCCTTACGATCTCACCCCTCGGCTTACCTTCGGGCCCGAGCTAACGTGAATGTTTATGTTATACAAATGCATGCTTGTCTGCTTGTATGTTACCTTGTTTTCATCCAAACCCCGGGAGACTACTAAGTAGTCGTTCCGTACCTGAATGAACCTGCAAGTATCCGGGACCGTAAGGTCGCTAAGGCATCCCCGAAACAGGGGCATGCATCAAGGCAAGTGAATACTTAACGAGAATCCTGTCACGTTGCAACTGAATGATAATCACATCAAGTTTACATCTGAACGTCACGTAACGAATGAATCCCAGCTCGTGGAGCAAACGCTCGGTTCAGATCACGAATCATGGATTACCATATCAAGTTATGGATTTGGAAAAACCCTGACCTGCATGTCGCGGACAACTTGAAAAAGGTGATCTTCGGATCTCGTTCCACGGGCGGTCAACCGATCCGATCCGGATGGAACTAACGAAATAGTCTCACGTGATTAACGGGATGGTTTGCAGCGCCTCACGTGCTTTCGTTGCATTCTCTCCCCCGCCAATGACTATAAACGGTCATTTAAGGCTATGCCAGCGACAAACGTTCATATAGATAAGTCATCCTCGCTGAGCGGCTATCCGCATGCGAGTCATTGCATCGCATCGAAAGACAACTGAACACCTGAACGATATTGTTATAACGACCCTCGTGTTTGCATATGCTATGCCTCCTGAATGTTTATACCTGTCCGTGCTTGAATTAACAATGTTTGCCTTGGACAGGGAAGGACAAATGGTAAGTTGGTAAGTCTCCCCGTGTTTCCTCTCATGTCGCACGGCGCACTGCCACACGAGTTAGGCTATTCAATCTTTGCATGAAATTGATCCTAAGGCAACTAGAAAGACAACTTAATAGTTGGTGCACGGAACCTTTATTACGTGTTTGGATTTGTCGAGCGGACGAGTAGCCTCCCCACCAGTGCATTCATGTACTGATAATCCACAAGTTTGTATGCAGGGTGCGAGAGAACCTCGTTCGGTGCGGATGCCTCATTCGTGCGTGCTAAGGCCAGGAGTTCCCTCTTAAGCCTTAGAGCGGTACGTCCGGAACTGAAGCACATATACAAGACATAATGTTGTGAACATTGCCTGAATATCGCCTGTACAATCATTCCACAATTGTAGCCACTTGGCACGCTTTTACTGTTTCAGAGAGAGAGAGGCTTGAGCGACTTGTAATCTCGGCCATGCGTCGCCTGTAACACTTGTTATTATCAATAAAAGAGCTTGTTTTACTTCAACTTGTGTTATTCAATGCTTCCGCTATATTGTCGACTCAGTGAACCTGTTATCAATCGCCTATGCGTTTATGACTCTGCTGCACTCGGACAATCTGTGCGACTCTGTGGCTTAGAACTCTTACCGCCAGCCAATGAACCACGGCCTTGCACGGACGTAGCTCACGCTCGTGCAGCATCACGCCCGGATGGGTCAAAGCGATCGTTCTGCGGGAGCGCTGGCGCGGTGATTCTCGCCTAGCGGGAACGGTCGATTTGCCTGCGGGAGATCGAGGCGTGACAATACACCCTCTACAAGCTCCTTCCGATCCAACACGGATCTCCACAACACTTAGAAATAGAAAATAGATTACACCACGAGGATATAAGACAATGATAAATTATCCAAAATTGATCTCCTCCGAAACGGCATCCAATCCTTCTTCCTTCTCAAAGTTGCAATGGCACTCTTGTCTCCTTTTTCTCTCCTTGTTGCATATGTTAGGGTTAGAAAAAACCTAACTTATACTCCACAATCCCGCAACCAACCTGAACTGTAGGATACGATCCAGCAGTATATAAAATACCTCAAAATTTGTGTTTAGCCCGCTGATCAAACTCGGACCAAATTCGTCCCGAGTCGGTGATTTGTGAGTAAACGAAACAACAACTCTTTGGAGCTTCTGGAGTACCCAGACCGAGTTCGGCCCGAACTCAGCCTGGGTAACTGAGTTCGTTCCGAACTCGGTAGACCTGTTTCCAGCAGTCCCCCCACTCTCCTGTTTGCTGCTCCCGAGCTTCTCCGACTTCTCGAATGGCCCTCGTCGCCTCCCCGAGCTTCTCTGACACACAGACGACACTCGTCGCACTCCGGGGTGTTCTCCACATAGTTTGGGAACCCCACCCACTCCAACAAATCTCTCCCTTCACAATTATGTGGAGGGGTCGTCACTCCGAGGGAGTCGTCATTCCGACGATCCGCCTGCAGTGCTCAAATTTTTTCCTTGGAAGAATCTTTGTGAACATGTCTGCTCCATTGTCATCTGTATGAACCTTCTCAAGCGTCGTTTCCTTCTTATCAACCACATACCGTATCCAATGATACCGAGTATCAATATGCTTGGACCGGCTATGAAATGTCTGGTTCTTTACAAGGTGAATTGCACTCTGGCTATCAGAAAGCAAAGGATACTGCTCTTGCTTTAGTCTCATTTCCTGCAACAGCTTCTTCATCCACAGCAATTTCTTGCAAGCCTCCGTCGCCACAATATACTCTGCCTCTGTCGTCAACAAAGCAACACTTCTGCAACTGCGACTGCCACGATACCGCTCCACCAGCGAACATCATCAAATAGTCCGAAGTCGATCGCCTTGTGTCTATATCTCCAGCTATATCAGCGTCGGTATACCCAACCAGCTTCGCTTATCACCACCAAAAGAAAGTCTCCAATCGGCAGTGCCCTCAAGGTATCGTAGGATCCACTTGACCGCACTCCAATGTACCTTTCTAGAATTGGAAAGATACCTGCTAACTGTGCCAACTGCGTAAGCTATGTCTGGCCTCGTATATACCACAGCATACATGAGACTTTCCACAGCTGAGGCATATGGAACCCGCTTCATATCTTTCTTCTCGTCCTCGGTAGATGGACACTGCTCCTCAGTGAACTTAAAGTGAGCCGCAAAAGGGTTACTTTCTTCGACCCGTCCATCCCGAAACGCTAAAGTACCCGATGAATGTACTGTAACGACCCGCTCCGCTCAACCCGGAGGGCCGATTCAAACGGCACAAGTGTAGCTGTTCAACCCGCCTTGCTCAGCGAGATGGCTCGTTCGATGCAAAGGCATTCATGCTGGGATCTTCAATGGAGCCAAACTTAGGCTTTCTAGAGGCGCGTCCGGAGTCTCGCTCGACCGATGCGATACATCGCTAAAGTGGGTGGCCCCGGTGAACCTGTCTCTACTTAGCTGCACACTAAGAAAATGAATGTTACATGCTAGTTTACAGGCGATAACCTTTGTATGCTAATACAAGAGATAAACGTACATAGCTAAGGGGATAACCCCGCCTTGTCATTGTATAGAACATGGAGATCTTACTTGCTATTTGCGTAGTCGGGATTGTTGAGTTGGAATGTAGTAACTTCTTTCATATATGCCGTAAAGTAGTGTGAGTTCATACTGAGGGGTTGTACCGCACGGAACATGATACGGGATGGAGTAAAATCATGTTGCATGCATAGACGAGGAAGGCTATCAAGTAGTCGTTCCGAGTCAGGAGATGGAAGGAAAGGAAGGTATTCGGGATATGCTGATCAACGAGGCAGTCTCTAATCAGGGAGCTGCATAAAGAAGAAAAGATCCAAGTGTAGTCCTCGGCAAGGATTGATCCGAGAGTTGTCCTCGGCTAGGATTGGAAGTGGGGGAGTAGTTGCATGGTCACGGACAACTGGTTGCGCACCAGGTAGAGAGAGTCCTCGACACGATTGCTGAGGCATCCGAATCGTATCGGCTCGGGAGGACAGTGCTAGTGTAGTCCTGGCGATACGCTAGCTAATGACTAGCGGGCGAGAGCGGGACATCCAGCAAAGCTTGCTACCGACCTGGATGGGCGTCGACTCGTTAGACGGTTGGGAGGCCCAGCAAGGCTAGCAACCGAGCTGGAAAGACAGCCGTCCATCGCAGATTATGTCCAATATGGCTAACAGAACCAGTAACCTTCATATAGATAAGTCATGTTTGCATAGCGGCTATCCGCATTGAGAATAGGAGAAACGGAAAGGAGTGCGTTTGCACGACATTTTTGCATAATTAGAATGGATGCATGGTATCACACATAGTTCTAGTAAAATTGGTCTTGTGAGGCAGAGGCATGGCATAACACTTGGGTTTCATAGTTGCTCCTTGTTATTTCGTAAGATCATTGTTTATATTGTTGCATATGACAGGGAAGGCCGAATGGTAGGAAATGGTAAGGTGAACTCAATTGTTCATTATTATGACACTCTTGAGCTGACACGGAGATTACTTTCTTTATATTGCCATGTAACTGATCCTAAGGCAAAAGAATCGAAAGACAACGAAATCAGTCGGTGCCCATAACTAATGAACATGCTTGTTTTGTGGCGTGGGCGAGAGGCCTCCCCACCAGTACATTCAATGTACTGATACTCAACCAGTCTGCATGCAGGGTGCAGGAGAAACTCGTACGGATTCCGAGATCGCTTAACGCAATGAGGCGTCGGACCGCACTTGGCCTCTTGGAGCGTGGCACAGGGACCTGGAGCTCACATATATGAGACATAATGTATGGGAACATCATCATCCAGATTATTTGTATTGGTTCTAAGCCTAAGGGCATATTCATTGTAAGAGAGAGAGAGCATGAGCGATTTGTAATCTCGGCCTAGCGCCGCTTGTAATCTTTACTTTATATCAATAAAGAGCTTGATTTGGATTCAATACTTATGTTCATTTTATGTTTCCGCTATGACGACTCTGTGAACTAGCTATCAACGGCCGTTTCGGTATTTGCCTCGCGCGGGCGCAACCCCAGGCTCGCGCTGCATCGCGTCCCGATGGAAACGTACGTCCCGCGGAAGCGCTGACGCGGTGATTCGCGCCTAGCGGGGACGGCCGATTCCGGCGGGAGATCGGGGCGTGACATATTGGTATCTGAGCACGGCTTTACGTCCTTGGAATTCGTTTCGATTCTCGCAGTTTTGAACTTCTGTATTGAAAAGAAGTGGTAGATGGTCTCTCTCGATGCTTTGATGGATGTTCCATACAATAAGTCTAAATATTTTCGAAAAGTGCGTGTGAATTATACGATTGCTTGAACGGGATTATAATGCGAGGGCTTTTGTCACAACCTGTGAAAGACATTGTGAGAGTAGACTCGTGTTATAATCGGCAAGTAATATGCCTATATGAAAACACCAAGCAAGTGAGATAAGAATATCGTTCAGACAGTGGTCTATGCACATGGCCTTTTGGCCAAGTTGTGTTGAGTATTGTGCACCAAGACCCTTGGTGCTAGTGAGTTGCAGCGAGATTTGGGTATTGTTCGGATAAGAATAAAGTTTGACTTAGGAGGGAAATCGATAGAGACGTTATCGGAGTGTCGCTAAGGCGACTAATGGGAATCGTGTATGGAATTTTCAGATATACTTTAGACGGTTATTTATAGCGATAAGTTATAATTTACAACATAATTGTATGGTGGACTATCGATAGGGGTACATACGAGACTGGAATCATTAGGCTATCGTGTTGGAGTTCTAAGGAACGAATTGGGAATACGAGTGAAGGATGCGAACGCGATTCAGGAGTTATTAGGATGACTCGATTCCTGAGTGGTGTATGCGATAAGTCCCCTGTTCGATTATGCGAATTGTGGATATAATGAGTTATATAGATTTATGGAGTATGACTCGAACCCTGAGTGGTGTATTGGTCGGCTTAGAAATGCTCGAACGAAGTCGTAGATTCGGATAGTTAAACGGGTCTAATAGCAAGCGACGAGATTGGGTAAAGCCTTAGTATAAATAAACAATGCCTAGCAAGTAAGCGAACTTGGAGGAAGCATGCAATATTTGGTTCGAACGAGTTACAATGAGTTGAATAAGGGATAAGGCATACATCGAATAGGAATTCAGGACAATTGGAATTGATATCATGGTCGAAAAAACTTAGAGGATTGTACGAGCGATTTTGAGTTGAAATAAGCGAATTAAAAACCTGAGTTGAGATAGAATAATCGGGGATGCGATCGAAATTACTGCAATTGGAAATAATGTAGCGAACGAATGATAGCGTGCATGAAAAATTTGGATTTGAGTTGGATATCGCTCGATAGAGTTCGGTTTGAGTACGAATGTGATGATTTCAAATTTTGGGAGATTTTAGACCATAACAATGGTTGGAAGATAGTATGGATTGATGCAAGTTAGTAAAATTATGATTTTGATGGATCGAGATAAGCGGTAACAGATTTGGCTTGGAGTTTAGAAGAACGATCTTGAATCAAGTTCAGAAAGATAACATTCGAAATCTGTCCCAGCGAGAACGATTATCCTGTGGGAGCGCCGGCGTGGTGATTTCACGTACGACGGGGATAATCGAACTCAAGGGAACATATTCGGTGGTTATTCCAAACGAACTCGATGAATGGAACGTATCAAAACGGGATAGACTTGGGTTTGGGATTTGAACTCAGTTGTTTGAGAAATGCTAAGAGTAGACTAAGAAACGATCAAATGGTAATATTGAAGTTGGACGGTTTGGCTAGGCGAACTTGGATGGCGGTAAGAACGGTTGTTAGAAGAACGTGGCTTGGTGGATCAATGTACAACTTGGGATAAAACGAAAGGTGACGATACGGTGTCTATTCGTTCGAGAATAACCATAACGATTGACCTTCTTGTCTTGTGCGGGTACAACTTCTTACTCGCATATGCGTCATGTCCGGATTAGGACGATCATTCCGCAGGAGCGTTGGCGTGGTGATATCACGTCCGACGGGGATGATTGAACTTGCGGGAGACCAGAACGTGACAATTGAAGGATCATTTTGACTTGTGGTTCGATATGAGAAGACAATTTTCAGAAATTAAGTGAATCTAAGGATTTTTGGTGAGGAGTTAGTCTAGAAACGTGAAGTAAGAGATGTTGGACGGTTTTATTAACGGATACATAGATTATGCTGGACGACTTAGAGTTTATGATATACATCGATAATTTATAATGGAATTGTGGCTTAGTGATATAGGCGTAGAAAAGGATGGATTGGTGGATTCTATCAAACGTGATGAAAGAGATAGTGTGTGCGAATCGATGGGTTGCACCAGCAACGTGGGAGTATCATGGGTTCGGTTGAACGAACGTGTTGGTGTGATAGGATAATCTGTGCTCGATGTTTAGAAATCTGAGTGAAACGAGCTTGGGTAGAATACCCATGTAAAAGAACAATGGTTTGACCTTAGGGTGTTGGGGCGAGCGTTGTGCAACGCGGTTGCACGATGAGTCGCAAACTTAAACTGTACCTATGACCTTGTGAGCTGACCTAGTGACTAGGCAGATGACCCTATGCCTTGAGTTAAACTGGAGTGGCTGACTTCAAAGTATCGTTCGGAAAAACGATAGAACTGGGGCAACGAGATTTAGAGTTAGGACTTGACACTGAGAGTGTATACTAGTGACGTTGACGTTAAAACAAACGCAATGCGAGATAGGACTCGGGTAATAATTGATTTGGTCGGATCGGTTATGCGACGGTGAGGAATAAGACGGTATTAGAGAATTGTCGGACGGAACTCTCACGATTAGAATTGGTGATGTTGAAGATAAGTTGGCTTAATGAGTTGGATCGTTGCTTGGTAGATGTGCGTTGCTACTAGTAATACTAAACTTGAAATTGGGTGAGATTGGAGTAGACGATAACTAAATCGAACCAGAGTTCGGTTATTCGTATAGCAGAACGATCGGCGATTCCAAAGATTTTTACGAGTAGCTTGTCCGACTTAGCTGTCACTAAGCTTGGTTGAAATACACATATTTGGGGAACGCCTTGAATATGGGTAAGATCCAGACTTAGCGATATGCAAAACTCGGATGCAGCTGCAAATGAAAATGTTCGGACTCGCATGGATGAGTATGGCAACTGAAATAGGTTAGCCTCAACCTAAATTTTCATAAAGGAAAGATTGTAACATTCCCCGTGCTACCGAGATAGTTCTGCGCTAAGGCGCAGTACGAGACTGAGTTTGGGAATGTAATAGTTGAACGAATGAATCATTCGGATAAAAATGATTAAGCACTCGTGCGAACGGAACGAGTAAAACGAATAGGAAGTCAAGTTCGATTGAACCAAAAGACACGAAGGATTAGAGTGTACCCCAGGTGGGCAATTTAGCTCTGCGCTAAGGCGCAATATAGACTGAGTCAGAAAACGTAGGTGATTGGGTGCGATTTACTTAGCGAGATTGGACGATGACTCAGAGAGAGATTTGATGCAAACGAGATTGAAAAATTAGCCGAGATTCAAACTTTTGGGTTTAGGCGTAACGATGGGTTTCGATAGGCGAGGTCAAGTAAACTGTCAAATGTGTTCGGATGTATTTGGTTCCTATGATAGATAATATAACAAGTTGGGCAAGTCCACTCAATTATGAGTTGTAAGTGCCCATTAAGTTATATAATACCATGTGCTTGGGTATTACAGCCCTGCGCCAGGTGCAGTAGGTTTTGAGTCGGGAGTGCAACGATTGAGTTGAGTATAGTTCGATAGCATTGAACGGTAGAGTCGTTCGATGAGAGTTGGCTAAACATTGGCGTAACGCATGGTGAGAAAATAAATGATTGTGGTATTAAGACAGTCCTTGGAAGTTAGACATGATGTATAGAGTTTGGTTTAGAAGTTGTGCGATAGTACGAGTTGCGCTCAGGAAGTCTCGAGGACGAGACTGTTCTGAGTGGTGTATAATGTAACGACCCGCTTCGCTCAACCCGGAAGGCCGATTCAAATGGCACAAGTGTAGTTGTTCAACCCGCCTTGCTCAGCGAGATGGCTCGTTCGATGCAAAGACATTCATGCTGGGATCTTCAATGGAGTCAGACTTAGGCTTTCTAGAGGCGCGTCCGGAGTCTCGCTCGACCGATGCGATACATCGCTAAGGTGGGTGGCCCCGGTGAACCTGTCTCTACTTAGCTGCACACTAAGAAATGAATGTTACATGCTAGTTTACAGGCGATAACCTTTGCAAGCTAATAAAAAAGATGAACGCACATAGCTAAGGGGATAACCCCGCCTTGTCATTGTATAGAACATGGAGATCTTACTTGCTATTTGCGTAGTCGAGATTGTTGAGTTGGAATGTAGTAACTTCTTTCATATATACCGCAAAGTAGTGTGAGTTCACACTGAGGCGTTGTACCGCACGGAACATGACACGGAATGGAGTAAATCATGTTGCATGCATAGACGAGGAAGGCTATCAAGTAGTCGTTCCGAGTCAGGAGATGGAATGTACTCGGGATATGCTGATCACCGAGGCACTCTAATCAGGGAGCTGCGTAAAGAGGAAAAGATCCGAGTGTACTCCTCGGCAAGGATTGATCCGAGAGTTGTCCTCGGCTAGGATTGGAAGTGGGGGAGTAGTTGCATGGTCACGGACAACTGATTGCGCACCAGGTAGAGAGAGTCCTCGACACGATTGCTGAGGCATCCGAATCGTGTCGGCCCGGGAGGACAGTGCTAGTGTAGTCCTGGCGATACGCTAGCTAATGACTAGCGGGCGAGAGCGGGACATCCAACAAGGCTTGCTACCGACCTGGATGGGCGTCGACTCGTTAAACGGTTGGGAGGCCCAGCAAGGCTAGCAACCGAGCTGGGAAGACAGCCGTCCATCGCAGATTATGTCCAATATGGCTAACAGAGCCAGTAACCTTCATATAGATAAGTCATGTTTGCATAGCGGCTATCCGCATTGAGAATAGGAGAAACGGGAAGGAGTGCGTTTGCACGACATTTTTGCATAATTAGAATGGATGCATGGTATTACACATAGTTCTAGTAAAATGGGTCTTGTGAGGCAGAGGCACGGCATAACACTTGGGTTTCATAGTTGCTCCTTGTTATTTCGTAGATCATTGTTTATATTGTTGCATATGACAGGGAAGGCCGAATGGTAAGAAATGGTAAGGTGAACTCAATTGTTCATTATTATGACACTCTTGAGCTTACACGGAGATTACTTTCTTTATATTGCCATGTAACTGATCCTAAGGCAAAAGAATAGAAAGACAACGAAATCAGTCGGTGCCCATAACTAATGAACGTGCTTGTTTTGTGGCGTGGGCGAGAGGCCTCCCCACCAGTGCATTCAATGTACTGATACCCAACCAGTCTGCATGCAGGGTGCAGGAGAAACTCGTATGGATTCAGAGATCGTTTAACGCAATGAGGCGTCGGACCGCACTTGGCGTCTTGGAGCGTAGCGCAGGGACCTGGAGCTCACATATATGAGACAATGTATGGGAACATCATCATCCAGATTATTTGTATTGGTTCTGAGCCTAAGGGCATATTCATTGTAAGAGAGAGAGAGCATGAGCGATTTGTAATCTCGGCCTAGCGCCGCTTGTAATCTTTACTTCATATCAATAAAGAGCTTGATTTGGATTCAATACTTGTGTTCATTTTATGTTTCCGCTATGACGACTCTGTGAACTAGTTATCAACGGCCGTTTTGGTATTTGCCTCGCGCGGGCGCAACCCCAGGCTCGCGCGGCATCGCTACCCGATGGAAACATACGTCCCGCGGGAGCGCTGGCGCGGTGATTTCGGCGGAGACGGCCGATTCCGGCGGGAGATCGGGGCGTGACATGTACTTCTTTTGGGACAAGTATAACATCTTGGACTCTCTCTCTATTGGCTGATCTCCATCCCAAGAATAGTCTTCGCTGCGCCCAAATCCTTAATAGAGAAGGTCGCGCCCAGTTGGCACTTCAACTCTGCTATCCTAGTGACATTTCGACCTACCAGTAGCATATCATCAACATAAAGCAGTAAAATAATGAAGTCATCATCGGCAAAGTACCTTACAAATACACAGTGGTCCGACATCATCCGTGCATAACCATGCTCCCCATAAACGACTCGAACTTCTTGTACCACTTCCTCGAAGCCTGCTTCAAACCATACAAGCTTTTCCTCAACCGACAGACCAAGTGTGACTTTTCCTTCTCACAGAATCCCTCTGGCTGCTCCATGTATAACTCCTCAAGATCACCGTGGAGAAATGCCGTCTTCACGTCCATCTGCTCGACCTCCAAGTCGAAACTGGCTGCCAATGTTAGCACCACCCGAATATACGGCTGCTTGACGACTGGGGAAAAGAACTCATCATAATCTATGCCTTTTCGCTGACCGTAGCCTTTAAGTACCAGCCTCGCTTTGTATCAAGGGCGAGTAGCATCATCTGTCTGCTTCACTCTGAACACCCATCGATTTTTCAAATCCTTTTTGAGCTTTGGCAACCGCACCAGATCATAAGTAAAGTTGGCATATAAGGAACTCATCTCCTCCTGCATAGCCTTCGTTTACTCTTGTCTGTGTTCGTCTTCTAAAGCCTCTGCAAAACATTCGGGCTCTCCCCGTCAGTTAGTAGCACATACTCACCCGGTGAGTATTTCGTAGATGGTCGACGCTCTTTGTCGCTCCTCCTCAACGGAACCACTAGTGCAAAACTCTGTTCTTATTCTGATTATTGTTTTGTAGCAGTAAGTAGTAATCGGGATATTAAATATATAGTTGCTTGTTGGATCAAGATATATCAGTGAGGGAACTCTTGTGTGAACTCCTGATCTCGACTACAACTGTCGGTTCCTACTTCTCGTCATGCCATGAGACATCAGGTCGAAGCCGTGCACGGGACGTAAGCAGCGACTCTCAGGGACACCGCTGCCGTTAAAGGAGAAACAGTAGACGTGGAGAAGACGACGATCAAAGGTGAAGACAATGTAGATCTGCCACCGTCTTGCTGATCTTGCGGATGAAAAAGGATAAGAAGAAACGATGAAGACGATATACGGCAAGCTGACGGCCCAAGAGATGAAGGCTTTGGTGGACGATCTTTTCTCCAAAGAGGCTGATCGAGACTAGCTCCCGTGGTGCACACGCAGATGTGGATCCATCACCATACAAAATAAAAAAAAATTAAAGAAACTGGAGATAAAGTTGGAGGGTACTTCAAACTACTTAAAGTGGTCGCGTCAGGCGATGCGGACTTTGAATGCAAGAGGCTTGGTGGGCTATGTGAATGGCCAAACCAAGGCACCTGAAGATCACTCCTCACGAAAATTTGTTGTGTGGGAGATCGTCAATAATGTTGTTGCTGGATGGTTTGACAGCCTCATTGACCGACCAAGTGTCGGACAACGTGGAAGCAATAGAGGGTGCTGGTGACATTTGGATGACGCTGAGAGATATATACTCAGGGTCGGACAACCCTATGAGGATTTTCCAACTACAAGATGAACTTAATAAGGTGGTCCAAGAAGATCACACCATCTCTGAGTATGCGGCTCTGCTGAAGAAGTATTGGTCAGATCTCGACCACTATGATGCCATTGGCGTGGAAGATGAGCAAGTAAAACCGGCATTTGCGAAATATTATAAGAAATTCATGGAGTATGTTTCGCGACAGGATGATGAAGTTCCTGAAGGGGCTCAACCCAGCATTCAAGCAAAGGAGGAATATCCTACTTGCTCAACCCAGGCTGCCATCACTGGAGGAGGCCATAGCTGCTATGGCACAAAAAAGGCACGACTAAAGCTGACGCCTAGCACTACTAGTTCTTTAGAGGAAAAATCAGCTCTAGCAGCTTTTAACCAAAAGTCATCCGGAGGGAAAGGGTGCTACAACTGTGGAGACCCTAGACACTTCATCAGATTATGTACGAAACCCCTAAGAGGGCAGTCTAGCGGCCGCGGACGCAGCCGTGGAGGGCGTAGGGGTGGCAGAGGAGGCTATGCTAGTAGCAAAAGTAATCATTCCGGATGACACAAGACAAACCTGGCAGAAGAGGGAAGTGAGAGTCAGTCAACAGATATGACCCCTAGTGAGTGGAAAATGCTAGAGATATGGAGAAGCATGAAGCTTGGAACCAGCGACAGTCGAGCCAACACCTCTGGGGCATCAACTACAACTACCTCCGTGGGTAACATCACCCACTATGCCCATACAAGCACAGGTATACCTGCTCATACCCTGGCATCTATCCACAGACCAGGTTGGATAATTGACTCTGGGGCATCCTACCATGTCACGGGTGCCTACGATGGGTAAAGGCACAGTTGAATGCACCCCTTCCATAACCTTTATTGATGTCTTGCATGCTCCATCTTTTTCCGTTAATCTATTGTCCATTAGTGCCATTGTTCTTCAACTTAATTGTGTTGTTTCCTTTGACATTCCTAAGGTAATTTTTTAGGAGAAGGGAACGGAAAGACGGTTGGGGACTGGCACTTGACATAAGGGGCTATGGTACTTGGACATGAGTGGGCTGGATGTAGCACTAGCGTCACTGGTGGAAGAAGCACAACAGGAGGAGCCACGAAGAACAATGGAAGTAGAATTATAACTTCAACATCTGAATGGGAGACTCTTCATTCAGTCTACTGAGTCGGATGTATCTATCTATGTATCAAAAGGCTAATAAACAAACGTTGGTTTGTGATGCTTGTGAACTTGAAAAACATACCAGAAGTTCTTATGTGAGTTCTGGAAATAGAAGTTTAGTTGCTTTTGATATGATACACTCTGATATGTGGGGACCTTGTCCTACAACTAGAGTTAGTGGTTTTAAATGGTTTGTCACATTTATTGATTGCTACACTCGTGTCACCTGGGTATACCTAATGAAGAGTAAGAGTGATGTCTTTGCATGCATTCAAGATTTTCATCGCAGGATTACAACACAGTACAGTGCTAAAGTAAAGATTTTGAGATCCGACAATGGGGCATAATACACCAACAAGGCTATTAAAGAGTACTTATCAGCCCATGGGATACAGCATCAGACTTCGTGTGCCTATACACCAGCACAGAATAACGTAACAGAGCGGAAGAACAGGCACCTGTTGGAAGTAGCACGGTCAATGATATTTGCCATAAATGTTCTAAACACTTGTTGGGGCATGTTGTGTTGACGGCTGCATATCTCATCAACAGGATGCCCTCTTAAGCGTTGGGATGGAAGACACCATTTGAGATGTTTACAGGAGAGAATAAATACATTGTTCCCCCAAAGGAATTTGGATGTGTATATTTTGTGAAAGATAACAAACCTACGGTGGAAAAGTTGAACCCTCGGACAGTGAAGTGCATCTTTATTGGCTACTCAGAGACTCAGAAGGGATACTCTTGCTGGAGTCCGGTGGAGCGAAGGCTCTTTGTAAGCATGGACATTACTTTCAGAGAGATGGAACCATACACCTAACATAGAAGGTATTAGGAGTGAGGGGGAGATGGGCCCAAGCGTGATTGTCGGGTCAGTTCTATGTCCAATGATGGAAGCTGGTCCAAGGGAACAAGGGAGAGATAGCGAGGGTGAGAAAAGTGATGAGGATGCACATAATAAGGAGGAAGAAAGTGGTAACAATCAAGAGGAAGAAAATGATGTTTCAATGCAGGAGGAGGAACAGACTACAGAATAATCTACAGAGCTCCAAGTCTACAGAAGGATAAAGCAGCAGTCCACTACTGTGCCTATTATTGTGCCTATTGTCCCTACTGTGCTATGTCCCTGACTCAACTCTTGAAGATGCACCTCCCGCACCGGATCCCTCTGATTCGGATGCGGATCCCTCTAATTCGGATCTCTTCACCACTTCCGCATATTCCCTTAAGAAGATCTTCTCGCAGTACTACGGAAAAAGCCCATAATCGTTATGGTTATGAACATGATATTGCCAATTTCTTATCCTACTCTAATAGATCCCCTACCTATCGAGCATTCATTGCATCATTAGACACCATCTCTTTGCCTAAGTGTTAGCAGGAAGCGAAGGAAGATCCAAGGTGGAGAGCTGCAATATTGGAGGAACTTGGGGCACTCGAAAGAAATAGGACATGGGAGCTTGTTCCTGTTGATATGGTATGTTGGGTGTCATATTTAAGTATAGTATAAGCACATGGGAATATCCTGAGGACATATTTGGGATGCCAGAATATGTCACAGGATATTCCATTATGAGATTATTGTCATAATGATTGAGATCATTGTATTAATGACTGTAAGGCTATATAATGCCAATGAGACAATCAATAAAATCATCAACTAATTGCAACATGGTATCAGAGCCAAGTTTCCACAAACCCTAGCCGTCACCAAGCTTCCACAAACCCACAGGAGGATTTTCTAGATCTCCTCCACCGAACTCTTCCACGCCCCCCTCCCTTCCCGCCTCGTCTACCCCCCTCCCTTCAAAAAAAAAAAAAAAAAAAAAAAAAAAATCTTCACGGCTGCTGCGACTGCTGCTGCTGCGACGGCGGCTGTGACATGCGTGCTGCCGCCTCCTCCACACCAGCACTAGACATCGCCTAATAGGGATGCCTAGATCTGGAAAAAGGAGGGACATGTTCGGATCTAGGAGCGGACGACGAGGACGAGCGTGAGTCGTGGAGCGGACGTGACGTGATTGGATAGACGAAGCATCGATGGAGGAGATCATCAAGAAGCTACATTCTGCAGAGGTGGCGACGTTGATGAAGTTGTTGACGATGTCGGCTGGTGAGAACACGACACGAACGTCGCCGGAGTTGAAGCTTCCCTCCATCGATCTGAAATTAGATGGACCAGCCACCTATCTGAGTTGGTCACGGCGGGTGAGAAGAACCCTCACAGGAAAAAACATGGAGGGGTTCCTGACGGGCGAGACGACAGAGCCGGACGAGGGCTCGACAGGACGCGATGAGTGGAAGTCCACTCATATGGTGATCTACATCTGGCTTCTCAACTCCTTAGTCCAGTCTATTGCCGCCACAGTAGACGGTATTGAGATGGTAAAAGATGTGTGGGAGAAGTTGAGAAGGACCTATGATGGTGTGGGAAACAACTTACGGGTCTTCCAGATAAAGGGGGAGATTGATGACACCGTACAGGGAGAGAAGACGGTGCAGGAGTATGCCACGGAGTTGGAGCGTCTGTGGTTGGATTATGATCACTCCTCAGATCGGGCGAGCTGCGGGGACCCTAAGTGTAAGGAGAGACAGGTGTGTCTGCAGGAGAGGACGATGAAGTTTCTCAAAGGGCTGACTGCAGCTTTCGCACAGAGGACGGCCCTACTTCTAGCCCAACCAAAGATCCCTAGCCTTGAGGAGGCTATCTCAGCCATGATCCAGGAGGAGACACGCATCAGGCTGCAAGCAGGGACATGTGGTCCCCCCGAAGCAAAGTCAGCACTAGCGATCACCAGCTCAGGTAACACACGATCTAAGGGAGAACCCTGGCAGGATAACCGGCAGTGCTACAACTGTGGGGAGATGGGTCATCATCGATATGCTTGTACCAAACCACCTAGGGAGGGAGACTCAGGTGGTGCACGAGGACCGTTCGGCGGACGAGGATATAATGGAGGACGTGGTCGTGGTCGAGGGGGTAGACGAGGCGGCCGAGGAGGTTATCGAGCAAACCTCCTGATATCAGAAGGGAACGGAGAAGCTGATGGCACCATTACTGTGGAGGACCAGGCACTGGGAGACATGAGGAGTAGAACAGATGAGGCGTCCACCTCATTCTTTGTTAGGGGCAACGCTGCCATATATGCCCATCCATCAGAAGGTACTGACGAATCACTTGCCCTTGCGTCTATCTCTTCCCTTAAATCATCAGACTGGATTATCGACTCGGGAGCATCTCGACATGTGACTGGGAATGCTAGTGAGTTTTCTTCCTACACTCACCTAGCATCAGCAGACAGCATTCAGACAGCTGATGGCACTTTCCAGCCAGTGGTCGGTAAGGGTACTGTTAATTGTACAGGTTCAGTAAGATTATCCAATGTTTTACATGCTCCATCATTTCCAGTCAGTCTCTTGTCCATTAGTTCTATAATCCTCCAACTTAAATGCATTGTTTCTTTTGATATTCCTAAGGTGACCTTCCAGGAGAAAGGGACAGGACGAAGACTTGGGACTGGCACTTGGCATGAGGGACTGTGGTACCTAGATCGAGAAGGACTGGACTCAGCATTGGTATCTATGGCAGAGAAGGCTGGCATGGAAGGACTGCAGCAGAGGACTGAGGATACCTTGATGCTCCATCATCGGAGGATGGGACATTCTTCCTTTGATACTCTAAGTAAGTTATATCCAGAGATTTATGCAAAAACAAAAAAAGAGAAATTAGTATGTGATGCGTGCGAGTTAGGAAAACTTACTAGGAGCTCATATGTTGGCACGGGTCATAGGAGCACTTTTGCTTTTGAGGTAGTACATTCTGATGTCTGGGGTCCATGTGCTACTAACACTATGAATGGTTATAAGTACTTTGTTTCTTTCATTGAGTGTGCCTCTCGTGTTACCTGGTTATATTTGATGAAAAATAAGAATGATGTACCTGCTTGTTTTCGGGATTTCCATAAGCATGTCCAGACTCAGTACAAAGCAGTTGTGAAGGTACTGAGGTCTGACAATGGAACGGAGTATACCAACAGGACGCTTGCAGAATACTTGTCAGCACACGGAATACAGCATCAGACCACCTGTGCATACACACCAGCACAAAATGGAGTTGCAGAAAGGAAAAACAGACACCTTCTGGAGGTCGCAAGAAGTATGATGATCGACATGAATGTCCCACAGAGTCTGTGGGGGCATGCAGTGTTGACAGCAGCTCAACTCATCAACAGGATGCCCTCGAAGGTCCTCGGATGGAAGTCCCCATGTGAGGTATTGCAAGGCAATAATAGTGGGATACTCCCACTGAAGGTGTTTGGGTGTGTGTGTTTTGTGAAGGACAACAGGCCATCAGTTGGGAAACTTGACCCTAGAGCGGTCAAATGCATCTTCGTAGGCTACTCGGCGACCCAGAAGGGGTATGTGTGCTGGAGTCCAGTAGAGAAGAAGAAGTTTGTCAGTATGGATGTCCACTTTCGGGAGCATGAGCCATACTACCACCAGGACGGAACTTTGTGGTAACCGATTTAGAAGTTTGGCATGGAGGCACGGAGAAGGGACAAGAAGGTGAAGGTGTTAGGCCTACGGCTCAGGGAGAGTTACTTACCTACAGCAGGAGAGAGAAGCAAACTGCAGGACCAGTACCGACAGTGCCAGTGCCAAGTCCTTTGCCTGCGTTCGTCCCAACTCCTGAGGCACCGACACCAACCCCCCTTCAGGTGATACCCCCTCCTTCACAAAATATCATTCCTCCTACTTCTACTCCTCCCACACCACTATCTGTACGGAGGACCACTCGCAGCAATGCAGGAAATCCTCCAAACAGATATGGTTGGGATATTGCTCAGTTTGTTTCTTATGACCATATCTCTTCTTCTCATGGAGCATTTATAGCATCTTTGGATAGTATTACTGTACCTAACAATTGGCAGGTTGCCAAGAACGATCCAAAGTGGAAAGCGGCAATGCACGAGGAGTTGGGAGCTCTGGAGAAGAACCACACTTGGGAGCTTGTGAGATTGCCAGAGGGGAAGAGAGCAGTTGGATGCAAGTGGGTCTTTACCGTGAAGCAGAACCCAGATGGACAGGTTGAGCGCTACAAAGCTCGACTAGTAGCCAAAGGATACAGTCAGACGTACGGCATCGACTATGACGAGACCTTTGCACCAGTTGCAAAGATGAGCACTGTCAGGACTCTGATTTCTCTGGCAGCGAATGGTGGATGGAAGCTACACCAACTGGATGTGAAGAATGCGTTTCTTCACGGAGATCTAGTGGAGGAGGTGTACATGGAGATACCACCAGGATTTGGCACCAATCAGACAGTAGGCAAGGTCTGCAGGTTGAAGAAGTCCATCTATGGACTGAAACAGTCTCCTCGAGCGTGGTTTGACAGATTCAGAAGAGCGATGATAGGGATGGGATATCAGCAGATCAATGCGGATCATACTGTGTTCTTCCGTCGGAGTGGAGGCCACATCACCATGCTTGCGGTGTATGTGGACGATATGATTATCACAGGAGATGATGAGCAGGAGATCGCCCAACTCAAAGGAAAGCTTGGCAAGGAATTCGAGGTGAAGGATCTCGGCCTTCTTCGGTACTTCCTTGGAATTGAGATTGCTCGAGAAGCAGAGGGGATTGTTCTCTCTCAAAGGAAGTATGCACTGGACCTTCTCACAGAAACTGGGATGTTGGGGTGCAAACCTGCAGCGACACCAATAGATCAGAGGTTCAAGATTGATGCTGAGGCTGGAGAACCAGTTGATCGGGACAGATACCAGAGACTGGTTGGCAAGTTGATCTATTTGAGCCACACACGTCCTGATATCTGCTTTGCAGTAAGTGTGGTGAGCCGCTACATGCATGACCCACGGAAGGGTCATATGGATGCAGTGTACCAGATTCTGAGGTACCTGAAAGGTGCTCCCGGGAAGGGACTAATATTCAGGAAGAACAATCACGTGAGCATCGAGGGCTACTGTGATTCTGACTGGGCTAGTTGTGCTGATGACAGGAGGTCTACCTCAGGATATTGCATATTTGTAGGAGGTAACTTGGTCTCCTGGAGGAGTAAGAAGCAGTCTGTGGTGGCCAGATCGACAGCTGAAGCAGAGTACAGAGCTATGGCCTTGGGAGTTGCAGAGCTGCTATGGTTGAAGAATATGCTGGTGGAGCTGAAGCTGGATCAAGGAGCCAAGATGAAGCTGTGGTGTGACAATCAGTCAGCTATTAGTATCGCCAACAATCCAGTACAGCATGACAGGACCAAACACATCGAGATTGATAGATTCTTCATCAAAGAGAAGTTGGATAGTGGATTACTGGAGCTTGGCCATGTTCCAACCAGGGATCAAGTAGCAGATGGACTAACCAAGGGACTCGCCTCAGTGAGCATGATTAGAGGATGTGACAAGATGGGCTTAGTGAATATCTTTCACCCATCTTGAGGGGGAGTGTTGATATGGTATGTTGGGTGTCATATTTAAGTATAGTATAAGCACATGGGAATATCCTGAGGACATATTTGGGATGCCAGAATATGTCACAGGATATTCCATTATGAGATTATTGTCATAATGATTGAGATCATTGTATTAATGACTGTAAGGCTATATAATGCCAATGAGACAATCAATAAAATCATCAACTAATTGCAACAGTTCCGTTGCCTAGAGGAAAGAGCAGTTGGATGCAAATGGGTCTTCACAGTAAAGGAGACACCAGAAGGAAAGGTGGAGCGGTACAAGACAATGTTGGTTGCAAAGGGATTCACTCAATCTTATGGCATCGACTATGATGAGATATTTGCTCTAGTGGCAAAGATGAGCACTGTGAGAACCTCGGTCTCCCTTGCAGCAAACTATGGGTGGCAGTTGTATCAATTGGATGTGAAAAATGCTTTTCTTTATGGGGACCTACAAGAGAAAGTATACATAGAGACCCCCCTGGGGTTTTGCATGAAGCAGTCGACGGAAAAGGTGTGCAAGCTAAAGAAATCACTATATGGACTCAAGCAATTACCTCGAGCCTGGTTTGATAGATTCAGGAAGGCTGTCACAGGCATGGGGTACCGTCAGACCAATGTAGATCACACGGTTTTCTTCCAGCATGTAAGAGGCCACATCATCATACTTGCAGTGTATGTAGATGATATAGTGATCATAGGTGATAATGAGGAGATCACCCAACAGAAGTCAAAACTCGCCGAGGAGTTTGAAGTGGACTTGGGAATGATAAGGTATTTTCTCGGGATCGAGGTGGCTCGAGGAAGAAATGGGATCTTCCTCTCTCAAAGGAAGTATGTACTAGACCTGCTCACAGAGACTGGTATGTTGTGATGTCGATCGACAGTCACTCCAATCGATCAGAAAGATAAGTTGGGTGCAGAGGCAGGAGAGCCTGTTGATCGTGAGAAATGTCAGAGACTTGTAGGCAGATTGATTTATCTAGGCCACTCGCCCTGATATGTCATTTGTTGTGAGTGTAGTGAGTCGCTACATGCATGATCCAAGAAAGGGTCACATGGATGCAGTTTTTCGTATCCTGAGATATCTGAAGGGGACTCCTGGAAAGGCTATGGTTCAAGAAAAAATGGACACCTAGGTGTTGGGAGGTACTGCGATGCAGATTGGACAAGCTGCATGGACGACAGAAGGTCTACCTCAGGGTACTGTGTCTTTGTGGGGGTAACATAATCTCATGGAGAAGCAAGAAACAGTGTGTGGTAGCACGATCGACTGCAGAAGCAGAGTATAGAGCTATGGCTCTGGGAGTGTCAGAGTTGCTGTGGGTAAGAGCACTACTGACGGAGTTGAAGCTGGAACAGGGAACATCGTTGCATCTTCTAAGTGACAGTCAAGCTGCAATAAGTATAGCTAACAATCCAGTCCAGCATGGCAGAACTAAGCACATCGAGATCGACCGGTTCTTCATCAAAGAGAAGCTAGAAAAAGGGATTAAAGCTCGATCATGTTCGCTCAGAAAAACAAGTTGCAGATTGCCTAACTAAGGGCCTTAATTCATCGAGTCTTTCTAAACTATGTGACAAGATGGGGATAATTGATATCTATCACCCATCTTGAGGGGGAGTGTTGAGAGTATTAGTAGGTGTTTAGTCCCACATCTAGTAGAATAGTAGAGTGGGGTTAGCCTCTCATATATATATGTAGCCCCACACATCAATAAAATTAAGCCAAGTATTAAACCAAGTTTCTATTATATATATATATATATATATATATATATATATATATATATATATATATATATATATATATATATATATTAAACGGGATATGAGCCATAGGGACATATTCTTATATGAGTGATACACATGTTGACCAATAGGATTGAACTCATGCATCCCATGTGCACTTGTACACTTCATTCCTATTGGTCCATATGTACATTGGCTCATGTATGAATATGAGCCTATGGCTAATATCTCGTTTACCCAAATATATATATATATATATATATATATATATATATATATATATATATATACTCCAACCTGATACGATAACCAATATTTAGAAATTTGAGCCCTAAACTTGAACCCTAATTCTTTCAAATCCTACCCGGATTTTGCTCAATAAGAAATACTTGAAATCCAAATTTATCCCTGTATTTCAATGCTCCTTGCAGTTCTCCTTGTCTTTGTGCTTGTGTTGCACGAGTATTTTCAATAACTTAATAATGTTTACCTATATACGTAAATTAATATCATATACTCGACGTTACCATTGTCCACTTCAGATGAATAAGGTAAGTAGTTGATCGTAATCCTGATAACTCATGATTGTAATTATGATTATGATAGGATTTTTGGTCAGCAACAATTTTGGTGCATTTGAGGAATGAATTCCCATGATTTCTAGGTTTATTTTGTAGATTTAATCTATCATTGTAGATTGTTTCTTTTTTTAGTAGATTGTTTTTATTTTAGTTTATTGAATCAATCGTCCATATTTGTATTCTTACTTATTAAAAATAACTCTTGAGCTAACTACTTTCTCCAACTATTCATACTTTTTTTTACTAAGTTAGGCACCATCTTCTTTTCTCACCTTCTTAGTTGCCACACTTTACATGTACGTATCGGACATGCAGCAGGGCTGCAGTGCAGCGTAGCAACAGTGTCATGGAGCAGCAGGGACACAATGGGTGTGGTTAGTGGTTCTGCGAGGCTACAGTGTTGTGGTTCTGCAGGGCTTCAGTACATCAGTTCTGCGGGGCTTCAATAGCACGATTTTGCGGAACTACTTAGGTAGCGCTGAGAAACTGTTGCTCTGTCTCAACGTCGCAATTTTGCTACAGCGGGGGGCTGTTCAATTTTATAATTGTCCTATTTATTTGGAGTTACTGTCGGTGGTTCCCATTTAATAGACAGTTACTCTCTAGTATTGCCGTGTCACGTCCCAGAACCAGAATACTGAAGAGCGGGGGAATGACTCAGCCAACCACACATTGCAGAATACCGAAGTAAGCCACAATGTGCTAAGGTTGTCAAGAGACAAGGGGGTGCATGCTACAATCAAGTCACCTAGGGTCAAGAACATCTATGTCTCAATCATCAACCAAGAAACAATAAGAATGAACATGTAAGATAAAACACTTAGGCGTCCATGAGGCTCTATCAGAATGATAATAAAATTAGTACAGGATGGTAGACTAGTGCATTGTCAAGAGTACATAACTGTAAGTCAGCCGCAGTCTAAATAATATACAATCATGTAAAGGAACTAATGTCCAGATAAACCGGCTAAAAAGTGTTGTCGGCTAAACGCCAAAAGGTAAAACAGAATAATAGTCATAGTGGGGAAGAAGAAACCCACTCAAGTTCCTCGACGGACTTCCTCCTTGTGTGCGCCATCGGACAGATACATGACAGGATCCTCGGGCTCTGCTACTAAACCTGGCCAAACAAAACCAGCGGGATCAGGCCCTGATAGCAAGTACCACAAAGGAACACAAGTGAATGAAGCAAAAACTAATAAAGTATATAAAATAGGATAATCCGTGTCATAACTACAAGTGTATGACCTTTCATCGGAGCAGTAGGACACCCCTACAACCAAACAAGGACAAAAGGTGCCGCACTACTCCGGGACAGGGTACGACTAACCAATTATGAACACGACAAAGATATAACACATCAATATAATCCAGGACACACATACCATAATACAAGCTAAGATATAGATATAATATGCAGCTTCGGTACATGACCTATTGTGACATATTGGCGCAACCATAAAACCAAACAAGGACAAGGGTTGAACCGTCGTATCACAATAGTTCAGGTTCCTAGACTACCAGCGCATGCTCTGTTAGATCGGCCAATCAATCCTACGACATGTTATGTGGAGTCTGAGTTATCTCAGAAATAATGTATATAAGTATCCTCAGATCACGTCATTGCCGAACATGAGCTAACCGAACCAAATAAATAAAGCAGGCACTTGCAGGATGCACCAGTCCCCAGTAAGGCCACCGCACTAAAAATATGGCAGTAGCGATTCCAGTGTTCCTATAGTGAAACAGTAGCTCGGCATTATTATAGTCAGATACTGCATTCCACTAAGACAGATGATATACAGTATATGTGGTGGTCAGCCTACAGCGCACTTAGAATAAATCTCTGTGGAAAAGTTCGTTGGCATAATCTCGGGATACCGTTCCCTCCCAATGTTACTACCACTTTTAGTTACCTAATTAATCCTATGTTGTTGAAATCTCAAGACGTGGTCACATGAGAATTTTTCTTAATATGTCGTACAAAGTACGGACACGCTAGATACGAATCAATGGAAGTTAAATCTGGATTCACCCAAGCGTGTATGCACCATTCATACAATCAATATCCTAGCCACGATTTGGTAGTTGACTCGCTTATTATGTCCGTGCTGGAAAAACAATATATATATTTATAATATCATGCATTCAGAAATTTGGAGGCATTCTCGATGCACAATCCAAATATAATCACTTAACACGTGACAGGATGTGTCGCACCTCGGTGCACATGAAAACATAAATAATTATCAGGCAATAGTAGTATCAGAATGGATATAGTATTCGAGTCCAATCACCAAACTTACAGGTGGTCATATGAGTCATATCACATGGGGACACTTGGTCCAAATATAATCTCCTCAAATCAGGTACACCGATTACCAATCAATTAGAAATCGGATCTTGATGAAATCCTCGAATCAACAATTTTGCCGTCGAACATAAGGGAAAAAGTGCGAACCATTCTGGAGCAGATCAACAATCCTTAAACCAAACAAGGACCGGGATTGCAGATCGTCTCCCGAGCTGAACTATGCCCCTCACTCTATCCGACGAACAAAAGATAAGTTAATCTACTAATCTGAGTTCACTTTGGGTTGCCACATGGCCTACTACAGCATATAATCATACTATGCACATAGTCAGTTCTAGCAGATAGCCAGGTCTTGCACAATCTGGTTACTAAGTCCATTTCTTCCTTATGATCAATAACAAGCAATTGCCAAGACCAACCACATAGAACAAAGAAACATTTCAAATAAAATAATTAAACTCAAAAAATCATGGAACGTGTACATAGATTACTTGGGTCGCATAGGATCACATGCGTGCATGAGAAGTACACGCATGAATTGCCGCATGGGTCAGGCTGCATGCACTGATCAGGCGCATGGGCACTGGCCGCATGGACTGCTTGCCGCATAAGGCAGGTGTCGCATAGGGGTAGGTGTTGCATAGCGTCAAGGCTAAGTCCACGGAACAAGTGTCGAAGTGACGAGCATTAAATGCGTGTCAGTGAAGTGACAAAGTGTGATGTGACAAAGTGTGTCCGGAAGAAAAGATAAAACCATAGAAAGACGCACCAAGGATGCGCCAAAGTTCAGAGTTATGCGTCCAAGGGAAGGTGGCCGCATGCTCTGCTTGCCGCATAAGTTCGATGTCGCATGGAGTTCGATGCCGCATGGAGTGCCTTATGGACTTAGAGAATTTCTCATTCGTTCAGCGAGTGAATGCACAAAGTGTTCAAGGACACTTGTATAGATCAGCAGTCATGCATCCAACAAGATGGACGCATGCTAGTTGGCTATGCGGCAAAGAGTCCAGCCGCATAAGGATCATGCCGCTTGAAAGTCTCGGTCGCATATTGCGCTTGGCCGCATAAGAACTTCGTCTTCTCCAGACAGCAAGTTCAGCCATGGCGGAAAAAGTTCCAAAAATCCGAAAATTATTTTCTTCATAAAAACTTCATTTTAAGTCTAAATCAAGTGAAACAAAAGCAAAAATGCTCGAAATAAAATGCTCTAACATAAGGATCAACTAGTTTTCGAAAACACTAAGTTTTATTAGATCAAAACTAAGAAAAACTCATAAAACACATAAAAACTCAAATCTTGAAACTCAGATCTACAAGAATCTATACATCAAAATTCAAAACTCCAAGAACTAAATATGATCAGCAACTCAAGAAGGACATTTTCCATCAAATATATTTTTAAAACAACATATATATGAAAATCCGAAAATCTATGGCTTCACCACTTTGAGCAAGATGTACTTGCCTTGGTGGACTAACAAACCTCTTCCTAGAACCAAGTCTAGGGCTAGGGCTTCGGCTAAGGGGCGCTCTTAAGGGAAGAAGGAAGAAGAAAGTAAAAATGAGAAAGAATGAGAGAGGAAAGAGAAAACCATATATATATACCAAGTGAAAAAATGAGGTTAGCCCTAGGATGAAGTCATGACACTCTCTAACCAAACTCAACCATCAAAAATAGGCTTAGTGGTTCCAAGAGTGAACCGGGTCGGGTATCCATCCTATATACGGGTCATAGCACGGATCTATGGCAATTGCCAAGATGTTCACTACTGGTCTCGAACAGTCTCCCACAATAAACAGGAATACAATTAAATTAATACAATATAATTAACAGGAACCTACATGTAAATACAGCATGAATACATCTAAAGGAAAAAATTTAAATATCACAAATTCAAGAAATACCAAATCTGGGAACGGGTGTGACATATCTTCCTATCTTAAAAAAATTTCGTCCTCGGAATTCGCAAGGCTAGTCGAGCTCATCACCAAGCAAGAAAACTTATAGACCAAGCAGAAGACTCATGATTTAATCAGGAAACTCATGATCCAGAAAATCTCATGAATGTCACGCCTCGATCTCCCGCGGGTAATTGGAAGTCCCTGCTAGGCGCAAATCACCGTGCCAGCACTCCCGTGGGACGATCTTTTTATCTGGACGTGATGCCGCACGAGCACAAGCTGTGCCCGTGCAAGACCATGATCCAAACATGCGGTAAGATGTCTAAGCTACAGAGTCGCACAGATAGTCTGAGTGCAGCGAAACAAGAAACGAACAGACGATTGGTAACAAGTTCACAGAGTCGCCAATAGGGGAAGCATTGAATAACACAAGTATAGAAGTAAAACAAGCACTTTATTGATATTTCACAAGTATTACAAGCGGCGCTAGACCGAGATTACAAGTCGCTCAAGCCCTATCTCGAAACAGTAAAAGCGTACTAAGTTGCTACATTTGTGGAATGATACATAGGCGATGTTCCAACATTATCTTGTATATGTGCTTCAATTTCGGATGCAAAGCTCCAAGGCTCCAGAGCGAACTCCACTCCTTAGCTCACGCGAAGGGGTTTCCGCACCGAACGAGGTTCTCCCGCACCCTGCAAGCAATCTAGTGGGTTATCAGTACATAAATGCACTGGTGGGGAGGCTTCTTGCCCGTTCGACAAATCCAAACACGTTATATTGGTTCCGTGCACCATCTATTAAGTTATCTTTCTAGTCTTGCCTTAGGATCAGTTTCATAGCATAATGAAAAGCCTAACTCGTGTGGCAGTGCGTCGTGCGATATAAGAGTAACACGGCGAGATTTATCAACTTACCATTTGTCCTTCCCTGTCCAAGGCAAACCAAGTTAAACCAAGCACGAGCATATATATAATGAAATCTAGGACAATAGCATAAGCAAACACAAGTGTCGTGAGATTCTGTTTCAGGTGCACGAGTTATGCAGATTATCCATAAGTGTTGCAAAAGATGTTCATGTGTTCAAATATGTACAGTGTGTTATACTCATATCCGTTCAGATATTTTCGATTACTGGATGCGATGCAATGACTCGCACGCGGATTGCCGCTAAGCGAGGATAACTTATCTATATGAACATGAGTCGCTGGCATAGCCATAAAGGACGAGTTATAGTCATTGACGATAATGGAATGTAACGAAAGTACATGGTGCACTACAAGTCATCCCGTCCAGTACATGAGACTATCAGCCTTTGAGCAGGAATGGCGCGGCGTTAGCGGAGACGCCATCCTGCTCGCACATGAAAGGCTGTTGCGTGAGTTCCATCAGGATCGGATTGGCCCCGGTGCCCCGGAGACCGTCCGTGGAACGAGATTCAAGAATCTCCCTTGTTACCAAGTTGTCCGTGACATGCAAGTCTTGGGTCTTCCAGATTCACAACATGACATGATAATCCTTGATTCTTGTTCTGAACGAGTACTGCCCCACGAGCTGTGATTCTTGCTTTACTTGACATGATTCTCGTTCAGTGTTAAACTTGACTTGATGCATTCCCCTGGTTCGGGAACTACCTTGGCGACCTGTCCCGAATATTTGCAGGTTCATATTGCACAGGACTATTTGATAATCTTCTGGCTAACTAGATGCATGCACGATACGGATAGTGTTACTTGATTGTGACATAAATTATGTGACAAGCATTGAAACAAGGCAACGAGTACAAACTACAATGTAAGGAGGCAAGCATGCATTTGTTAGAGATATAAGCATAAGGAAACATATTGAATAGTCTACCTTAGAACGTCAGTCTAGCCTTTATGTTGCATGGGTCTAGCGGTAGTGCGAGGAGTGAAACCGTACAGGGACATTATCGAGCGACATAATTCATAAGACGTGCAGTGTAAACAAGTGAAGCAGTGCACTACGAAGAGTATATAATGATCTACTCGAGGCATAGCAGGGTCTACTTGCACGAAGCAAAGGTAGCATGCGAGGGTCTATGTTATAAGCCAAGTTTTATTTTCATGTTCTAACACAAGCAATATAAGATATGATTATTCCATTAGCTAGGTGCGTTGTATTTTTTATTAGCATGCAGGGGGTGATTCACCTAGCGACTAGCATGTATCGTCCATATTTTAGGTGTGCTGAATAAGCAAAAGACAAGTTCATCGTAGCCACCCACCTTAGCGATGATTCGCCTTGGTCGAGCGATACTACGAGCTAGCCTTTGAAAGTCTAAGTCTGAACTCCGAGCGAGCCTTAAGCAATGTTTAAAATAACGTTTAATGTAGTCAACATCCAATCATACACTTTACGTATGATTGTGTTACTCCATAAAAGTACACAACTATTAACACAAGTTGATCACATATTTAACTAGTATTTCAAAACACAGTGTAATTACATTTTCTTTCCACTTTACTTCATTGTGTACTGATTATGCCATATTTATCTAGATTTACATTTCTCTCTTTACTGTCATACCATGTTACCAGTTTACTGCTTTTCTAATCATGTATTACATTCACTAGTATTGTTTATAGTTATTATCAATTATTTGGAACTGCTATTAGTTTGTACTCGTTTCATCCTGACTAACATTTTTCAGTATTGACTTGGAGGGGTGATGTCCGACTTATTACGGACCACATGAGGGAGTAGCAGAAGCCTTGGACCCTGTAGTTCAGGAGTGATTGCCGGAAAAGGTCTAGCCGGTGTCACTAGTTATCATACCTTCTTCATTTAGTATTTTTGGTACCAGATCTGTCTCCGGCATTTACTTTAGACTTGGGATGTTGTATTTAATTTCTGGACTTACTTTGTTGACTTGTTAGATATTTAAGACTTGGATTCTTCCTCTTATTATCTTATTGTACCATATCATTCGTGCTACTATATTTCTGTGATTGAGTATTGTCTTTATTATTATATATTGTCATCTTGTCCTCCTTATGGAGTAGAGATATTATTGACAGGTTATTATTATATTATTGTGTGAGATTGATATATAATATTGTTAACCTAGACAGCGTTCTACCATCGATACTACGGCGTAGGCTGGACGTACCCACGTACTCATGTCCCGATCATCGGGTGCGGATCGTGACACGTTTTTATGGTGGTCCATGCAGGTCCCGTCTTCGCAACTAGTGCGATGTCGTGGTAGTACTTCGACTTAGACGTACTACTGCAAGCCTGCCATAAATAGGATTGATAGGATATTCAGATGGGAGAAGACTCAATCACAATTAGAATTTCTTGAGAGATTCCTGAGATAACCCTTGAGAATCTTACTATAAACTCTTATTTCGAAAAAAAATTCCATTTGTTTTCGTTTAGCTTCACACGTTCGTTGTTGAATTTTATTCTTGTATCGAGATAAATTTTATGGAGAATAACGAGGTACATTCTGATAACGTATTCGGATGAGAACAGTGAGAAAGGTAACAGTCTGCCTTAGTTATGGAGTCTAGAGTTTATCGCAGCCATACTAGCTGACGTGACGAAAACGTAGAGACCTGATTTTGGATATACTTATCTTGGTTATGGAATTTAGAGTTCTCAAAGCCATCCTAGATGGCAACACCAAAATTCTAAACAACATGATTATAAAGGTATGTACCTTAGTTATGGACTCTATAGTTTATTACAGCTATGCTTACTGGCGCGACGAGGATTCTTGGTAACATGATTTCGGATAGACGTATATGATTTTCAGATTGTATCTTAAATTAGTTTTTAACATATCGTCTCTATCATTCAACCTTGTAATCATAAAATTCTGTTCCATCACCCTTACTACCTTAGAATAGAGATGTCTTTAGTTCCTATAGTTCAGTTTCCTATAGAGCTTCACCATCATTAGTTTCTGAGGTTCCTTGGATAGTGCAGTAGCTTGGTAACTTACAGATATGATGTTTCAAGCTTCAGTATCAGTGTTGATTGTTGGAGGTGTAACTTGTGAGTCTGTGAGTTGTTCCTGGTTGGGTAGGTGAGCACTAGGTATCAGTGTATAAGCTTAGAAGTAACCCATAGTGTAAGAACTATTTGTAACAATAGTTCTAAGTAGATGTCAGAATATAGTTAGTAGTTGGTATCCTAGAGTGTTAAGTGTATGTATCTAGTATAGTTATAGAGTTGGTGTCTGTGTACCAGGGATGCCTAGAGTGAGCAAGTGATCAGAGTTTATCAAGACTAGGATGAGTGATATGTGAAGTGTGTTAGTCTAGTATCAGTGAGTGTTATTGTGGGTGATAATATTAGCTAGGTGTGTCAGTGTGATATTGAGGTAGGGTATATAAGGGAGTATCATGGGGAGTAGGAGTGCAGGTATTCCAGACAGTGAGTGAGGTATAGTTAGGCCACCTGTGGCACAGCAAAATGCTCCACACCAGCAGAGGGAGACATCCCAGCAGGACAGAGCTTTTGCGATGAAGGTTGAGAAGACCGATGTTGTAGGTGAGGGGTTAGCAGGTCCTGTTATGTTCCTTCTATCCTTGTCTTTCCATCTATTGACTTGCTTGATTTCTTAGTACATTATAGTTGCATCAGTGATTGTTATGCTAGTGTATAGTTAGTAATAACCTTTGTTAGAGACTACAATATCATGACAGATAGAGACCATAATCATGCATGTTGATAATTAGGAATGATTTTTTTCAATAGAATTGTATGCTTGATGACTTTAGATAGGACTTTCTTAGACGGGGGTTGTGACCTAAAGAGGAGCACACTATCTTTAATTTCGAAAATGAAATTATTTTAAGGAGGGTAGGCTTGTAACCACCTAGAATTGGGAGGGATATTTTTGTCATTTCATAATTAGTTGTAATTATATAGCTATATTTATTTTTGTGTTAGTTATAATTATATTAGTATTAGTATACTAGCTAATTAATAATTGTTAAGTGCTAGTTAGTATTAATTTTTGTTAGTCATGACTTAGTTATTTAGAATTAATTTAAGATTAGTGTATGGAGAGAATATTTCCTATTAGTTGCAGAGATATCTTCCGTTAATTAATTAGATTCCTTTCTAATCCAAATAGGTTCTTTTCATGACAATTTCTAAACCTTAATTAGAGTAATGGAGAGGGACAAACTTGACATTGTAGCATGACCCAAACCTTAGTATAAGAGGCATGTTTTAATTAGGGTTTATCAATTCATTCCATTTCATTCATTAGCCTACATCTTCCCCAAAGTGCCTTTTTTCCCAATCCAACCCAATTTCTTACCAATTTCCATTCCAATCCACTCATTCCCAACCAATTAGCATCCTCCAACTAATTAGCATCCCATGGAGACCTAGAAGCTTGGAATTGCAAGGAGCACCATTGGAGAGGTGATTGCTAAGGAGTTCGTGTCCATTCCAATCTCTACGTGACCACTTGGAGGAGTTTCATTGGGAATCCATCTCTTAATAGGTATAAATCTCAATTCCCATCAATTTTATTGTTAATTTATCATAATAAACCTATAGGAACCCACCCATGGCTAAGGACCATCCTTAGGGAGAAGAAGTAGGTGCTATAAGGCCCTATTGTAATAGTTATGTAGGTTTTTGTGGCCAAATTGGAGAAAATTCGAATTTGGACCACTAAGTGTTTGAGGGAATGATCTCTTGGTAGTTTGGGAGCATATTTTATGGTTTGGTAGTGTGTACGTGTCCACAATTGGATACGTGTAGGCCGTATCACGATACGTCAAGGTGCGTGTCAGTAGATTTGGGATTTGTGAGCCAATAGGTGTATTTCTCTTCATATTGCATGTAACTAGCTAATATATATATTACTAGATTATAATATATGTCTATTGAGGGTTCCATTAGTTATTGAGGCGTGTATCATGATGGTGTGGACATGGGAGAAGCGTATCATGTGTATCGGAGAGTGACGTATCATGTGTATCGGAGAGTGATACGTGTGTGTATCAAGGATGCACACCAACTGTTTGGTGAATTGCTTGTAGTGTATTGTATATGTGTTAGTGTGTGGAGAATTAGAGGATTTCATTGAATATGGAGGAGTTGTACTTGAGTGTTGTGGAGTGGGGGTGTGGTGCTCGGGTGTGTCACAGTGTATGTGCTGTGACAGTGGTGCAAGTGAACGCAGTGAAGGCTTGTGTAAATGTGCTGTGGACTGTGCTTGTGTTGCAGTGTGGTGGTGCAAGTGAAGGGGGAGGCGGGCAACAGGAGATGCAGGTGATCGGGCACAGCAAGTGCTGTGTCGTGCACAGCAGGTGCAGAAGTGAAAGGGGAGGTCGGGTTAGGCACTGTGACTGAACCGCGTGTGTTTGTGTCAGTGTTATATATACATGGGTTCAAGTGTAGAGATAGAGGGGACTTGGGTGAAGTGTGCGGGCAGTAAGGAGAGGGAGTGCACATCGGGGAGTGTTCTAGAGTGTAGGAATGTTGGGTGGTAGCTCTTGTGCACAGCCGTGGTGATGGTTTGTGAAGGTGTCGGGTTGCAGTTGATGTTGCTGTTGGTGTTGATGTTGCAGTGGGTGTTGGTGTTGACGTTGCAGTTGATGTTGCGTTGGTGTTGGTGTTGGTGATGCTGTTGCTGTTGCAGTTGTTGTTGTTGTGGTCGAGGGGAGTGGCAGCTGTGCCTGCATTTGGGGTGCACTGCATAAGGCAGCAGCAGCAGTGAAGTCTGCTATGGGTGAGTGCAGGTGTTGGTGGTGAGGGCAGCAGGACTGTGGTATCGGTCGTGTTGTGTTTGTGTAGGTGCAAACATATGTGGTTGACTGTGTGTATGCATAGATGTGTGAGTGTGGGTAATATGTGTATGTCTGTGAGTGTAAGTAAAGAGAGGTGTAGTGATGGGTAGAGTGATACTTGGTGGTAGTGATACCTTGGTATCGAGATCAGTACCAAGGTATTGGGTGTAGTGTCTAGTATTAGGTATAGTAGTATCATGGTAAGGTAATAGGTTGTGAGATATTGGTTAAGGCATTTGAGTGTTAACTAGAGTAATGGGTAGATACTATGGTACGGGTTGAGATACTAGGATACGGGTAAGGTATTGACTTATGGCTAAGGTAGTGATCCTATAACCAAGGTATTGATTACTAGCTAAGGTATTAGTATGGTATGGAGCGTGAGTCTAGGTATTGTTAGGGTATTGAGAGGTATTAGCTTAAGATACTAAGCTAGAATATTATTAGATAAGGGTATAAACTAAGATATGGGTAAAAAATATAGTTAATATACTATATATGATACTAGTATATAACTATGATATTAGTATAATATTAGTTAGATAGTTAGAATATACCTGGTATTGATATCATAACAATAGAATTGGTCTAGAAAGCTAGTATGGACCTAGTATTAGCTGGTATCAACTAGTATAATTACATTGACCATCTAAATAAGTAATGTGAGTCTAGAATTTAAGTATTGACCTAGTTTGAATTTAAGTATTGACCTAGTTTGATACCAAAGACCTAGAATTAGCCTAGAAACATCATTTCAAACTTGTTAAGCATGATTATTATTCCAAATCATCCTGTTAACATGGATAATTCATATATAGGTCACTTAGACTCCAGTACAGATATAGTTTGATATTTCATTGCTCTGGACCTCAGGCAAGTACATTCTCTGATAGTTTTCTTTATTTGATAATTACTATAATACATATATTTATTAATGTTATAATTGATTCCTGACACGATGGTACACAGATTAGTATGTGTTGTTGGATTCTTATTCATGAGATGTTACTTTCATATTCAGATATTGCTTCTCACGAGTGAACCTGCAAGAGTGGATCATTTGCCAGGCTGAGAGAGGCCCGAGAGAGCGGTTCAGGTGACTACCGGAGTCATTGATGAAGCAGGTCAGATGACTCTTTTTAGTTTGAGAAGGTTTAAGTTAAATAAGTGTTTGTAGACATTTGTTTTCATGTCTGGTATTCTTTGTCTTTTTTTAGTGGAGATTATCGTATGATATAGCCAACGTCGTATGACATTAGCCAACTATTACATGCTTGCAATAGACTACTTGATGAACCATATGATGTGACGTGTCATGGTTTGATCCATCGTACTAGTCGGGGTGGAGAAGTGCTAGCTAGATTTGTAATCAAGAACTTTAAGCAATGTTTAAAATAACGTTTAATGTAGTAAACAAACAATCATACACTTCACGTATAATTGTGTTACTCCGTAATCAACATCCAATCATATACTTCACGTATGATTGTGTTACTACATAAAAGTTGACAACTATTAACCCAACCCGATCATATATCTAACTAGTATTTCAAAACACATAATGTAGTTACAGTTCCTTTCCACTTTACTTCATTGTGTACTGGTTATGTCATATTGATCTAGATTTACCTCTCTCTTTACTGTCATACCATGATATCTGTTTACTACTTTTCTAATCATGTATTACATTCACTAGTACCGTTTATAGTCATTATCAATTATTTGGAACTGTTATTGGGTTGTACTCGTTTCACCCTAACTGGATAACATTTTTCAGTATTGACTTGGAGGACTGGTGTCCGACTTATTACAGACCACAAGAGGGAGTAGCAGCAGTCATGGACCCTGTAATTCAGGAATGATTGCCGGTAGGTCTAGCTGGTGTCACTAATTATCCTAGCTTCTTTATTTAGTATTTTTTGCACCGGATCTGTCTCCGGCATTTACTTTAGACTTGGAATGTTGTAATTTCTTGACTTACTATGTTGACTTGTTAGATATTTGAGACTTGGATTCTTGCTCTTGTTATCTTATTGTGTCATATCATTCGTGCTACTAGATTTCTGTGATTGAGTATTGTCTTTATCATTATATACTATCATCTTGTCCTCCTTATGGAGTAGAGATATTATTGATAGGTTATGATTATATTATTTTGTGAGATTGATATATTGTATTGTTGACCTAGACAACGTTCTACCGCCGATTATGCGACGTAGGCTGGACGTGCCCACATACTCGTGTCCCGATCATCCGGATGTAGGTCATGATATCGACCCTCCATGTGATCTTCTAGTTTGTTGGGTTTCTTGCATCGACGAGGTGTTGCGTCATTATCAATTTTGTATGTCGATGGTTAAAGAACTATAATATGTCCTTGCTGACTTGTTATCGATGCGGAATATCTCTATGAGGATCATTACCTCTATTAGTCTTTTTGAGATCTTACATGGAAATGCATGATTGAGATTCACGTTATTTAGCACATTGGTGGAACTGGGGACAGCGCGAACAATATTTAAGGCCCCCATCTACTCCAGTTGTTTTTGTGGACGGAAAAGGATACTGTCGAGCCAAAAGTTGAAGACCGATGGCAGCTTTGAATGCTTGCCTGTGTTGATGGGCATGATGCAGCTTTCGAGAAGAACTCGATGTCGAGCCCTAATTCAAGCATTGGAGTTTGATTTAGCAGATTTTGATTAATTAGGAAATTTTAGTTATTTATCTTTATTTTTGATGGGCTTGTAGGATATTTCTTTTATCCTTTGTTAGTATTAAGGGTTTATCTATCTAAATTACAAGACTATATATATCCTACAGTCTTTAAAAAGACAGGCCAATTATAATAAATTTAATCAAGAAGAATTTTGTCTTTTAATCACTTTGTGGACACCCAAGACACCGTAGAAGACACCATAGATTCGGCATCGTCCGTGGATTCGGCATCATGCCCATCTACTCCAGTTGTTTCTGGGGACGGAAAAGGATAGTATTGAGCCACAAGTTGAAGACCGATGGCAGCTCCGAATGCTTGCCCGTGTTGATGGGCATGATGCAGCTTTCGAGAAGAACTCGATGTCGAGTCCTAATTCAAGCATGGGAGTTTGATTTAGTAGATTTTGATTAATTAGGAAATTTTAGTTATCTATCTTTATTTTTGATGGGCTTGTAGGATATTTCTTTTATCCTTTATTAGTATTAAGGATTCATCTATCTAAATTACAAGACTATATATATCCCAGTCTTTAAAAAGACAGACCAATTATAATAAATTTAATCAAGAAAAATTTTATCTTTTAATCACTTGGTGGACACCCAAGATACCGTGCACTACCAAATAATGTCCAAATAGCGACGATTTTAGCGACGTCCAAACAAAACGTCGCTGAATTATAGTTATTTAGCGACGTCCATATAAAACGTCGCAATACGTCGGTGATAGCGACGTGGAGCGACGTTTAGCGACTACAATTACTATAATAATAATAAACGTCCCTAGGTAGTCGCTAAACGTCGCTAACTTTTTAATTTTAGCGACGTTTACCGACATTTTTGTATTTAAGTCGCAGTATATTATTATTTTCGCGGCGGTTAGCGACGTCTGTCCAGACGTCGCTAATTTATTTCATATAGGGTTTGATGAATTTCTCTTCCCCCTATTTTCTTCGATATCTCAAAATTTTGAAACCCTACCCCTCCCCTAGCCCCCCATTCCGGTGCCCCACTGCGGCGACCCCCCTCCGACCGCGTCCTCCTCCCTCCAGTGAAGCCCCTTCCTTCGGCATGCTCCTCCCTCCATCGGCTCCTCCTCCCTCCAGCGTCCTCCTCCCTCCAGCTCCCCTCCTCCTCACTCAGTAAGCTCCTCTCTCTGTCTCCTCTCTCTGACACGACACACTAACCCTAACTCGGACACACACACGCAGACACACTAACAAACGCGGACACTAACCCTAATACAGACACGGACACACAGACCCACACAGACCCACACAGACATAGACAAGACATGACACGGACACACGGACACGAACACGACACAGACACGACATGGGATACGACACACACATACACTGACACGACCCGGAACATGACAGACCCTAACCCTAACCCTATCTCTCTTCTAGTTAGATGTCTGAATTTAGACGCAACCTTGCGTATCGACATCGTATACAATACGATGCATATCTCGACTCAAGGAGAGTCGTATACACGGACACGGGAATGACCCTTCAAAGCCGAGACACGACACGGTATTGGCTTCTTCTAGAACTCGTATCCAATTTGGGTTATAGCAGTGTCAAACCTATCATTGACACAAGAGTTCGTGTTCGGGTGCTTGTGGTACGGCATTGTTATATGTATCGCGTAACCAAGGACACAGCGTCCCCCTTGGCCCCGATGACCCCCCTCGGCTCCCCTCAACCCCGACGACCCCCTCCTCGGTCAGAGGATCAGGTAACCTATATTTGGAGTGAGTGCACATTGTATACATGTGTGTGTTTGAGTGTGTTTAGTAAGTGAGTGTTAGTGAGTTAGTATAAGTTAAGTGTTTAAGTGTTGAGTGAGGATATGTATATTAGGATTGAGTATCTAAGGATATTTGATTTTTGGTTTAGTATCCCAAGATACTTGAGTAGGTGTTAATATACCAAGATACATGGATAATATACTTGAACGATGTCTATTCATCTTTGCAAAATTATCTAGAAATGGATCTAAATTACTACCTGCATCATTGTTCGTGGATGTACAACTGTCATCCTGATGATATATGCGATGTGCGGGATGAATTCATACAGGGGGTGGAACAATTCCTGCAGTTCGCCAAGGCATTCCCTCAGTACATGGACAGCACCAAAATCAGGTATCCGTGTGTAAGATAAATATCACTCAGAAGTGGATGTGACATATCATTTGTACTCGAGGGATTTCACGCCGAATTACTATCTGTGGACCTCACACGGAGAACTTGTGTCTTTAGCATCGGAGCCGGGGCCTTATGTGGAGCCATATATGGATGCCCACGACCACGCTGATTGCGATGACAGGTGCGTGAACATGGTTTTTGACGCTTCTGGGCCTAGTTTCAATCCGGATAACCATGATGCAGCTGAGTAGGCACTGAATGTCGATGCTGCAAAGTTCATGGAGTTACTGGAGAATGCAAGGACTCTATTATATCTTGGTTGTGAGGACCATTCACCGTTGGAGGTGGTTACAAGATTATTGAGCATCAAGTCCAATTTTAACATGTCGCAAGAATGCTACAACCGACTGATGGAGTTGATTATAGAGATTTTACCGGAGGGTACTGAGTTGCCTAAAGACTTCTACCGATCTAAGAGGACAGTGAGATCGCTCTGGATGGGATACGAGAAAATCGATGCATGTCGCAACGGGTGCTGCATATTGTACTACAAAGACGACAAAGATGAAGACGCGTGCATATTCTGTGGTGTTAATCGCTACAAGACCACTGGTAGAGGAAGGTCGGTCGGTGAAAGGAAGCCTACTGATTCGATGCACTACTTGTCTTTAACGCCGCAGTTGCAGAGGTTGTTTATGGTGAAGGAAACTGCAGAAAACATGAGTTGCACAGGCAGAAACAGATCGAAGGAGTGTTGGATCATCCATCCGATGGAGAAGCATGAAAACACTTTGATCAAGAGTATCCATATTTTGCTTCGGATCCGCGTAATGTCATATTGGGGCTCTCCTCCGAAGGTTTTACCCCATTCGGACTTTCGGGCTCCCAGTATTCGTGTTGGCCTGTGATCGTCACTCCATACAATCTACCGCCTTGGATGTGCATGAAGACTTCGTATATGTTCCTAACCGTTATTATCGCGGGTTCGAACAATCCGAAGAGGTACATCGATGTGTATTTACAGTCGTTGATATATGAGTTAAATCAGCTGTAAGAAGTAGGTGCCAACACGTACGATATTTCTAAAAAACAGAATTTTCATATGAGGGCAGCACTTATGTGGACCATCGACGACTTTTCGGCCTATGAAATGTTATCGGGATAGAGCACTCATGGCTGTCTCTCATGTCCGTATTGCATGACCGCACTAAGGCTTTTCGTTTGAAACACGGAGGCAAACCGTCCTTCGATTGTCATCGACAATTCCTGTCGAAGGATCATCCGTACAGGAGAAACATTAATGTTTTTCGTGTCGGCGTTGCGGATAAGGCCAATCCACTACCAAGGTGGTCCGGATACACGATATGGGAAGAAGTAAAAAATTTACCAAGTGCTATCGAAGAGCCTGCTAAGCGATACAAGTGTGACGGATTTGGTCGCACTCATAACTGGACGAAGAGGAGTATATTCTGGGATCTGCCATATTAGAGCACCAATCTGATCAGACATAACCTTGATGTCATGCATATCGAGAAGAATGTGTTTGACAACATAATTAGACGTAAAGGGAAAGACGAAAGACAATTTGAAGGCCAGGTTGAACTTTGAAGAAATATGTAGATGTCATGCGTTGGATTTGATAGAGGAGGGAAATGAAAATTTAAAGCAACCTAAGACAATTTTCTCACTGGAGGAGGATAAAATGATACTTTGTAGGTGGATTCAGGGCCTAAAATTTTCAGACGGGTACGTGTCGAACTTGAAAAGATGCGTCAACCTCAAGGAGAACAAACTGACAAGTATGAAGAGCCACGATTGTCACGTATTCATGGAGAGGTTAATTCCGATTGTATTTCAAAAATTCTTACCGCAGGTCGTCTGAGATCAAGGTTCAAAGTATCAGTATCGAAATCGGTATACCATTCCTATGAGTATCGGGATCGGTAGTATCGTTAGTATCGGCGATTTCGGATCGGAGTATCGGATTTTTTGGTATCGAAAAGCAAACAACTATTAGTAAATTATTAACATTAAAAAAAATATTTTATATATTTATGCATAATTTAAAGTATTTCCAGTATTGTTTCTTAGTATTTTTGAAATTGAATGAAATAGTAGTCACCTTTGTCGATTAACTTATATGTGATAGATAAGTTTTCCTCTTTTATATGCTTTTACAACCTTACTATGCTTTTACAACCTTGTTAATTGGTCTTTTTAATTCAAATTTCTTTGCCGAATTGACCGAAAAAGAGACCTCTAATGTCGGTATCGGTCAGTATCGGGTATCGGTCGGTATCGGATCGGGACATACCAAATTGTATCGGTATCGGCCGTATCGGATCGGTATCGGCCGATACTTCAAAGTATGTCTGGGATCCATTGACAAAGCTCAGCATATTCTTCAGAGATCTTTGTTCTACTAAGTTGCTCGTCGATCGTCTAGAAAAGAAAGAGAAGGACATTGCGGTAACACTATGAAAGCTCGAGAAGGTGTTTCTTCCTGGATTCTTCGACTCTATGGAGCATTTGCCAATTCATCTTTCCTATGAGGCACGTGTTGGTGGGCTTGTCGGTTATTGGTGGATGTACCCGTTCGAGCGACATCTGAATCACCTAAAGAGAAAGTTAAAAAATAAGGCACGGATTGAGGGTTCTATTTGTGAAGCTTATGTTCTCGAGTGGATTACAAACTTTTGCTCGACGTATTTCAAACCTCATGTTGCTAATAATAGAACTAGAGCTCCGAGAAACGACGACAGATATCAAAAATCTAATGATGCAATACTGAAAGTATTCAATGCGTCCGAAAATCCTTCGAAAAAAATAAAAATATATTTGAATGACGACGAGCTAAGGGCTGCTCAGTTGTATATATTACTCAATTGCGACGAGGATGAAGTGGAGAAGCTAGAGGAGTAAGTAATTAATACGTCCACGTTTACGTCATCTCAATGTAATAGTATAAGCTAATATAATGCTACTAATTGGCGGTTGCTTCATTGTTTTTCGGCACATATAATGATGAGTCGAGGTCGGTTAGACCCTACATAACAGACGAAGAAGTATAACAAGAAATGAGACGTCATTTTCCTTCTTGGTTGAGCGCATATGTAAGGAGCTCAGTAATTACTTTTTCTATATGCACTTGCATAATAAATAACTTACTATCGCTTCTTTAGTATTTAGGTCGATCGTCTAATAACACCCGAGACTGAATCTATTAGAACTCTAGCCAAGGGACCAATTACTGCCGTCAAAATATGTCCAAGTTATTGTGTGAATGGGTTTAGATTCAAGTCAACAAATGCTCCGATCAGAGACAGCTTCCTGGATCTTGATTCTACGAAAAACAGTTATTTGTGTATCAAATCTTCGAATTACAAAGACGTCGATCCAGGCAATGATTTCTTTGGCATCTTACGAGAGATTGTGGAGTTGACATATAATTATGGCACAAAACCTGCTAAGATCGTGTTATTCAAGTGTGAATGGTTCGATCCGATTCAAGATCAAGGTTAAAAAATTGACAAGCATGGTCTTATGGATATAAACTACAAGTGTAGATATCAAGGCTACGAACCATTTGTCCTATCAAGTCAGGCTCAGCTCGTGTATTTCACAACTTATCCTAGACGGGGAACAGCGAGGTCGGACTGGTGGGCAGTATGCAAGACTAAAGCTAGAAATACCTTTGACGTTGATGAAATAGCTTATCAGGAGGACGAGCTACCTCTTGTAACAAATATTGTTGATGTGGACTCAACGGAAGTTACTTATTACACGACTAATAATGTAAAAGAGGTAGAATTATCCGAAGATGAAGATGAAGACGAAGTAGATGAAAGTGTAGACGAGGAGGAAGAGGAAGAAGACGAAGAAGAATTTTCTAAAGATGATTGAAAATAAAATAAATTCATTTGGACTTGTGACATGTATTACATTTTGACTGTCGAATGTACTATCCATTTAGACTTGTGACACTACTAGTTATTTACTGTGCAATTCTATTAATATTGTGAGATATGTATAACATTTTGACTATAGAATGTACTATATATCTGTTTATTTGTTCTATCATTATATGTTGTTATCAGGTATGACAGGACACACACTGAGATGGTGTTGTGTGTGGAATTGGATTGAGGGTTGTGTTTGGAACTTGGACACGGACACACAGACACACATACTGAGATGGTGTTCTCTACACTATACAACATGACACAGACACAGGTAAACCCTAACCCTATCTGACACGACACAGACACAGACACACACATAGACACATACACAATACGACACATTCACACAGACACGGACGGGACAAATAAACACTGACATGACACGCACATAATCACAAGATGTTTTCTTCTGGTACTTCCGGTGTCTTTAATAAGATGTTCAATATTACGGAAGAAACTCTTGAATATCTTTTCTGTGCACAAAATTTACTAGGATGTTCAATATTACGGAAGAAAGACTTAACCCCAGAGTACTCTTTGTGTATTTATTTTATCATCATATGTTACTATCAGGTATGACAGAACGACGTGGATCATTCGGAGGTAGATCCTCTAGACGGAGTGCTCCTCCGGTACCGGCTACTGATTCCGGATCCTCGTCACAGAGTACTCCAGTGTACCGACCAGTCACATCTTCGACTCCGTCAACGGTACGTAGTAGTACTCCTGGGACAAGCAGTTTTAGGCCTGAGACTACTCCCCCGCCCAGCCTTCCTTCTACTGACGGCACCATGAAGACAGAGGAGCAGATGGAGGAGGATGAGCGACTCTGTCTGCGCATGATCAAAGCGATCCTCCGTGCGCGCCTCCGGATGAGACGAGGATGGAGATTTAGAGGGACGGATCTATCAAGTAAGTTAAATAGTTAACATTTTTCAAATGATTATATCTATATATTCATGAATTTAATTATCGCTGTATAGATATCGTCCCTCGACGGTACAAAGAGCACTGGGACATTTTCTGAGACAGAACTATGGTGGACCTTGAATCAACTACTCAGATGCTACTGAAGATAGGAAGACATTCTGGTTTGTCCACTTCAAGGTAAAAATATATTTACTTTTAATATCAATAATCATTTATGCATATTATGTAACTCTCTATTTTACTTTTTGTAGAAAACATATTTCTATCCACCATACCGGACTGAGAAGATCGAGGAGCAATTTCCTACCGCCGCCAAGCTGATCCGTGATGCGATCAACGACCAGAAGGCTCGTGATCGCTCCGGACAACCGATCCACGGTTGGATCACGCCTGAGCAGTGGATTGCGATGAAGGCAAAATTCGACGAACCCAAGTACAAGGAAAGGTCGGAGAAGCAAAAGGCGGCTAGGTCAAAGGTAGGAAAGTGGTGTGGTGGCTCGATTCCCATGGCGAAATATTTTTTGTCGTCTGGTATTTATTCAATTAAATATATATTATTTTAATGAAAGTATGATAAGATGTTTAATTTTAATAAAAAATAATATAATTTTCAACAGGTACAGAGGGGTGAGGACGCCAACATGGTGACCGTCTTCCTGGCCACCCATCGGAATGATGAAAATCTCATCGATGAGAAGGCCACGCAGACCTATGTACGTTTTACTACCTTGTGTTAGTTTTAATATAAGTTAGAAAATATGCAAATAGATACCTATATAGTTAGTAATAAGTAACTTAGACGTTAGCAACCACTTTTCTAGGACGAGTATTTTAAACTACGTGAGCGGGCGACTGCTACTGCACCTGCACAGGGAAGGGCTGGTACTTCCTTGCAGCCCTCTACAGCTCCGTCGGCGGACGAGCTCTGGATGACTGCCGTTGGTGGTCTTCAGAGGGGTACGTACTACGGTACGGAATCCTACAGCGCCTTTGTTGCGACACAGTCATCCAGGGCCCCCTTTGTTAATGTACATTCCTAGCAGCCTTCGCAGGCATCGACACAAGCCCAGGAGAGCGTTGACCGTCAGATTGCTGACCTGCGTAATGAGTTGCTACGGAGGATATGGAGCGGCCACAGTCTGCGCCGCAGACGGACGATGCGACGATCACCGCATGTTTCGATTCGCTCAAACATAGCCTTATGGAGCTCAGGACTCTGAGCCAGATGGCAGAGCACAGCCTTATGAAGCTCATGACTATGAGCCAGACGACAGAGCGCAGCTTGGCAACTCTGGCCACGTCTATGGAGCGCAGACAGAAGAAGCTAGAGTGGTCGCATACGGCCATGAGCGACTCACTTGCGAGGATACATGAGGCGCAGGATTGGTTGAGTCGGTCGGTAGCGGAGAACACTTCGAGGGTGGTATCTGCCAAGAATTCATACAATGCTCGACTGCTAGCTTTGGAGCAGATACGTCCTCCTGATCCGCCGGCACCGACTCCATCGATTCCACTGCCTCCTCTATCGGGACCGGTGACGCTTTTACAGGAACAATATGGCTTCCTCTTATCCCAGATGCGCGGCAGTGCTCCTCCTCCTCATAATCCGCAGTAGTTCTTATTGAAACATTTTTAGCATGTTTGTGTGTATTGGTCCATTCTTGGATTTTTGATGTACTTATTTCATACTTTTTACTACATTATTTGGATGAGATGGATGTGACATTATTTTAGATTCATGTATTTATTTGTTGGGACATTCCTGTGTGTTTCGATATTCTTAACATATTTGTGTATGTACCGGTGTTGAGTGTTCCACTGAACTCAGAAAATTCAACGGAAGGTTGCTCCGGGTCTATTTATATAAACTGCAGGCAGAATTTTGCTAAAAAATATTTTTTTTAAACTGGATGCTTTTTCTGCGTTTTTAAAAAAATTAGCGACGTCTACTGACGTAACATTACGTCGCTAATATTTGTCACAACGTCACTAACTGATAACAGTGACGTCGCTAACCTGTGTCAATACGTCGGTACTCGTCGTTAAATAGCTGACATGACATGTTGCAAAATATCGTCGATAATGTCGTTGATTTAGCAATGTTACGCGACAATATACAATTTCGCTGATATACCGACGTCGAGTCACTGACGTCGCTAACAACAAAATAATCGGCGATGTGGACGCACAGCAAATATACGTCGCTATAGCGACGAATAGCAACAAATTTGGATTCAGCGACCATGGTTTACGCGACAACACCAAAACGTCGCTAATTATTTTTAGCGACTTTTTTTTACCTATTAGCGACGTTTGTTAGCGTCGCTAATATGTATTATTTTGGTAGTGGTGGATTCGACATCGTCCTTGGATTCGGACACATTCGTACATTCGTCAGAGCCGACTCTACTATGTTAGCAGCTTAGACATGTACCTAAGGCCCCATATGGCCCCCAATTTTTATTATATATATATATATATATATATATATATATAAGAAAATAAATCATCTTCTTAATTATTTAATTGACCTAAGGGTCCAATGATTCAAGGGAAAATACAATCATATCATTTCCTTAATTATTTAATTGACCTAGGGCCCCCTGATTTAAGGGGAAGAGCAATCATCTCATTTCCTTAATTTTTTTAGGGTCCCCAAATGTCCCGAGACGACTCTGAGTCATACGGCCAACCAAGATGCCATGTAGTTATCTCCATCGGGTGACGTTTCAGTGCCCTAACCTCGACAAATTCCGTATGCGCTTCCATGCCCATGAGGTTCGATCTTTGTGGTTGTTCCCCCCACGTATCATTTGCAATAATTTTAGCAATGAAAATCATTTTTTCTTTTACCAACACAATATTGCTTTTGGCTTTTTTGACGGTTGATTTTCACAGTCAGCATCTTACGATACCAAACTCACACTACTTCTGGCCAGATTCGCTAAGTTGCATAAACTTAATAGATTCCTTAGGGGTGGTTAAATAAACTAGAAAAAAGAAAGAAAGGTGTGGCTTATACTAGCTAGCTAGCTACCTTGCCTCTCTGGCCCTTTTGGCCAAGGCCTTAAACCTGTCGGAATTCTCGACTGCTTCCTTCTTGGTCTCTTCCAGCCTCCTCCGGAGCCCCGCCCCTACCGAGCTGTTCGCCAAGGTCTTCACCGCAGTGAAAGGAATAGCAGAGAATATGAGGACTCCAGCAAGCTATCAAAAACAATAAATTAATAAATTAATTTTAGGACCAACATTTTTGTTTTTTTGGAAAATTAAGTTTCACACAGAGAGAGAGAGAGAGAGAGAGAGAGAGAGAGAGAGGCACCTCTTGCCATGAAGCTCTAATGAGAGGAGAAGTGGGTTTCCGGAGAATGGAGCGGTGGCGGTTGGTGGGCTTGGGGATGATGGAAGTGGAGATGGAAGTGACAGAGAAGCGTGGGGCTGCTAGCAAAGCCATGGGCAACTAGTGACCGTTTACGTGTGGAGTAGGAGTAAAAGCCAGGATATTTGCAGAGGAATTTATTTCTCTCAGGCCCCAAAAACCTACTTGAACTGCTGCAGGCCCATATCACATAAGCCTTGTTTCCTACAGCTTTTTTAGGCTGCTTTTTCTTTCTTTTTATGAATTAGTTCTTTTTTGGGGACAAATTTTGAAATGAAAGGGGAGACCACTTTCCAAAAAAAAATCAAATCTAAACATCAATACCAAATCTTTTTACAGTAGCATCTCCCATGTGTTCAAAAAGACAATCTTAAACAATCTTAGATAAGATGTAACAAACTCTATTCACAAGCTTATCAAAAGATATAAGCAGAAAGGACCTTTTAAAATATTTGAAAGATCAAAAAATATCTAAAAGATTTTGAACAATACTTTATGTTCCTTGTTCCATAGAACAAATCAGATTAAAAAAAAAAAAAAAAACCCTTTGTTCCAAAGGTGATATTCAAGTTATGTGAAACACACAAGGTCCTAAGGTTGATTTTGAGTTTCATGTTAAGAATGATGGATCTATAGGGATGATCATTCGGTTGGTTTCGCTGGACCGGACCTAAATTTTTATAATTGAATTGAACCAAAGTTTTCTGAAACCGAACAAATCCAATTGTGTTCGATTATTCAATTAGATCGGTTGCACCGATTTTGTTGGGCCCATTGCGCACTCGACCAGACTGAAATATTTTATAGATACAATTTTTGTATCAATAAAAAATTAATTAGTTACAAATTAATAGAATGATATATTTATATATTTCATCAAAAAATAAGTTATAATTATGCACTGTGAAAATTAAATAAAATTATAGATATACTGGGTTGAGGGTATATAGGTAATCTTATAATAATTTTTAGTACGGATCAGTTCTCAAACCTCATGACTGAAACTCGAACAGAAAAAGCGAATTTTCGTCTTTCCAAAACCGAACATAATATTAAAACACGAAGTGAAATGATTATATTAGTTCAACTCAGAGCAATTTTTGGCTTTGCATCAAGATATGTCCACCGCTACTATGAGATACTTATGCGACAACATAGTCAAGACGTAATTATTTATCACTCTAACTAACTAAAGTATGTAAACCTCCTCCACCCAAAGTTTCTCACCTTACCCCCAAAATGGTAGGATGGCTAAGTTGAGAAAAAATGTGTAATTCGTACGATCTAAAATTTTAATCAAGTGACAAATGCGTTTAGTATGAAATTTAATTATTATTATTTTCAACTTTTATGATTGGATAGGGACCAATAACCTTAACATGGATAGATAAAAGAGTGAAAAAATTCAAGATTGTTGAGATCTTAGAAACTATTTTTCAATCATCATTATCGGTCAAATGTGATGCATGCTCATCAAAATTTATTTATGGCCTACATGTTATTTTTATGTCGCTAACAAATGGATTAAATATGTCTAGTAACATGAACGTATATTAGACGTGCGTAAAAAAAAATAAAAAATAAAAAATAAAAAATAAAAAATAAAAAATAAAAAATTACTATAAACACTATCGTTCCTAGAAATCGAACCCAAACAACCAAAAAAAATACCTCACATCTTAACCACTTGAGTTATAATTGTTTAGTTGTAAATAAAAAATATTAGATAGCTAAATAATTAATTTTTTTAATAGTTAGTAGAGTATTTAAATATGGCTTAGACGGTTCAATTTTGAGTCGTTTTCAAGCCTCATTATAAGAATAGAGATGTGTGTTCACTAGAAGTTATTTTAGGCCTTACATGTTTATGTGTTGTTTGAAAATAAAAAACGAAAGGAAAAAGCAGAATTTTTATGGATTTGGAGGAGTTCTCCCAAATCTCATGTTTGGTTGGGCTTAAATTTGGGATATAAACTCTTCCATAATCATCATTGCTTGCAAAATTATTACTCCTTATGTCCTCGTCCACATCTTAATATTTACATCATGTCTAAAAATGAAAGGACGTGTATTGGGAAGTAAAATTTTGATTTTTTAAAATATTTTTTATTACTTAAATAATTAATAGTTATGTATTTAATTAGTTGTTGTGAGTAGTGACTTAGTAATTAGATGCTTAATTACTAAGTAGATTATCAACAATTTCTAGTTTGTATTTTATAATTAAAACAATCAATCATTATTAAATAATTATTATAATTAATAATAGTTAAAAGTTAATTAAAAATTATTTATTTTTTGGAATTATGTTGTTAGAGATTTATTTCCATAGTTAGAATTAAGTTGCTACGTAAATAATTAACATTATTAAAATTTAGCCAAGAATATAATAGTAATAATTATTTATCAAATTAATTAGATAATTAACATATTTTTATTATAAATATGTTAACATATAATTACAATAATTAATTGTCAAATAAAATATTTAATTATTATTTATGATAATTAATTGATTCTTAATAATTATTTAATGAAATGATTTTTTTCATATTAATTATTAATATCTAATATTTATGTTAATTTGTTAAATAGGTAACTTAACTAATTAGTATTTAATATTTATTAATTCACTATTGTACCTTTTTTGTTTCACTTTCTTAGCTAACCAAACATGTTTTAAAATTCGAGAAAGAGTACATAAATTTACATACACTTCTCAATCTTGAAAGTATAAATTTATTTTTTTATATTTACCTTTTACCAAACAGAGAAAAACGATGAGAAACAATCTAGAAAACCATTAGGCTCTATTTGGTAGGAAAAATAGAAAAGTGAGAGGGAGGAAAAAGAGTTAGATTATATCTTTCATCCATATGGAGGAAATAACATTTCCTTCTTTAGTGTTAAGTAGTAGGGATGAAAAATGAAAGGGATGTACTTTTTTTTATTTTGTATGAAAATAAAAGTAAAATAAAAATAAAAATAAAATAAATTTTATCAATTATATCCTCAATTAAAAATATTTATTTATCATTTGACTTCATTGAACAATTTTTAAATAATATAACTTCTATAGGGTGCAATTCTAAATTATTATATGCCTCTATTTTTTTCTCCCATTTTTAGAATTAATTAATTTTTTCGATTTAGTAGAAAAAAAATAATCTCTTCATTTTTCTTTTCTTTTTCTTTTTTTTGAATACATCATTTTCTCCCCTTTTCTCTACTCCATTATTCTTCCTTTCACTTTTCCTTTATAGACACTTAAAGAATGGAAGATTTAAGTCTAATATATATTTCTTTATTAAAAGGACCACATTTGACTCCAAATTGCTTCGTTATGCAATTAAGTACACATCGATGGGTTGCTTTGTTGCATCTTCCAAAGCAACATATACTATAAAAATTGCCAACAGCTATGCAACATGTTTAACACACTATATTAATAATGACTTAGGGTACGTTAGATTACAAGGTAAAAAATATGTGAACAAAAATTTAATTTTACGAAATTATTTTTCTAGAAAAAAAATTTCATAGAATTTTGAAATTTTTTTTTATGAAAAAATTAATTTGGTGTTTGATTGCCATTATTTTTCACGAAAAATATCATTTTCCATGGAAAATGTATTTTCCTGTAGGTTGGACAAATTTTATTTTCCACCATTTTGAAAAAAATATATAAAAAATGATGGTTTTTTGGTAAATGATTCCATAGAAAATATAAGCTATCAAACTCTACAATTAGTGAAAAATTTGTGAGAAAAATATTTTCCATGGAAAAAAATCCAATCAAACATAGCCTTAGTATATATTTTTCAAAGAAAATTTATTTAACTGGTCCATTATTCAAGTCCGTTATTCCCGAGGCTAAATCAACAATGGAAAACCGCTTGGTCGAGATCAGAGGTTCACACAAAAATTTTCACTATGACTATCATTGATCTCCACGAAGAACTATATATATGGAGCCTGTTACAACCTGTTGTTACAACAATTACCAGAAAAGGAACCTCTTGTTCTTCCTTGCAATCGCAGTTGCAGACAGACATAACAGAGTTACAACTCACATAAGAGAGGAGGAAGAAGAAGAGACTTTGCTTGCTGGGGTGATAAAGATCACCGTTGCTCAAAGTAAGATTCGCCCCCACACGATCTGCTTCCAGGAACCATCAAGTTCACGAAGAACTTCTGGAATGCTCGCTGTCACCTCTGTCTGGACTCGCACGAACTCCCTGGACTCCAATGGTGGCGGCAGCAGCAACTCTCTTCGTCTCCTAATTTTTGAAGTAAGTTCTGAAAGAGGCATGAAGAGAATATTTATAGAGAGAGGGTAAAAATCCTAAGCGCCCAACAGTTACGGAAAGATAGGAACAAATTAATTACGAATCCCTAAAAGATAGGCACGAATTAATTTCAAATCCCACAAAAATGGATCTGAATAACAGACCATATCTATCCATAATCGTTCAAATATATCCGCAGAAGCAGCAGCGCATGCGGCAACGCAAGCCGCAGCACATGCGATAGTGCAAGCCGTAGCGCATACAACAGCACATGCGGCAACCCATGCGACAGCCCATGCGACATCCCATGCGGCAGCTTATGCACCAACAAAGCACCATTTTGCGCCCTTGAGCCCGAGCCCTAGTCCGAGTCCGAGTCGCTAAGCCCCTTTGGGGCTTAGCTCCTATGAAAATAATTACAACTGAATGAAAAAAGCATAAATGCTTTCAATGAGGAGTCAATCCTTTTTTCTCCTAGGAAAATACCCCCACATGACACCCATGTGCCCCACCAAACCCCATGTGCACACTTTAACTCATACAAAGTATTATATTGAGATACCCACTTGGTGATGTAGCCAATGTGGGACTATTTTTACTAATCCAAAGGAAACAACACCAAAAATCTCCCACATATCTCTATATATATGGGTTAAGCGTTCCCTATAGTGACTGCCCATCATGCATTAGGATAGATGTCGCTTCGACTTGAATCTTCTCGCATGGGTCAAACAACAGTATGATACAAGAATGGACTAAGCCTTGAATTCTGTACCATAGCTGCAATTCTTTCCACTAACACAATGACATTAGTTGTGCTTCCGGTTACACATTAAAGACCCTGTGCACGCCTGGTTTCGGTGTATATATTTTGGGCGTCTATAAGTTTACCCTTAAGAGACGGCCTATATATCTTTTCATACACTCTAGGTGAGTTCTTTTAAAGAGTCCTTGGCATGAAGCCTCGAGCAGGTCCCGATCTAGAGAAAGCGCTTGCTCTTGTGTGCTAATCCGCTATGACATGGCCTAGAGCCGAGGCTAAACCTCATCGTGGTGTCATGTCACTGTAGCATAAGGTTCCAGCCTCTTTGTAGTGCCAAACTATCCAACATAAAGCCTTGCGCTTCCTTGCGGTGTTATGTCTTTGTGACATGGCTCGCGTAGCCGATGATTTAAATATTTTACCTCTGTGGTGTCACACCACTATAATATGAGGACGCCAGCCTCTTTGTAGTGCTGTCTACTCTCTTCATTCTATAGCATTAGGCTACCTGCCTATGTATGGTGCTACGCCGCTGTGACATGGCTCGTGAAGCCGAGGCATTACCTTACCGAGGAACCTCTTGGTGCTGTCACCTACTGTAGCATGGAGACCTTACGCTCCTTTGTACTGCTACGCTACTGTGCTTCCTGTTAAGCACACCAGACATTCAAAATGTTTGAAAACTCATTAAGGCGTCTAAGTCATCCTCCCACAGGACTTGTTCTACATAAAATAATTAGTAGACAATAATGGTTCTGTGTCCTTAATCTCTCAATGTCTCAAAGGACTACCCACTGTTCCTGATATTCTCCCAGTCAATGGTTCTTCTTTGAACCAAAAGCTAGATGCCTAGTAGATTTCTCTTTGAACTAATAGCATAAAACTTTATGGTAGAATTACAGAGACTCAATATCATAACATCTTCAAACCCATTTTGATTGCCGTGTCCTCGATCAGCTGGCGCTTGAGACCCTTGGTGAACGGGTTGGCTAGGTTTTTCTGACTTCGAACATCAAATACTACAATGACTCCAGTCTTTATTAGATTATTCACTGCCCTGTGCCTCAACCACACAGTCCTCTTCTTACCATTGAAGAGGTCATTTGATGCCACTGCTGTAGTCGTCTAGTTATCGCAGTATATCGGTACCGCCGGAATCTGCACACCAACCAATGGAAGATCATACATGAGCTTCCAAAGTCACTTTGCTTCATCCGTAGTAGCAGCCAGTGCATAAAACTCAGATTCCATCGAGGAATGAGAGAGCATAGTCTACTTATTTGACTTCCATGATATAACAGCTCCACCTATGAGAAAGACGTATCTTCCTGCAGACCTTTCGCTCTCTACTTCTGAACACCAGCTTCTATCATTGAAGCCTTCCACTACTATCGGATAACCGTTGTAGTGCAGTGCATACTTCTGAGTTCTCTTGAGATATCTCATCACTCTCTTCACAGCTTTTCAATACTCCACTCCTGGATTGCTCGTGAACTGACTCAGGATCCCCACGACGAAAGCTATGTTAGACCTAGTCGTAGTTGTTGCATACATCAGACTCCCGATGACGCTTGAGTACTCCAGCTGCCTGACACTTTTCCTTGGATTTGGCTTCAGCTTCTTGTCACACCTATACGAAGTATCGATACCTGAAAGATCCTGATATCCATATCATGTGAGCATCTTTTCGATATAATGAGACCGTGATAGCGCCACTCCAGTGTCTGTCCGGATGATCTTTATCCCCAAGATAACATCAGTTTTCCCTAAGTCCTTCATACTAAACTTAGATGAGAGAAACTTTTTTGTCTCAGTGACACATGTTAGATCTGTACCCAGGATTAACATATCGTCCATGTATAGACAAACGATAAATCCTCTCCCGTCAGCGAACTTAGTGTAAACGCACTTGTCCGTTTCTCTGACCCTGTAGCTGTTTGATCTTATGACTTTATCAAACTTCTTGTGCCATATTTTAGGAGCTTGCTTCAGACCGTATAATGATTTCACCAACTTGCAGACTTTTTCTTCAAGCCCTTTGATGACAAATTCTTCTGGCTATTGCATGTAAATCTCTTCAGTCAGTTCTCTATTCAAAAATGTTGTCTTAACATCCATATAATGAATGACTACCTTGTAAATTGCACTTAGAGCAATCAATATCCTGATGGCCGTCATCCATGCTACTGGAGCATATGTGTCGAAGTAGTCGATCCCCTGCTTCTGAGAAAACCCCTTAGCAACCAGTCTTGCCTTGAACTTGTCAACATTTCTATCGGCCTTCATCTTATTCTTGAAGATCCACTTGCATCCGATCGATTTTGCTCCTTCAGGTAGATCGACCAACACCCAAGTGTTGTTGGAGGTTATTGAGTCATACTCATCATTGATAGACTCCTTCCAGAATACAGCATCTCTGGTCTTCACCGCCTCATCATAGATAAGCGGATATGCTTCCACATGATAGGTGATGAAATCATCTCCGAAGTCCTTGTGTCTCCTTACTCGCTTAGACACCGGCTCTGCGAGTTCTGGTTCGAATATTGTCTCTGTAATGACAACTTCTTCTTGGACTACATCTTTATTGAAAGTGTTATCCTCTTGTGCAATCACACTATTCTCCAGAATGTCTGTGATAACAATGTTCTTGTGTCTTGCAAACTTATCTTTAAAGAATTCTGCGTCACGAGATTCGATGATATAATTTGACTCAATATCAAGAAACCACTCAGCATCACTCTTTTCAGTATATCCCAGGAAGATAATTTTGGTAGTCCTCGTACCCAGCTTATGAATCTTCAAGTTCGAAAGCTTCACATACGCCAGGCACCCCCACACTCGAATGACATTCATGTTGGGTCTGACTTTGAACCAGAGTTCATGAGGAGTTACATCGGATGTTGCGTACGACACTCTATTTAGGATGAACGTAGCCGTCAATGCAACTTCTCCCCAGAAGCAGTTTGGAAGACCCGTAGTTAACATCATTGAGTTTATAATCTTTGTCAACGTCTTGTTCTTCCTTTTAGCTACTCCATTTAATTGAGGAGAATACGGAGCAGTTGTCTTATTGATAATTCCATGTTCTTTGTAGAACGATGCAAATTCAATAGACCTATACTCTCTGCCTCGATCACTTCTGAGTCTTTTGAGTTGTTGCCATGTTTGACGTTCAGCCTCAGTCCTGAACTCTTTGAACTTCTCGAATGCTTCATCTTTTGACTTAAGTAAATAGACAAATGCATATTTTGAGTAGTCGTCGATGAATATAATAAAATACTTCATCCAGGCCTTTGTGGAGAACTGTTTGAAGTCACAGATATCTGAGTGCACAAACTCCAGAAGATCTATGCTTCGGTTAATCCGTTTGAACGATTTTCTTGTGATCTTTGTCCGTGCACAAACTTCACACTTCTCCACCTCCTTACCCCCATATTTGGAGATAATCCCTACACTAGACATCTTGTTTACCCTTTTACAATGAACATGTCCTAGTCAATTATGCCATAACTCAAGAGAATAACCAGAAGAAAAGACTGCATTAATATTGTTTGCAGGAGTTACAAGCTGAAGTTTGAACATCCCTTCGGTACAAAATGCTTTTCCAAAGTATGTTCCTTTATACAACATCACCATCTGTCCAGCATTGATTTTCATCCTTAAGCCTGCATTCCAGAGCAGACTTTCCGAGACTAGATTCTTGGCTATTACTGGTACGTACTTCACATCCTGAAGCGTTAGTGACTTCTCCGAAGTCAGATTCAGTACCACTGTTCTGGTCCTAAGTACTTCAGCTTGTGCCTGGTTTGCCACAATGACCTTCTCAGTTGTAGGCTTGTAGGTGGTAAACAACTCCTTCTTCGAGCAAATATGGCAGGATGCGCCAGTGTCCACCCACTAGTTAGTGTCAACACCAGCCGTCACAACCTACGTAATCATAGCAACCTTGTTAGGCTCACCTTGCTCTGTTTTTTTGGGTTTAAATATGCAGTCTCTTCGGTAGTAGACCTTCTTGCCACAGTTGAAGAAAGTCACTTCTGACTTGGGCTTTGGCTTCGACTTGAAAGAAGCCAACTTCACCTTGAGATGGTTGAAGTCCTTCTTCTTGTATTGGGAAGCCTTCTTCCTCCCTTTGGAGTCGCCCGCATGCACCAAGTTGGATTTTGCCAACTACTTGGACAATGTGTCCACTTTATTTTGAGCCATCAACTCATCTTTAACATGGATATTGTGTAGTAGTTGATCAAGGCTTATTTGCATCTTCTTTATGTGCATGTCCGAGATAAAGTTGCTCCATCCAGGCAGGAGCTTCGCCACAATACCCCCCACAAAAAGGGTGTCGTTTAAGGGCATGCCATCATCCTCAAGTTTTTGACATAACTTGAGAAACTCCTTAACTTGAGGCAATATAGTCTTATCGTCTTCAAATCGCATGTTCCAGACTTTTTCAGTCACATGTATCTTATTGCGGTTCTCATCCGCCTTGTAATGATTGTCTAGAGACTCCCATACGACCTTAGCATGGTCCGTCTTGTCTAGAGACTCCCAGACGACCTTAGCATGGTGAAAACCCTAGTCATCCAACAGTTACGGAAAGATAGGAATAATTTAATTACGAATCGCTAAAAGATAGGCACAAATTAATTTAAATCCCACAAAAATGGATCTGAATAACAGACCATATCTTTCTATAGCCGTTCAAATATATCCGTAGCAATAGCAGCGCATGCGACAACCTATGCGGCAGCCCATGCGACAGCGCATACAACAGCCCATGCGACAACGCATGAGAGCGCATCAAATGCGCACAAGCGCCTAGGCCGATGCTGACGTGCAAAGTGCAAAGTGTGCCACTTTGCGCCCTTGAGCCCGAGCCCGAGTCCGAGTCGCTAAGCCCCTTTGGGGCTTAGCTCCTATGAAAATAATTCTAAGAGAATGACAAAAAGCATAAATACTTTCATTGATGAGTTAATCATTTTTCTCCTAGAAAAATACCCCCACATGGCACCCATGTGTCCCAACACCCCATGTGCACACCTCAACTCATACAAAGTATTATATTGTGATACCCACTCGGTGGTGTAGCCAGTGTGGGACTATTTTTACTAGTCCAAAGAAAACAACACCAAGAGTGTCATGGAAGCATGCTTTTGTAATAGACAATATAAAATAATTAACTTTATTGCATTCTTTATGAGCAATTAGCAATAAATAAACTTTATCGACTGTTGTTTGTCATAGTTTATGACTTGTATCTTTTTGCAAGGCTTTTCTATATTGCCTTCTGGCTTGTAGAAATGGATCTATTGAGTGTCCAAGGAGGGCAACAACCACCCCAATATTTTTAAAAATATTGATTATTATATAAATTTTCTTACAATTATATATATATATATATATATATATATATATATATATATATATATATATATATAAGTTTGGCCTTCTAATGTATATATAAAGAATCAATTAGTGATACTTATAGTGTTATGGGTTGTCAAATGGGAGGCATGAGTTCAAATTCATCTCTTCTAAAGTTTTGCACATTTTAAAAATATTTTTTGTATAAGTTTTGTAGCCTCTTTTGTAACAATTTTAATTTTTTTTTGCTCATTCTTACCTGAGTTTTAGTATTTTCTTGCTATTGAAGTTCGATTTATATGGCAACTTTAAAGATTTATATATGTAGTAATATAGCCCATATATAATTTTAATCCAGACTTCGCCATGCTGTCTTGCCCATTGGCATTGTCTTTATTTTAAGAGAAAATTTGGTATAGGTCCCTCTAATTTTCTGAATTTGATTTGTTTACCAGTTTATTATGTTACATGCTTAGATCTTGCCTTAATTGTATATGTATATTGTTGAATATGGGTATCTAAACAAATATATATATATATATATATATATATATATATATATATATATATATATATATAGGAAGAAAAGTTTGAAAGAGACTTTTACATCGTTGTCCTAATTTTGAACTTTTATTTCTTCTAGATCTCTTATTCTTTCATATTTGAATCTTTAAATTATGTTTCTCCTTTCTACCAGTCACATAAAATCACTACAAGCGTCGAAATCTTACATCTACAACTAATCCTTAACGTGATAATTAAGCATCCCACCATCTCCCAAATAACATTACAAAAATACATGTATATAGCGACAATCATATCCATCGCTAAACTAAAATTGCGTTTAGGTAATACGTTCCAATTATTAGATGTGCGATTTGTGTGTCACATAAGGTCGCATATTCCAAGTGATTGTATATTATGCTTACATGAGATGTTCGTGGGGGTGGACCAACCCTATGGTTTTGTTGAGTCACTCAATGACCATAACATAAATCAATATCTATGATAGAAGTGGTTTATTGAACTCAACAATGTCGTCTGGTTTATTGTGTCACACAAAACTATAATGTCCTTGGAGGAGAAATAAATGTGTCACATGTGATGTGATTAGCAAAGTAAGGTGCCTACTATGGGATGTGGTTGTATGTTGTGTCACACATGTTGATCATACACATGATAATAATATTGTGTCTCTTGCTAGAAGATGTTGGAAAGTCTTTCGAAAATCTAGAGAGGATCATGATTTTCAATAAAATAGCGGAAGGAACCATTTAGAAAAGTTTAATTTTTGTGGTATTATTATAATCAATTAATTACTTATATATTGTCATGTGTGTTTATTCTAACAAGAAGCAATGATTTTGCATAATTTGCTTAGATATTCTTAAAATAAATTGACTAGCAAATTTTTTTTTGGTTGGGGTATGGACTAATTTTTGAAAGTAGCAAATACTAGCTTCAACTTTACAGCTAGCAACTTCAGTTCTATTTGCATTTGGAGGTCCTTAATAGAGTTGACAAAGAAGAACAGCTGGTAAAAGAAGAATAAGCTATAATTGAGAATATATAGGTCAGCTTGACAAGCTACCTTTTCTCTTGATCTGAGATGCGAAGAGAAACATCTCTCAGTAATGTGAAAATCATACTCACATATGAAAAGTTTATCTATGTGATATATGGAATAAAATCTCAACCAGCGATGAATATGACCTTGGAAGTTAAGTCCTATTATGAGAGATGGAAAGTAGATCAACACACCAAGGCTTATCGTCCTTGCAGCTCCATGTCAAGCATTTTCCAAACACAAGATGGATACCATATACATTCTCCTAAGCCTAATGAAATTTTTTGTCTAAAAAGGGCAGGCATAGCGATATAAGATATGCAAGAATTTGTTTTGGGCAAATCATGTAAGAGGGATCATCAGTAAAAGAACATGTTCTTTAGATGACCAATTGCATCAAAGGATTAGATGAACTTGACTTGACATTCGGTAGTCTTTGCCTAAAGTTACCCAAATCCTATTGAATAAAATTGAGCCATCACATCCGAAATTACTGAACATGCTAGTGACGGCCACGAGTAACATGAAGGTGAAAGAGGCTCAGGTATTTCGGTAGGGTCTTCTTCCAAGTCCAAGAAGAAGATATCTTTTAAGAAGAGTTTTTAGAAAGATGATTTTCTAACAGCAAAATGAGATGTTGAAAGAATACAACCAAACCAAGGGACATTGCTTCCAAACCGAGAATGATGGTTAATGAAATAACTAAGTGGAGTTTATTTAGGTACATTCATGATTTAACTTGGTTTATCAATCTTGGATAGTAGATCTTAAGTATGAGCTACTAGGTAATACTTTGCAAGGAATAAAAAATGATAGAAAGGTAAAGAATAAAGAAGTTAAGTTGGATGTGGATAAGGTGCAAAGTTCCAACACCAGGCCATACTGACTTATCTTCTAGCTTTGCCCAATGATATATATATATATATATATATATATATATATATATATATATATATATATATATATATATATACGGGTCTACATATTTTAATCTTAATCACTCAATCCAAATTCAACCCATGTAACCTAAGATTATTCCATAATATGGAACCACTTGGGTGGTTCTAGAACATTGCCATCCTGATCATTTTTGTATGATTTTAATGAGGAAATATAAAAGGAAAAGATAATGTAAACTAAAACTATTTATAACATTGTTGCCTTGGTCATGTTAATGAGATGAGGATTGGCAAGATGCATAAAGTAGGATTATTATACCCATTTAATTATGAATTTTATGACACTTGTAAATCTAGTTCATTGGATGATTAAGACTCCATTTAGAAGACATGGAACATATGTCTTGAAAGTGCTTAGACTAGTGCATACTAACATATATAAACCAATATTGCCAAGTGCAAGGGGAGATTATTTATACTTCATTACCTTATGTCTTGCCCTAGAACCAGAATAATGGAGAGGAGGGCAGACATATGCCAGTTATGCTATACCAAGTACTCCATTATCCCATATTACAATCATGGATGTAAGTTATGTCCTAGCAAGAATACAGTATAAGGATAATCTGATACCATATCCACTATCAATAACAATAAAAAAAACAGTAATAATGATAAATATATAGAGATCAAGTAAGGCCAAATGAGGATGCAAACTATACATATATATAGGAATTGACCACCCCATCATCAAACAAGGATAAGGGAATAAAATCCTCCCCCATAATAATACTAAAACCTTACACCCAATACATGTTATGTGACTCCTTACATGCTCATGCCGGGAATATAATCCTAAGGGGAGATAATATCTAGAATAGGGGTAGCAACTAGAGCTAAATTCATGGACAGGACATATGTCACGAATGGGTCCCTTCGGACAAGCTACCTAACTAGATAAGGTAAATTGGTGGCCAAAGTAAAAAATAGTAAGACATACCTAAGCAACTATAGGATCATGACATATCCTACTCAACACAACCAGGGTGCAATCCAATATCTTCTAACGTTAGAGACAAAGCATGATGGGAGTCGATGCAAGTCCCAAGTGAAACTCTCTCCAATCAAGATATAGGGAATGGCCCCATTCTGAATCCCCAGTATACAAGCAAGATGTATTGGTATATTGTGAGCCTAAACCATGGGCGAAACTCTACTCTAAGAGATCGAGAAATAAAGTTGTTCTTAATCGTACTATGCATATGCACTAAATGCTAAGGATAGGGGAAAGTCTATGATAAGATCAACTATCTACAAGTGCAATCCATCCTATCAAGGTACTAGGCCGGCCATGTTATACTAAGTTAATATAGGAATTTGATACAACAAATACAGGGGAATAGCTCTGCCCAAATCTCCAATCTGAATTCCAAACAAAAATTCTGGGAAATTTTTGCGGACTCTCCCCTTTGAGGTTTCTAAACAGGCCAGTAATGAAAGTGGCTTGAGACCCAAGGGGTCAGTGTGTGTGGTTGGATGGATGTTCGTACGACTTCTGTCACTAGCGTACGATCGACTGTCTCGACCGCGGTTGAGTCCGGGAGGGTATCTGGTTCGGTTAACACTTCAGAAGAGGATGAGAGGGAGACATGAGAGAGATAGAGATGAATGAGGAAGTCGAGGGAGATTTGTGGGTGTGTCGACCGATTCTGGCAGAGATGCAGGGGACTCGGGGACACGGGAGACACGAGAGAGTGACATGTGAACAGTAACCCATGGTTACTGTTATGAGCAGGTTTTGGGTTTGGTTTTTGTCTTTAATGAAATATAGGGATGAAATTGGGAGATATTAGGTTATTGGGAATCATTTATTGGGCTTTAGGCAAATAGTAATCAATTTATATACTCAATACAAATATAACTTTATATATATATATATATATATATATATATATATATATATATATATGCACTTAGTATAACCTTTGCAATAATTTACTAGCAAAAATGTATTTGTATACACATATTTATATATATACCCATTAATAGATGTATATATGCAATAATGCAGGCTCCAAACCCACTCGTGTCATAAATTATGGAGATATAAACTAATGTGATACACTAAATCAAATAATACTGAAGCTGAATAAAAATGAACGAGAATGATATCTGTCACCACCTTGCTTGATATTAACGCCTCCTCCAAGGTAAGCGTGAAATCTTGCCCCTATCGTCTAGGTGATGAACTCCTCTGCTGATGACCATTCTGCCTGTCCTGAACCTGACCCTAACCCTTTGCATAATGTTGTGGCCTCTACTGGATAGTCCGAGACTGAGTCGGCAGAAGCCTCGGAACCTGATACTGTTGAACCAGCACTGGATCGCTATACTGTAGACCTGGCGTGGTTTATGATAAAGCTTTCTGAACTGATGAAAGACGGGTCCTACGTGGATAAGACCCCATCATATGGTCTGAAGCTCCACAGACCAAGCACAATCCTTGTGCTCTATGATAAAAAAAAATGTGTCCTGACTTTTCGTAATAGGAACATCAAACTGAAGAAGACGGCTTCTGGTGCTGGAGACACATTTGAGCTGACTACTGAAAAGAAGACACAGGTGCTGGCATCCTCTAATATCTAATCTCCAATGACTTGACTATTAGTGCTGGAGCCGAAAACTGGGTAGAAGATTCCCTCAAAGTAGTATGAGACTTCTTCTAGCCTATAGTCCTCTTCATGATCCTCTAGGAGGTATACTCATGCCTCATCATCGCTGTCATAACAATGTCAATTGTCTGAAACTTATGATGTGTTATCGTAGGAATAATCTCCAAATAAAGGCTTACTGAAACCTCCTAAAATGATCCAACTCGATCGCCACTAAGATGGGAGCAAACCGGCTGAGTCGGCTAAACTCTGTTGTGTAGCCATCAACTGACCTCCCTGTGAGATTGTTAAACCTCTACTGAAGATCATATCACAATATCATATTAAAGTATCACGTTTGAAATCTCTTGCTGAAATTTGCCCATGGTAATAACAATACCAAGGTACTCTCCTGTACTCCCCACCAATCTCTGGCCAAGACCAATAATTGTAACCTGACCACTGCTAGTATCTTCCAGGCTGGAATCCCTATTGCCTGAAGGATGGACTCAGTGTCCTTGAGCCAAGCATCAGATACGATCACATCCTCAGTAGCATAGAAGTTCGGGGGATGGAGGTTCTTGAAGTTGCTTACAGAATTATGCACCTGATAGCTACCCCGCTCCAAGGCTGCTTGCACTGACTAGGTAAAAATGTCACTCTGCCGCCAACAGACTTTGGATAATATCTACAAGTGCCAGAATATCCCCTATATTTTGCACTGGCTATATTGGCGAAAGTGGCTCTTCTAACACTACATGAGCCTCATGTTGAACCTGTTGCTCTGCTCCAGGACAGTCCTGGACTCTGCCCCTGAATGCTGAGGCTGAACTTCTAAAGTCTGCTGACCAACTGAGTGTTTCCCTTGCCATCAGTAGAATTCTTGTTAGCTGGTCAAAAAGGACCAAGAACAATACCCTTGAAAGATAAGGACAGAAGATAAATTTGGGGGACATGATAGAGCAAAGATGAAATTAAATAGCAGGCCAAGGGAAGGAAATACAGAATATGCAAAAGATACCAAAGGGTTCATGTTAGGGATTGAGACTTCTAAACATAAATAACCTCCACACGTATGATAAAACACCTGCATGGACCACAACTAAAACTATGTCAAGCCCTAGAACTAGAATACTAGAGAGCTAGAATATAACTAGGCTAGCTACATATATCAAAGTACTACAGTACCCGAAGATATGGTCACAGCTGTAATGACATGGAGGATTTAATATAAGACAACAATTAATCATAGGTTAAGAAATCATGTCTCAATCACCAACAAAAATATACAGAGCAAGATAATGATCATCATGGCATAGAAAATAGTAAAACATCCAAACCATAATATATAAATAATTATGTTATGCCTCGGCCCCAAAATATGTGCGATCAGGTCACGTGGCAATGACCAACTACGCATTCAGTCAGACTCTAGTATGACTCGAATATATATAAGTTGTTTATATCCGAACAAGTGTCCAATTATCCATAATATACATCCATAATTCTAACTAAACTATTAAGAAACTAAATAAGAAATACTACAGAAGAATTATAAGAAGGCATCTTCTAGTGATATGTGTATTCGCCATTATAGTAGGTTTGGGAAACCTTCATTTAATAAAAACAAAAGAGTACAAAAAAAATCCTAGACAGACAATCTAAGTATAATATTTTTTTATCTGGGTATGTGACAATGGCGATCGAGTACTGCAACGACTCTTTTACTTAGTTGACGGTCCGACAAGTGAATGCGAGATACTCTCTTCTCTCTCTTGAGTTTGTGTGCACGTACGTAGATCACCTGGAGGGGTATAGTCTCTATGAAGCAGAAAAGGCCAGCTTTTGGGACATCCAAGTTGCCTTTATTTTATAGCCATCATGTTGATGGGCTATAGGTGCCGCATGTCCTTCTATTTGGTGGCCGCATGGGGCTCTTTCAACAGAATATGGTTGCAACTGTGGGTGCATAGTATATGTTGAGTCCAGGGCAAGCTGCCACGAAGATATTTTGTTAGGATTTGCTATTGCTGGAGATCCTGGCGGTTCTAGTCTTCTATTTGCGTGACTTGGTCAGCTTGACACGTAGCCCGTATTCAGTTGGAGAGAATTGCAACAGAAAGATTTTGTCTCAGGGAACCTTGCCATATTGGAAGCATGGAGTATGAGACATATGGGATGCATGGCATCTGGAACGAATGGGGCCAGAAACACATGGGACGCGTAGAGTTTGGAACGCATGGGGCCAGAGACACGTGGGACAGGTGTAGTCTGAAATACTTGGGGCCAGAGACTCGTAGAACATATAGAGTCTGGAACGCATGGAGCCAGAGTCGCATGCAGCGCATGGAGTCTGGGACGCATAGGGCCAGAGTCGCATAGAACGCATGGAGTCTGGAATGCATGAGGCCTCGTATACATGCATTGCACGCTTGTCAGAAGTTATTATTAGTTCAACGAGAGCTTTTTTCGCTTATTGTGCTCACATATTTTGAGGCGTTCAAAAAATTATTTTTGTCAGGATTCTCTGTCAGACGTAATCTTGGTGTCAGGCCTTTATGCGGCCAATATTTGGGGACGTATGGATGCTGCTTTTTCTTGGCCGCATGGTCATCTTGAGGCCTGATTTCTTCTGAGTCAACTTTTGGGGGCATGTTTGTTGAGCGCATAGATCTAGATTTTCCATGCTTCTACAAAACTTCCTTCAAAGTTTTCAAACTGATAAGTTTGGAATACTTTGAATAAGAAGCATGGAGGAGATGACTTTGGGCCGCATGGACGGCGGGTTGAATGGACAAGTCTTTTCCAGGCTGTCAAATCTCTATTTAATGCAGGATTTGGCTCGATCTCTGAGGAGATTTCTTAGGACTCTGAGTAAACAATATTTTTTGAGAAGATAAATATGGATCACGCAAATTGAGGCATCCGGTTCATCCTCATAACTGCCTAGTTCAATGCCTCAATCTTCTTATACGTCCAATGAGCCTATAAACTGGCAGGCTAGGAAGGAGGAGAGAGAACTTTTGTCTCTCGACTTCCCTCTCTTTTTGTAAAAGAAGATGTCGAGGGCTACTGTTCGTCTTATACAGGAGTTTGTCAAGAGCAGAGTCGATCCGTAGCCGCTTGATGTTGGCTTTCTCTTTGGAGGTAAGAGAGGGTGTCATGGTAGCAGGGACACACACATAGATACACAAGTACTCGACCTCGCAGCGTGGATGAAAAATCATCTAGAACACGCACAGGCCCGCCCCCACGGAGTTCTGTCATATAGCTGTGCAATCATCCCTAACATGCGCGCAGAGCCTATCCGTGGCTTGGCCGCATGAATGAGGAATTGGTCAATCTGTAGCTTGGCCGTATGGTTGAGAATTTCTCTCGCTTATGCGTACGGACTTGCCTATCTCAAGATGTCTCCTCCTACACATAGCTGCGTATTGGAAGTGGCATGCGGCCGCTGTACATTTTTGCAATCTTAGTTGGAGATTGATGTGTGTTCTCCTTATACAGATTTTACCACCTTTTACGGTGCCCAAGATAGAGCTTGGAAGGATATCATACAACCCGTCATTTGAAGAGAATGCCAAACTTATACGGCGGTTCCTTGTCAAGAAATGATCCAGGAGACGAGGATGAACATCCTGCATCATGTGCGAATTTGTCCCTATTTATGTAACGTGTTAGCTGTATTTCTTTCCTTTATGCGGCTTGCTACTGGCCGGGGGCCTGCGACATCGATGATAGAAGTTGGATTCATTACCATTCATCTCTTCGATCTTCTCGCATGGTTGTAGAGCGCCTGCTCCTGCTCCTCCCTTGTTATCCATCAGTATGGATTCTTTTTCATATACTGAGGTTTGTACTGTGGAGGGATGATCTAGAAAGCAATGAGTTCTGCTGCGGGCTCGACTTCTTTCAGAAGCAACGATAGCACGAAGGGAAGCCTTTAATAAAAAAAGGTTTCTATCAGCGAGATTTTATAAAAAACCTTAAAATAGGTTTATATCATATGTACTCATGACCTTGAATACTAATAAAAAATCCTTGAATGTAATAGATTTCTATCATATGTACTCATGATCTTGAATATTAATCAATAAAGTCTCTCCTTTTTCAGAATTTTTTCTTTGTATTTGTCACATTATATGTTGTGGACTTTGAGTATTATACTAGAGGTAATATGGACGTAGCACAATACCTTAGTCTTTCATAGATATTCTACTAGGAGATCTTTACTAGACCTATTACTTCTTGTACACTTGAGTGCAAGTAATAGATTCGAAATAAGCCTTGCTAGAGGTGATATGGACGTGACAAGTTTGGTGGACTTAACACCGCTGGCATACTTAGAGTTAAGTACGTGTGCTAAGTTTAGACGACGATCGATATTAGAGGTAAATATGGACGTGATGATCTATAGTCAAGTAGGGAGGTTTGCTCAGAGATAATAAGGATATAGCAAACCCTATTGGGGAGGATGTGAGGATGATAGCTCAGAGGCAACGTGGACGAGAGATAATTGATAGTCGTACCGAGAGGTTAGGTGCAATCCTGGTATTTTTGTGGAAGGAAAAGGAAACGAGCGAGATATAATATGGACATGGCTGTTTTCTTTAGATGGGGTAATCATGGGAAGCTCATAGTTCAGAGGTAATATATACGTGAATACAGATTCTACGACGAACGTGCCTTCCATTTGGGTTGGAACATATCGGCCGTCTTTTAGGTCATAACCATTGGCCTTCTTACTGTTAGGATGAGGTCACCCACTTGGCAAGTCCTCTTATTGACCCGTTTGTTGAAGGCCCCTGAGAGGCTCACTTAGTACAGCTCAATGTGCTGTTGAGCTAAGAGACGCTTCTCGTCGAGTGCTTATAACTCTTTTAGCCGTCGGCGGTGATTGTCATTGATGGTTAGCCGGTTTGAGAGAGCCACTCGGAGCGAGGGAATTTGGATCTCGAGGGGGAGGACCGCTTCACTCCTATAGACTAAGGAGAATGGCGTGCTGCCAGTAGGTATCCAGACCATGGTTCGGTAAGCCCAGAGATATTCACCAAACTTCTCATTCCAGTCGCGCTTGTTGGATGATACAAATTTTTTGAGTAGCTTTACAATAATTTTGTTGAATGCTTTCGCTAGACCATTTTTCTGCTGGGTTGTAGGCCGTTGAGGCTATATTCTAAATTTGATTTTTTCACAAAACCAATAAAAATATGACTTACGAACTGTAGAACATTGTCATTGATGATCCTCCGTGGCAAGCCGAAGCGGTATATGACATGATGCTTGACAAAACTGATCACGTTTGAGGTCTTGACTTCAACGAGTGGAATAAATTTCACCTATTTGGAGAAGTAGTTGGTAATAGCAAGAATAAACCGATGTCCCTTAGACGAAGGTGGACTAATCGGTCCGATAATGTCCATTCCCCAGGCTTCGAACGACTAAGATGCAACGGTCGGGTATAGAAACTCCGATGGTTGGTGGATGAAGTCAGCGTGGATTTGGCACGCTTGGCACTTTCTTTCGTAGTTGAAAACATCCGCGACCATTGTCGGACAATAGTAACCCATTCTCCGGAGACGGTCCTGTAGCTTGGGTTCGGGGCTGATAGGTACCACATACCCTATCGTGATCCTTACGAAGAGCCTACTTTGCTTCTACATTCGATGAGAATCGTAGCAGAAGACCGTCGTATGAACGATGATACAACATTTTGGTAGCCATATCGTAATAGAACTGGAGGAAACGTCTTCTGATGGAAGTGGCTTCCTTTGGTTTCTCATGGAGAATTCTATAGACTGCGTAGTCGATGAATGAGAGTCTCCAGTCTTGGGAGTCGGTACTTGTCTCTACTAAGTAGCTCAGGCACAGAGAGAGGTTCTTCTTAGGACAGACCAGCTCTTGACCGACCACGGTGATCAGTTAATGAGTATTCACTGGAACAACTAAAGAGGCTGTGAGGTCGGCCATGGCATCAGCCTCGATATTTTATAGTCGAGGGATATGATCTATGAAGAACCCCTCGAAGGTGGAGATAATTTTGAGCACGGCTTGGTGGTAGGGAATCAAGTCTTCGTTGCAGACTTCATACTTGCCTCAGACTTTATTGACTATCATCTTGGAATCATCGTAGGCTTCCAGGTAGTCAACTCCAATTTGTTTAGCGAGTTGGAGCCCGATGACGAGGGCGTTGTACTCTGCCACATTGTTGGAGCATGGCTCTGTGAGGGAGTATGCGCGGTTGATGACTAGATTATATGGAGAAATCAGTACTATCCCGACGCCAGCGACAATATCGCCTTTTGGCCCTGTTCTTGAAGTACCGTTGAAGAACATTCGCCAAACGACTTCTGCTCTTGTGCTCATGTTTGAGTCCGCTACTTTGTCTAGGATCTTCACCTAGAGCTTTGAGGTTTTCGGTACAGGATGGGCTGCAAGGAAATCTGCCAATGCTTGGCATTTAATCGCCTTTTGCGGGATAAATACCATATTGTATGGTGACAGCACTATCGCCCATATGGCCATACGAGAGTTGAGCGCTCCGGGTTTAGTCATAAGGACCCTGAGCGGATTAACTCGCGAGATCACATGGATGGTTTATCCTTCCACGTAATACCGAGCCTTTTGAATAGCAAAGACCAGAGCGAGGCACTCCTTCTCAATGGAGTTGTAACTGTGTTCTGTGCCGGCCATTATTCTGTTAAGATAGTAGATGGAATATTCGTAACCTGCATCACTTTTTTGGGCTAGCAGATCCCCGAGGGAGTAATCCATCACCTTTAAATATAGTAATAAGGGTCTTCCCATAATAGGGGCCACCAACACAGGGGGGTTCCTAAAATACTCTTTGATGTCGTCAAAGGTGCGTTGGCATTCTTCGTTCCAGACAAAGGAAACTCCCTTCTTCATAAGCTGAGTGAACAGTTGACATCGTCCAGGTAGGTTTAATATAAACCTCTTGATATGCCAGTCTTCCTTGAAGGCTACGAAGTTCTCTGAGGTTCTTCGGTGGGCACATTTTAAGGATTGTTTTAGTCTAGTCAGGGTCTACGTGGATACCCTTCGAAGTTATGACAAAACCCAGGAACTTGCAGCTGAAGACTCCTAGGAAGAATTTGGTAGGATTCATCTTGAGGTGGTGTGTACGCATGAGGTCGAACACAGTCTTCAAGTACCTGAGGTGATCATTTTTGGAGCGAATCTTGACGGCGATGGCATCAACGTAATACTCCACCGTCTTGCGTAGATGTTCACGAAAGATGGTGCTCATAGCTCGCTGATATGTAGCACCGATATTTTTTAGACCGAAGGGCATGACTGTGTAGCAGTATACTCCTATCGGCGTTCAAAATGATATATGCTTCTCGTTGTCAGGAAACATCTTTGTTTGATTCTATCATGAGAACCCGTCTATGAAGGACATGCGCTAGAAGTTTCAAGTATTGTCGATCATTATGTCTGTGATCGAAAGGGAAAACTAGTCCTTAGGGCATGTCATATTTAGATCACGGAAGTTAATGTAGATTCGGATTTTCTCATTCTTTTTAATGATGAGAACGATGTTGGCTACCAAATTCGGATGTTATTCTTTGCAGACAAAGCCACTTGCTATCAGTTTGTTGACTTCAGCTTCGAAGAAGTTCATGATGTTCGGTCGAAACCATCGTTGCTGTTGCTTGACTGGCTTAGCATTCGATAAGATAATAAGTTTATGGACCATAATTTGGGGGTCCAGTCTCGGCATGTCTTCGTAACTCCAAGCAAAGACATCGATGTATTACCTGATGAGCTGTAGCAGTAATTCTCGATCCTCATTGGACAGACTCTTGCTGATAAAGATAGGTTTATGGGAGGATTCATCGTCCAGATCGATTTGTATGACTTTATCCTTAGTAGGAGGTTATCGTTGTTCGAACCGTATCTCCCATTGTGCGTCTAGGAGTTAGGCCTATGGTTCTACTTCAAAGAGTTCAGCTGGCACCATGTTGGCAAACAATGTTTGTTTGAGCATCTTTCCTATATTAATATCGGAGTCCCAAGAGAAAGATTATGAAGTGTGAGAGTGCACCTTATCTTCTTTATTCGAGCCTTTGGGGGTTACGAGAGGCGTGACGTACCCTAAACCATGCTTAGTCTTATGGTAGTAATCCTCAAACTTGCCTGCAGGAGCCTGCAGATGCAGAGGCAGCCATCAGCCTTTGCCGTAGTTTAAGCCCCTAACGGCTTTCAGATCATACCCTATCTTCTGAATGAGGTGCTTGGTTTAAGAAATGTACCAATGAAATAGTATTTTGCCGGTATCGGATTCTGGCTCCAGTTCCTCTGGGAAGAAGGATTGGGGACTTTCCATTTTATCGAAGATGATGAGTTTGTCTTCCCTCTTCCTTCCTGGAACTATGAAGTAGGAATTCTGATTATTCAGAATTCGGTTGACTGCATAGGTGATAGTCACTTGTGTATGCAGGTGCAGGCCCAGACCGTGCTCAAGGGAATATAGCACGTTGAGATGTGAAACATCCAAGTAGTTCAAAGATAGCCCTTTATTGAAAAAATATGGTATCTTGTGTCACTACTATATTTCTAGATGAGGATATTTTTGCTATTTAGCATATTTATTATTTAATAATTAAAATATTTTTATATATGCTACTAATTAATTATATGCTATTGTACTATTTAATTAATTGTTAGTGGACTAGCCTATTTTATTTGGACTTGTCATTAGTGGACCCATTGGATTGTCATGACATAATTGAGCCCAATATTAGATTAGGCCCATCAAACCCATTCCCTTAATTAATTAAGAAGATTATATTAGTTTCATGAAGAATTAGAAGCTTCCTAATATAGTCCTTCCTAATTAAACCTCATAACTAACTAATATGGGTAACTTGGGCATTGTCATTGCTTTGAAAGGGGAAAAATAAGGGATGACTACATATGAAGGACTCACTCTCTCTTCTCTTATAATTTCATTCATTTTAGATCCCTAATTATGTTCTTCCCCAAATTGACTCAGCCCTCCATCAAATTTAACCCAATTCACTCTCATTCCCTCTTAATTTTACCATTTAAGAAGCATTGGAGCTTGGATTGCAAGGAGCACTTGAAGGAAGAGGAATTGGCAAGAAGATTGTGTCCTAATTGTGTCCATTGAGCATTTCATTGGACATTCATCTCCCAATAGATAAATTCTAAATTTACTCTATAATTTAGACATTAAATTCATGCATTTAACCATTAGAAATCATTCCTTGGCTTAGGACGACCCATAGGATCAAGAACTAGGTTCATATAACTTGTATTGTGAATTCTACATAGGTATTTGTATCCAATTAGGTTAAATTCTGAGATTGACACATCAAGTGTGTGTCATGTGACCAATTAGATATAATTAGACTTAGATCGAGGTTGTGGGACTAGATACATGTCCACAATTGGATACGAGTAGAACGTATGATAGTATCTTATGATACAGTATGATATTGGGCTCATTTTGGATAATTTGTGTTAATTTTCTTCAATTCCTAGTGTAACTAGTTATATTAATTATATTAATATGTAATTGAGTTGTATTATGAGTATTAGTGGAGAATTAAGGGCTTTGGCATTCCATTTGGGTACGTATCATAGAGTATCACACTATGCATGCCAAGTATTTTTATTAATGCTTTAGTGTGGGTTGTGAGCTTAATTAGAGTGATATCTTATATGTATGTGTGTATATATGTATGTATGTATGTATGTATGTATGTATGTATATATATATTTTACCTACATAGTGTATATATGTATATATAGATGAGGGGTGGTGTTCTTTGTGTGTGTCATTACATAGGGGTGCTCGGGTTACTGTGATAGTGTGGTGTATGCTCATGTGCACACACCAGTGTCTATGAAGGGAATAAGTAGCAGCTTGGAGAGGGGTCGGGCTTTGATATGTAGGAGATGCAACAGCAGTAATAGCAAGATGAAGCAGCAGTAACAGCAATATGCAGCAGCAGTAACAACAATATGTGCAACAGAGATATGGTGGGGGGGAGGGGGAGACTGCTCAGTGTAACAGTGCACTCAGTGCACTGTTTGTACCAACTGTAACAACAAGATTGGAGTTGGGGTGTCGAATTTTGACCTAAGCTACATCAGCAGGTAGTAACAGTCAACTAAAGAAATAGCAATAGCAGTAGGCTCATATCAGGGAGAAGTCCTTGTGAACATTTGAGGGGAGTGTAGTGCACTTGAGGCACTACATGAGCAGGTCTGTGCACATGTGTGCACAGATATAGGGACCTACAGTAAAGTATTAGGGGACTGTTTGGGGATTGAGTGAACTCGAGTATGTAATGTTGAGTATTAAGTCTACAACCATAGTTAACTTGTGTACATCAACACTTCTTGGTATATCAAGTGATACCAGGTTATGAACGAGGAGAGGCAAGCAAGTGTATGAGTGCTTGTGGGTATGAAGGTGCATTGTGTGTGGTGGGTAGTGAGAATTATGGTACCAGATACAGTAGGGGTGAGAAGATAGTCAGGTGGTTGTGCAAGAGTGTAGGTAATTGATTAAAGTTAGTGTGTGTATATTAGAACACTTGATACCAAGGTATTTGGTCTAGGTTTTGGCTTGGGTGTTATGTAGAGTAGAGTATATGATTATAGACTAGGATACTAGTTAAGGTATCAAGTATATAGGTTGGTATCTTAACATACCTAGTTATTAGTAAGTTATCTTAGGATATTGTTAGGTATATGAGTGTATATTCAAGATACTTGATAGTATTAACTAGTTAGCTAGTACCCTCAAGGTATAGACCTAGAAACCTAATTATGACCAAAAATCACTTAGTACCAACTAGTATAGCCTTGTATTGGACTTAGAAGCTAGGTACGCCCCTAGAATAAAGTATTTTTCTAGTTTAACCTAGTTTGACTAGTATGACCTAGTATTGGCCTAGAAAGAATATTTAGTGCATTTAGTTCATTTCTTATTCATTAGACCAATTGATATGCCATTCATATATAAGTGTGTGTGATACCAGCTCGGATACCGACATATACCAATTGATCTGGACCAAAGGCGAGTACATTATCTGATAGTTTCCTTATTTGACAGTCTCTATATTTTTTTATTTAGTATTAATATATTTGATTCCTGACACGATTGTTACACGGATTGGTATACGTGGATCTTGGTCATGAGATATTATTGTCATGATTACTTAGTGATCGTCGTGTCATGCTTCGTGATTACTCAGTAATTATCGTGATATCTTAGTGATTATATAGACCGTGATCATAGTGCATGATATTATAGGCCATGTAGTGTGATATACGTGTTATAACGTGTCGTGATTTAGATCCGTCTACTAGTCGGGAGTTGAAAAAGTATTAATGGATATGTGATCATACCTTATACCCCATGGTTTAGTATAGCCCGTGATTGTTAGCAGATCATGCAACTCACGTGTGATCAAGCTAGCTCACCTTTTATATATAGTCCGTGCTAGGCCCAAGCCGATCACATTATCTTACTAATATTTTAAGGCACAATTAATATATTATTTCCTTTATTCTAGTTCATTACATTGTTGTTCCTCACCATATTGTTCTTAATTTATTGCCATTATTTACCATGTTGCTATTTCTAGTGATATATGCTAGTTAAGTTACTTCTATCATTTATTTTCATTGCTATTGTTGTTTCATAGTTTCTGTTAATTATTGGAACTGCTATTTGGTGTACTTTGTTCCAATTCTGACTGAATATAATTTTCAGATGATTCATTAAAGGACTGGTATCCTATATACTATGGGCCACAAGATGGCGAGCCAGATGAGTTAGCACCTGTAGAGCCTGTTGAGATAGTGCCAGCAGTCGATGAGACTTAGTTAGTTCATTTATGTTATTGTATATGTAATTTGGACACTTTTGGCATTGTATTATATTTGAGTTCTTGTGTGTGTTTAGACTTGGACTTGTGATGTATTTGACTCTTTATTTCTTTCCTTATATTCCATATCTTCCTCTAGTTTATTATTTGTGATTGAGTATTATTTACCATTATCATATTATCATATTGTCTCCCATTTGGGAATTGAGACATCTTGACAGGTACATTATATATATATATATATATATATATATATATATATATATATATATTGTGTGAGATATTTAGTTAGTATTGTTGACCTAGACATCATTCTACCATCGATGCTGTGGCGTAGGCTGGACGTACCCACGTACTCGTGCCCCTATACCAGGTGCGGGTCGTGACACATTTTTATGGTGGCCCACGCAGGTCAAAGTAGTAGTACTCAGACTTAGAGTATTACTACATGCCTGCTATAGGATATAGGACTAGGATATAGGATGAGAGGATACTCAATCACAACTAGGAAATATTTTTAATATATTAATTTTGCTATCTTTATCATTCAAAATATTTGCTTTCTTGGACATATTATTGTGCTTCCTTGATGCTATCGTATCTTGCACAATATTTATTCTTTTGTTTGAATCTATCTTTAGGAAATATTTTTAATATATTAATTTTGCTATCTTTATCATTCAAAATATTTTCTTTCTTGGACATATTATTGTGCTTCCTTGATGCTATCGTATCTTGCACAATATTGTGCTTCCTTGATGATAACTCAAGATGACGACGGTGATGATCTGCCCAATGATGCTGGCAATCCCGAGCCACTTTGAGATGCTCTCTGATCTGCCTTATCATTCCAACCGACCAAACAATTATCTATGAACCAAGCATCTTCCTCTTGCCAAAGTTATCCCAAGCTAATGGTAAGTTGCATCTCCTGCCATACAAAGCTTCAAAGGGTGCCATCTGAATGCTCGCTTGAAACTATTATTATAGGAGAACTCTACTAATGCAAGTGATCCTCCCAAGATCCACCAAAGTTAAGTGTATAAGCTCGAAGTATATCCTCCAAAGTCTGAATAGTATGCTCCGACTGTCCGTCTGTCTGCGGATGGTAGGCTGAACTGAACTTCAACCTAGTACCCAGACTCTGCTGTAGGCTCTGCCAGAAATGAGACATGAATCGCGAATATCTATTAGAAACTGTTTGTGGTATTAAACGAAAGAATGAAAGTGTATTTCAATGACGAGGTTATAAGAGGCCCGCGCCCTTTGGTTTACAAATAAACTTATACAATGTAATCCTATACGAGGATGTGGGAGTACAATTTATTTAATCTGGGTATAAATTGCTATAGGTGTCTGATCTGCGGTCGATCACTTTAGCCCTTGGACTACACGATGTTGAAGAAGTGCCGTGGAAGACAGGATGCAGCTCCGGAGGTTGCAAAGGAGGGTGGATGCGCGATGCTGAAGGTCGTCGCTCCCTGTTCCTTGCCCGAGCTCTGGGTTCTCCTCTCTCTCTCTCTATCTCTCCTCCTTGATCTCTGGTTCGATGATCTGGTCCGATCTAATTCTTCGACCTTTGATCTTGTATTGGTTTTCTTGACCAATTTTTCGACCTTTTTCCCCATTGATAGGGGTCTCTATTTATAGAGTTTTGGTGACAGTGACCACTCCGTCGGTGTAACAAACGAGGAGTGGACAGTACAGCACCCTTTTACACAACGGTTTAAAATAACCAATGCCTACGTGTAAATGACCTTTTGAGTAAGCATGTGACGCGTGTCCAACTAAGGGGACAAAACGCGTATATCTGCTACGAAGATCACGGCGTAGAAGCCACGTAGGTAGGTATCCCTTGTGTACCAGAGGTTGGCGTAAAAGCCAAGCGACTGTCACCTTGGCGTAGAAGCCAAAATAGGCATAGATCCGAGCAGGCATAGAAGCCGAATGGGCATAGAAGTCGAGCAGGCATAGAAGCCGAATGGGCATAGAAGCCGAATGGTCGTAGAGACCGAGAGGGCGTTGGAAGCCGAGGGAGCACTGATCCTGAGCGGGAGTAGAAGCCACTGCGTACCGAGTCAAAGTGCTGATGCGGACGTCTTAGCCGAAATTACGACTTTCGAAGATGTAATCAAATCTTCTACAGAGATTTGTCATCATCTTGTGCATTAAATGCGGAGACGTGCTTTTGAAGGTCTGCAGCCTTTCTGTGCATCCGTCGCAGAGACGTGCCTTGAAGGGAACTGTCACTGCTCTGTGCAATTTAGACGTAGAGACGTGCCTCGAGCCCCGTACGAAGTGCAGCTTTTGACGTGGCAGCGGTTTGCCTTACTGCGGAGCGTGAAACAGCTCATGTTCGCCCATGTAAACAAGACAGCATATTCCCTTGTACGCGAAAGAGCGGTTTATGCTGGGGGGATTTCAGTAGACGACGGCTTGGTGATGTTTTAACCAAATCCTCTGCATTAAATACAGAGATCCACCATTATACTGTGGAGCGCGTCCCGAGGGGTCTGCCACCGTTTCCAACCGTCGTCTGGGTAGCCGTGCAGTACTTTTTGTCAGGAGTCAGAGGCCAGGTTTACCGCGTGACTTGACAGGTTCATTTCGGGGAAGACGTAGCGTCCCTCGTACGTTTTAACGCTGCTTTGAGAGCGGCTGGGTTTTACGCCATGGAGGCGATGAAGAACCCTGTTTTACGTTGGATGGCTTCGAAGGCCTCTGCTTACGCTGCTCTGTATCGAGATGCTGCGTAGATCGTTCCAGCGTATTTTTTATGCTTCTACAAGACCCCCTTCAAAGCTTTTAAATTCCTCGGAATTTGAAATGCTTTGAAAGAAGCATGGACGGCCCCTCGTAACTCGAAACGTTTCTGAATGGAGCGTTAAAACGGTCGGTACTGACTTTATGGCGGATTTATTGGGGACCGCTGTGATCTCTTGCGCCTATAAAAGGCTGGGGGGGTGAACCTGTTTCACCGCATTCCCATTGTCATGCAGAGATGATCGCCGGAGCTCGTCGGGTCGATCTGAGGAAGAAGGAGATCATTTTCTTCCAGCATATAAGGAGCCAAAAAAGATGGCGTCTTCGAGAGAGTGTCCACTGCAACGATGGATCATGGAAGGATATCTTAGCCTCCCTTGCTCGGGATAATCAGCAACTTTGTATGGCATTGCACCGGCAGAGAGGAAGGGTCGTATTAGACCACAGCGGCTTCGGCAAGCTGCTCCTTCCCTCGATGCCCTCTGGTGACGAGAGAGAAGACAAGCTGTAACCGCCGTCCTCCCGTATTGAGTAGGGTGAAAAACCTCAACTCAATGGCACGTGGAGCATGGGGTCTGCACAGCTTATGCGAGCCCCAACTCTGTCGCCGCCACCGGTGATCATTGCCATGTCAGCCAGTTTGCAGGAACTGACTGGCTGCTGGAGAAGACGGATGAAGAATTGACGCCCCGACGAGAACCTGTCAGAACAGCTTCTGGGCGATCTTCAGACGACGATGAGAAAATCCTTTGTAGAAGGGATTTCCCTCATATGTAATCACGAAGATGAAGAAAAACCCCTGTAGACAGGATTTCCCTCATATATAATTTGTGATTTTAAATAAAGTCGTCTTTTTCTCCATATGATCGTCTTTGCCATACGTTGCTTGTGAAGTTTGGATATGTGCAGCTTCGACACGTCTGAATCTTTACGCCGACTCTGATAGAAAGAGTATTAGGCCCTAAATAGTCCATAGAATGCTGCTAAGCGTCCTTGAACATTTAGAACTGCCCTGTTGCTAGGACTGAGGGATGGCGTAGAATTCTGAACTGTTGCTTCTCTGACAAGCAGGATTTTGTTCAGACTTCGTCTTCAAGAATGATCTCTCGAAACTCCCTTGGAACAGGGTCGAGGTTTTTGTCTGTCAAATTGAGTTGCCACCTTGATAGACGGGATATTCAGACTGGAGTCTGGATGAACCTCCAATTTTGGACCCGAGAAGAGTAATTTCTCAATGTTTGAACTCTGTATGCTTCGGGTACTTGGGATGCTCTGGGTCAAGAACGAGTATCTTCTGTGTGAACTCTTTGCAATTGACCGCCTTGGGGATTGTCCGGATATGCAGAAAGTCGTAGAGCGTGAAATCATCAGTCTGTAGCCTCTGAGCGTAAAAACACCACCGAGCGCGAAATCGTAGACTTGTGGTTCCTGAGCGTGAAGTCGTAGGTTTGCTGCCTCTCGAGCATAAAAGCTACCGAGCACAAAGGCATCCGGGCATAAACCGTAGACTTATGGCTATCGAACATGAAGCCGTAGATCTGTTGCTGTCGAGCGTAGAAAAGCTCCTTTAGCGCAGAACTGTAGATCTGTAGCCTGTGAGCGTAAGAACACCATCGAGCGTGAAATCGTAGACTTGTGGTTCATGAGCGTGAAGTCATAGGTTTGTTGCCTCTCGAGCATAAAAGCTACCGAGCACAAAGGCATCCGGGCATAAACCGTAGACTTGTAGCTGTCGAACATGAAGCCGTAGATCTGTTGCTGTCGAGCGTAAAAAAGCTCCTTTAGCGCAGAACTGTAGATCTGTAGCCTGTGAGCGTAAGAACACCATCGAGCGTGAAATCGTAGACTTGTGGTTCCTGAGCGTGAAGTCGTAGGTTTGCTGCCTCTCGAGCATAAAAGCTACCGAGCACAAAGGCATCCGGGCATAAACCGTAGACTTGTAGCTGTCGAACATGAAGTCGTAGATCTGTTGCTGTTGAGCGTAGAAAAGCTCCTTTAGCGCAGAACGGTAGATCTGTAGCCTGTGAGCGTAAGAACACCATCGAGCGTGAAATCGTAGACTTGTGGTTCCTGAGCGTGAAGTCGTAGGTTTGCTGCCTCTCGAGCATAAAAGCTACCGAGCACAAAGGCATCCGGGCATAAACCGTAGACTTATGGCCGTCGAACATGAAGCCGTAGATCTGTTGCTGTCGAGCGTAAAAAAGCTCCTTTAGCGCAGAACTGTAGATCTGTACTCCTGAAAAGAAAATTTCTTCGAGCGTGAGGTTTTGCGGATCTGTTGCTTCTGAGCGTAAACTGAGCGCCACCGAGCGTGAGATCGTCGATTTGGTATCTGCTGAGCGTAAAGTCGTAGGTTTGTGGCCTCTCGAGCATAAAAGCTACCGAGCACAAAGGCATCCGGGCGTAAAACCATAGACTTGCCGCTTGCGAGCGTAAAACCGTAGATCTGTTGCTGTCGAGCGTAGAAAAGCTCCTTTAGCGTAGAACCCGCTGAACCGTCTTGCACGAAAAAACCTTTCGAATTCGCTGACTGTCCGTTTTTCGAGGGTAGTGGGCTGACGTAGCATCCAATCATAACCAACTCTTAATTGCGAGATCCGGTTGGGGTCTCGAGGGGTTCGTCCGAGGATTCGAGGAGTCGACTCGGACCGTATATATATACCCCAAGCTTTTGAGAAAAAGCTTTTTATCTGTCTTCTGCGAAAGAGAGCTTTCGACTGTTTGAGTTTTCCTTCGTTCCTTCTCCGAGCACTTCGAGTCCTCAGAAATGGCGTCGAAACAAACTCCCTCCACCAAGGAAAAGAGCGTAGGTTCCTCGTCTCGTCCTTCGGTACCGGCGAGAGAATCTTCGGTCGGGCGAAGTGAACCTCCTTCCGAGAGGAGTATTCCGTCGATGAGCAGTGCACCTGGCTTTAGAGGTAGAGCCTTTTGGGATGACACAAACGACAAAAAATCCTTCGCACACGTTGAACGTGACCGCGCTAGGTCGTCTTCTGTGCTGATAGCCTCTTTTGAGGAAGATGATGCACGGAGACGTTTTCATCTTTTATGCCCACATTTCTAATGTGCTAGCGTAAGAACTCCATATTTTTCGTAGCTCTGAGCGTAAAAGCTCTGGCTGACGAAAATTGGGGTATATCGTAAATTTTGAATTTTATGCTTGCGGAGGAGACTTCTGGCGTATAGAGACCAAATTTGCGCAATCTTTGCGTAAAGCACAGACTGTCATTTTCTTTTGGTCTGTACTTGTGCAAGATTTGTAATGACCTATTTTCCTTGCACTTTTGCAGTTGATTTGGGTGAGTCACCGCTGGCTGAGGTGATGGGCTCTGCTGCCGGGATGCTGCACTCGAACTACCTGGAGGATCTGTCCCATGTGGCCTTTTCCATCTCTGGACCCCAGTACCCTGAGGGCAGGACATTTTTGATATCGACCCAGGGTGAGCGAATGCTGTTGAGCATGATCAGTGGCGAACCGCTGACATATATAGACGGGGAGCAGTACATAAAGCCGGCTTTCCTCTTTGGGGACATGATCGATAAGCAGTCCCAGACGAAATCCAAGAGGGAGCCTTGGGTCTTCCCTGCCGGGAACTTGGTCTTGTATCTGCCGACGATGCCGAGGGATTATCCTATCTCGGCTTTCTCCCATACGACGCATCCTAGGAAGATGTCATGGAAGCTGACTCCTGATCTTCACGGGAAGCCTGGAAAGATCTTTCATCTGAAAGGGGCTGACCAGGGGTCTTTTGTAAGTCGCCCCTCCGGCGTTGTGACGCTGTTCTGGGGTCTGTGCCCGGGTAATGTCCCGAGTGAAGATAGCTCGGTGATCCAGCCTGTTCAGTTGCCGACCTTCTGTAACGACTTCATGAGTCGAGGCGGGGTATATCCCAAGGAGAATCCTCGGTGCAACGGGTGGATCGCCCCGACGAACTCCCGATGGAGATGCCTAGTTGATTGGGCCTTGTCGCACTTCCGAAGAGAGCTGGAGGACATCGGACTATACGCCGCTGTGAGCGCGACGAGTGTTGGGTTGCCTCCCAATGCTAATTTGTTCTTGGCACTGATGGAGCGGTATATTCCGCTCACCGGGACCTTCGCCACTCCGCTGGGTGAGTTGGGATTGGCCCTCCATGAGATGGCAGTTGTCTCGAGACTGCCGATGGGGGATACCCCATATGGAGAGTATGTCCCTACCAATCGGGAGTTGGGGGATTCGGACCCTCGGGTGGCGGAAGTATATCAGGAGCTGATGTGTCAGTACTTCGCGTGCACCGCTTTTTATGACGAGCCCTCGGATTTGGCCCATACCACTAAGTGGATATCTTACCTCTTCTTCCATCGGGCTAGGGCCGCCAAGTCGGAGAAAGCTTCGGGGGGTAAGAATGAGCCCGTAAACTGCTTGAGCGTCCTTAGTGCCTAGGTGGTCGAGGCTCTTATGGAGGACGCCAAGGCTCCCGATCAGATTCTCGTTGAGGGGGTAGGAAAATACCCCGAAGGCACCAAGGCCCACAGTTACTTGAGGCGCTGTCGCAGGCCTCTGTCTAAGGAAGCCCAGCTGGCTGGTTTCCTCTCCATATGGCTGCGTTGAGTGGTAGTGCCCGATATCGCGTCTGCGGATCGAATTCACCGGAACATCCTGTGGCCCGCAGTGCGTCTGGTGTTTGGGGCAAGACTGGGCCTGCTTTCTGCCATGGTGTGCCGTATTCAGGCTGGCCTGAGGGCCATGACCGATGGGTTGCTCGTCGATGAAGCTCGGCGTGAGAGTTTTCCCAGGGTGGAATTGCCATACCTATATTTGATGGGTTGGTTAATTCTCCACAACCCCCGGGTGATGTCTCCCAGTTCCGGTAGCAGCTCAGGGGGCTTATTCCTGTTGAATTACAGGGATTCTACCTGGAATGTGAACACAGTTTTAGACTGTCGGTTAGTGTTGAACCTCAGCCATGGCTGGAAGATCCTCTGTACTCCCCCTCCGGTACATTGTAACCAATCCGGGGTGTGGCTTGAGGATTCAGGTGGAGAGAAGACCGTCCTTTCTCCGGAGGCTTTCAATTGGTTGGTCTGTATCAGACCATCCCATCTGCTGTATAGGAGCAAAGACTATTGGTTCTTCGAGCCCTACTTGCCTAGTCGATTTGCCAGGCAGTTCGGGTACGATCAATTGCACGTGGGTAACGCCGTCACCAGCTTCAGACCCAGGGGCGGACTCATTGATGGAGCTAGAGGGTGGCGATATTTTATCATGGGTTGTACGGGGGCAATTTTTATCGTGCCGGTCGTTACAACCTCCATGGAGCTGCGCATCCTTCACTCTTACGCCCAGTTTTATGTGGCGATTAATACCTTCTATCGCGATTTCGACATACAGGAAAGTTTTAGAGTGCCTTCTGCCAAGCCTGGGGGAAGAGTCGAAGTCCCCTCGGTTTCTTCTGACGAGGGCGAGGAGTCTGGTACTCCGGATGAGCTCCTGGTGTCGTTGCCGAGGTGTGCAGTGCCTGCGCCGGCGGGGGCTTTGATAGTCTCCTCTGGGAAGCGACGGGCTTCTGCTTCGAAGGAAGCTTCCCTTCGTAAGAGGAGGAAGGAGACGGTGGCTCGTCCTCTCCGTATTCCTGGTATTGAGGCTCCTGCGAGTGAGTCGGCACCTTCCTATATCAGGGATGAATCTTTGGCTGGAGGTTCCTCGCCTTTTAGAGAGGGACCTTCTATAGTTCCGGCTGGTGGCGCCGGGGAGTCCTCGCTAGAGGTTGCTGTCGCCGTGTCTGCTTCAAGCAGTGGAGCGGGATTGCCCACGTGGCCACTGCAGATGGGAGAATCTTTCCCGAGGTCAGCAGTGGGGGAAGTTGCTTCTGGGTCAGCGAGCGCGCTCGGCGAGACTCCGACTGACGAACCTCGACCGTGTCTCGGGGAAGGCTTTACCGAACTTTTGGCGATGTCGGTCGGCCCACCTCCTTCTCCAGGTATGACAGGTCGCATTGCGTCCTTAAGGCGTGGTTTAGCCACACCAGGTGCAGACGCGTCGTATATGCCGTTGGCTCCTAGTGAAGATGTGGAGGCGCCTAATTCCGAGGCAGAAGTGTCTTCGGGGGCCAGCTCGCCTGGAGAGGTTTCGTCATCCCGGGAGGGGGACGAACCTATTATCGCGACCTCGCCTTTCGCGAGTATGCCGATGACCTCGATCGTTGTCGTCATACCTTTTTCGGCCGCGCCACCCGTTGAGACGGCGGCGGTGGCTACCTCGTCTGCAATTGTCCCTGGAGAGGGAGTTACTAGTATCGCGGTTACTTTGAACGTTCAGTCGGGCCTAGTCGCGTTGACTGAGCAGCATACCAGCCTTGTCTACACCGGTTTACAAATGATGATACCGATGGTGTTGGCGAAGAAACTTGACTTTGTGCTCCTGAAGAAGACTTCTCATCTTTCGATCGAGGTTATCAGGGGGCTTGGCAATCCTGGAGTAGCTGACGCTTTAGAGGCGGTGGTTAACGGTTTAGAGCAACCCGTTAACGAATATTTGCAGTGGGCTGAGGCCAGCCTCGATGCTGATGTCCAGGCTCGATTCGACCTCATGGCTGAGCGGCTCGCTACCAAGCTTGCAAGTCTAGACAACTCTATCCAGAAGCACAAGCTGGAGATGGATAGGAGAAAGGCTGTTGTGGAAGAAGCTCTTGCTGTCGAGACGCAGTGTCGATCCGAGCATGAAGGGAATGCAGCGAGGGTCTCCAAGCTGAGGGAAAAACTTGCTCTGGCCGAGGAGTGGGCTTCCCAGTCGTGGGCAGGTTTAGAGGTGGCGACTGGTCGACTGAGTGAAGTACGACGGGATCTGGACCGTGCGGAAGCTGCCCGTGCGGGCTGTCTTCGGGCAAGGGCTAACCTGACCCTCACGCATACCCCGGAGGCACAGCTGGAGCGGGCTCGCGCCGATGCCTTGGCCCTTAGGAAGGAGGGGATAGCTGCACTGGAGCGGCAGATTCGTGATCTGATTACTCCGCCGTCTTGATGTATCTCTCCTTATGTAATTTTGCCTCCTTCTGAATAAAAGTGACTCTTTTCTGACCGTTGTGGACCCGTCATTTCGGAATATAAATGACAGTTTTTTAGGTGAGGGGGATATCGGAGTTAGTATGGAACCGATGTACTCTCGATTAGCCTCTTTAGCAGGATGTATCTATTCAGAGGTCGTATAGACATGATAGGATATGACCTAACTAGTTTATCTTCTTGGGGTAGTTTCGTCAGAATTGAGATTCTCGCTATGTTCTGCCCGGGCAGGGGGAAATTAAGCGTAGTATCTTTTCAGGAACTTGCCGTTGATGGGAGCCATTAATAGGTCTCCGTTAGGCTGGGCTATCCTGTAGGCGCCGTTCGAGAACGTTGTCTCGATCACATAAGGGCTTCCCACTTGGGCTGGAATTTGCCTTTACTTCTGTGAGTTAAAATCATCGGCCTTCTTACTGCTAGAACTAGCTCGCTGACTTTGAACACCCTTTCATTTACTTTATGGTTAAAAGCCCTGGAAATGCGTGCTTGATAGAGCGCGATGCACTGTTGAGCTTGGAGACGTTTCTCGTCTAATCCTTCTAGCTCCTGAAGCCTTAAGAGGTCATTCTTTTCTTGAGTCAGCTCATTAGCCACGGCTATCCTGAGCGACGGGATCTGGATTTCAATGGGAAGAACTGCTTCGCTCCCGTAGACCAGCGAGAATGGGGTATAACCCGTTGGCGTTCGTACCATCGTACAGTATGCCCAGAGGCATTCGCCCAGCTTTTCATTCCAGTCTCTCTTGTTTGAAGAGACAAACTTCTTCAAGAGTTTGATAATGGTTTTGTTGAAAGCTTCCGCCAAACCATTAGCATCTGGATAGTATGCCGTGGAGGCAATATTGTGTATCCGGTTTTTATCGCAAAACCGATGAAACGTCTGGCTAATGAACTGGGGCCCATTATCGTGAATTATCCTCCGGGGTACTCCGAAGCGATAGATGACGTGATGTTTGATAAAGCTGACTACGTTGGATGCCTTTACCTCGGTGAGAGGGATTGCTTCGGCCCATTTGGAAAAGTAATCCGTGATGGCCAGTATGAACTGGTGACCCCTGGAAGAAGATGGGTGAATAGGACCGATGATATCCATTCCCCATGCTTCGAAAGGCCAGGATGCGACCGTAGAATGTAGATGTTCCGATGGTTGATATATGAAGTCTGTATGAACCTGACAGGCTCTGCAATGCTTTGCATACTGTATTGCATCTGCGATTATGGTCGGCCAGTAATAGCCTATCCTCCTGATGCGATCCTGTAGCTTAGGCCCGGGTTGATGCGCTCCGCATACACCGTCGTGAGCTTCACGGACAATCTGCTGTGCTTCGGTACCAGAGAGACACCTCAACAGCAGTCCGTCGTAGGTCCGGCGATACAGGCGTTGTGAAGACGCGTCGAAGTAGAAGCATAGCGATCGTCTCTTGACGGATACTGCTTCCTTGGGGTTCTCCGGTAAGATTCCGTATGCCACGAAATCTATGAAAGGACTTGTCCAATCTCTTGTAGGAGGATCGGCGCTTACAGCGTAGCTGCGTTCTATGTGACAGCTGTTCTTCACACAGAACAAATCTCTGTTAAGAAGGATTATCGAATCTTGCCTTCTTATAGGAGCGGCCAAGTCTGCGGCCAGGCTGGCCAGGGCATCAGCTTCCAGATTCCGAGATCGAGGTACGTGTTCTAGGAAGAAACCTTTGAACGTCATGGCTATCTCGATCGTCGCCCGGTGATAGGGGATGAGGTCTGGATTACGGACTTCGTATATTCCCCTGACTTGATTGACGATGAGCAAAGAATCACCGAAAGCCTCCAGGGATTCTACCCCCAGTTCTGTGGCAACTTGGAGCCCAATTAGTAGCTCGAGGATGGACAACCTGGCTGGCGTATTGGCTAGTTGGGCCAGGATGTCAAATTTGTATGGCTTCTCTAAACCTTTGCTTGGAATGTTTTTCACAGGTTTGTCGAAGCGTATTTCTTTCTGCTTTCTCTTTTCCGTCGGAGTAGGTTTCGCAGGGCTGACGTTTGGCATGACGGGACCTTGCTCTGAAGGTTTGGTAGCTGGAGCGTCAACTGGCGTGTCTTCCTGGTTTTGCTCCGTTGTCGTCGAGGTAGGCCCTCCCTGACCGGGTTGCGATAAGTACCTCGTCTTCGTCTGGTGCAGAAGAAGTTGTGATCATGTGGCATGATCTGTATTTGGGACTCTTCTCGGAGGTAGGCTTGGCTGCCTTGGTCTCCCTCTCGAGCTCTGGCACTAAATCCGGGTGAACCCACATTATCTAGTCCTGCCGGGTAGTTAGGGGCACCAGGTTGTGATTTTGACCCCTAGCCGGGGGGAGGTTAATGATGTTCATCGTTGTCCGGGATATAGGTGCAACACCATTAGGGACCCTTTGGGGAGGTAGATTGCCAAACTGCAGAGAGACCATGTTGGCCGCGACCGTCTTCTCGGTGCTGTGCAGAGTGATGGCCTTAGCATCAATTAATCCCTGGATCTTCTGTTTTAATACATAGCATGCTTTTGTCGGGTGGTGTACGTATCTGTGGAAGACGCAGTATTTGGGGTCGTCGGTATTGCCAACTTCCTGGGGCCGCCTTAGCTCCGGGAGGGTGATCTTGCCACTTTTGACGAGACACTCAAAGATACTTGGGATATTGTCGTCGTCGAAAGAGTAGACTTCGACGGGCCTAGAAGTCCCTAGTTTTGCTTGCGTGGTTGCCGCAATCTTTGGTCTGGCCGTGTTGATTGCCAGGGCTTCTTTCCCTTTGGAACCACGAGGATGGTCACTGCTGGAAGATGACCTCTTGCCTCTGTCAGAGGCGGAGATCATGATGCCATTTTCGCGCGCCTTACGACTGTTATCTTCAGCGGCTACTGCCGAGATGATGAACGAGGGCCAATCATGGAACTGATATGGTCCTGTGAACACCGAGACCACGGGCAGGAGATTTTTCCTGCAAATGTCCACCAACGCTGAGTCTGGAACTCCTGGGGGCATTTGTAAGGTGGCCTGACGAAAGCGTTCGATGAAGATGCGGACGTCTTCCTTTTCCTTCTGTTTAACTTTGATGAGGGAGGACATAGACATGTCCATTCCTCCTTCATAGAATCGTGTGAAGAATAGAGCTTTGAAGTCCTCGAAGGAAGTAATGCAGTTGTCCGTCAAGCTTCTGTACCACTGGTAGGCTACTCCCGAGAGACAGCCTTTGAACACCCGAGTGAGGAGGGCATCGTTCCCTTGTAGCAACACCGTCATCATACTGAAATAGTTCATGTAATGACTTGGTGATGTTTTTCCCTCGAACAGAGCCATAGTCTGAGGTTTGTATCTTGGAGGGAAAGGGACCTCCTCCCAAACAGCTGGGTAGGGCTGGTTGATTCCCAGTTTCTTGAGCTGATCTTTGTGCTTCAAGGCGTCGAACTGGGCTTTTAACTCTCACACTGCCTGCATCGGATTCTCAGTTGGAAGCGGGGCTACTAAGCGGTGCGGAGTCAGCTGCATTGTAGCTCCAGCAGGAGGTAGGGCATTTTCTAGGTGAGGCAGCGGAGGGACTGTTGACTCTTGATCCAGCGTAGGCTCTTGGCTTGGGTTGGATGGTGGTGAGTCCACCCCCGCGCGTATCTGGGTTGGTGGGACCGACGCTTGAGCCATGGTAGTTGCGTGCTGAGCGAGCATCATCTGGTGCATGTTTTTCATTACGGATTGTATTTGTTTCAGAGACGTCTCCAGCGTAGTGATGCGTTCCGCGCTCCCTGACGGCGAAGCTTCCTCGCGCTCATCTTCAATGGCGTATGCTCCCATTTCCCTGGGGGTCATTGAGGGATTAGTATAGGTCGTTATAGAAGTCGACTCCATACTTTCTGCCTCTGATTCGGAAATTTGGCGACCTTCGGCGTCGGAATCAGAAGAGGATGACGCTGGTTGTTGTGATCTTGCGCGAGTGTTTTGGAACACCCTGGCTTCAACGTCTCCGAGGGGCTTACTAAACCTTCTTCGGCTCGGAGGTCTGGAAGGCTGTCGTCTCAAGCTCGACCCTCCTCTAGGTATGTGTGAAGCCATGTTCACAGACGCATGCGCGGGTTCCCCTTCCGGAAAAGACAGCGAGTAGCTCAATCGGTCGAAGATCGATTGTTTCGCCTTGGAGCAGCAGCAATTAATCACAACTTTATGACTATTACAATAGCGTTCACCAGGAGGTGAGATAGTCATGTTGGAAGGTCCTCTTTCTTTACGCCTCCTGATTAGATATCTGCGTAGGTCAGGAAGGTTTCTTTCCGCCGTCTGAGTTTGTTTTACGCCGAGGGACCGCGCCTGGCGTAACTTGGAGATTCGCTCGGTCTGGCGTGAGGCTGAAGAGGCTCTCAGTTGGCCATCAGCTTCTCGCGTAATCCGGAGAGTAGGCAGATCATTCTTTTGCTGGCGTAAGGGCCCAGTAGTTGAATATTCACCCGCCTGCTTTCCTTTGCGGAGATTGCCGCGCTCGTCTGGTTTACCGTAAAGGTCAGATGCCATTTTGCGCGTAGAGCGCGATCTGTACTTCTGATTTGGTGTTGAGGTGCCATCAGAGGTCTTGTCTGTACCGCGCGTAGCAGGAGACTGATTTCTGCGAGTAGAACGCAGTGGATACTCCTGGGTTAGCGCCGAGGCTTTGCCAGAAGCTTTGTCTGTACCGCGCGTAGCGGGAGACTGATTTTTGTGCGTGGAGCGCAGAGGATACTCCTGGGTTAGCGCTGAGGCTTTACCAGAAGCTTTGTCTGTACCGCGCGTAGCGGGAGACTGATTTCTGCGCGTAGAACGCAGTGGATACTCCTGGGTTAGCGCTGAGGCTTTGCCAGAAGCTTTGTCTGTACCGCGCGTAGCGGGAGACTGAATTTTATGTGCAGGGCACGGAGGGAGCGATGCTACCACCTCATTGGTCGGAGAGATCGGAGAGATCGGAGAGTCCACAAGAACGGCGGAGGATGTCTTGGGCATCCACACTTTGCGCAGCTTCCTGCTGTTTTGGACAGAGAGAGAATGAGAGCTACCCCCAGTCCGAAGCATGTCTTCGTAGGCAGACTGGTCGAACTGAAAGACCAGTGTCTTCTTCACAGTTCCTACAGATACCGCATCGTGTTGAGCAATTACTTCCTCGTCAGAGGAGAAAGATGTCCCCAGCAGAGTCGCCATCTTGTTTGTGGTATTAAACGAAAGAATAAAAGTATATTTCAATGACGGGGTTATAAGAGGCCCGTGCCCTTTGGTTTACAAACAAACTTGTACAATGTAATCCTATACGAGGATGTGGGAGTACAATTTATTTAATCTGGGTATAAATTGCTATAGGTGTCTGATCTGCGGTCGATCACTTTAGCCCTTGGACTACACGATGTTGAAGAAGTGCCGTGGAAGACAGGATGCAGCTCCGGAGGTTGCAAAGGAGGGTGGATGCGCGATGCTGAAGGTCGTCGGTCCCTGTTCCTTGCCCGAGCTCTGGGTTCTCCTCTCTCTCTCTCTCTCTATCTCTCCTCCTTGATCTCTGGTTCGATGATCTGGTCCGATCTAATTCTTTGACCTTTGATCTTGTACTGGTTTTCTTGACCAATTTTTCGACCTTTTTCCCCATTGATAGGGGTCTCTATTTATAGAGTTTTGGTGACAGTGACCACTCCGTCGGTGTAACAACCGAGGAGTGGACAGTACAGCACCCTTTTACACAACGGTTTAAAATAACCAATGTCTGCTTATAAATGACCTTTTGAGTGAGCATGTGACGCGTGTTCAACTAAGGGGACAAAATACGTATATCTGCTACGAAGATCACGGCGTAGAAGCCACGTAGGTAGGTATCCCTTGTGTAGCAGAGGTTGGCGTAAAAGCCAAGCGACTGTCACCTTGGCGTAGAAGCCAAAATAGGCATAGAAGCCGAGCAGGTATAGAAGCCGAATGGGCATAGAAGCCGAATGGGCATAGAAGCCGAGCAGGCATAGAAGCCAAATGGGCATAGAAGCCGAATGGTCGTAGAGACCGAGAGGGCGTTGGAAGCCGAGGGAGCACTGATCCTGAGCGGGCGTAGAAGCCACTGCGTACCGAGTCGAAGTGCTGATGCGAACGTCTTAGCCGAAATTACGGCTTTCGAAGATGTAATCAAATCTTCTACAGAGATTTGTCATCATCTTGTGCATTAAATACGGAGACGTGCTTTTGAAGGTCTGCAGCCTTTCTGTACATCCATCGCGGAGACGTGCCTTGAGGGGAACTGTCACTGCTCTGTGCAATTTAGACGTAGAGACGTGCCTCGAGCCCCGTACGAAGTGCAGCTTTTGACGTGGCAGCGGTTTGCCTTACTGCGGAGCGTGAAACAGCTCATGTTCGCCCGTGTAAACAAGGCAGCGTATTCCCTTGTACGCGAAAGAGCGGTTTATGCTGGGGGGATTTCAGTAGACGACGGCTTGGTGATGTTTTAACCAAATCCTCTGCATTAAATGCAGAGATCCGCCATCATACTGTGGAGCGCATCCCGAGGGGTCTGCCACCGTTTCCAGCCGTCGTTTGGGTAGCCGTGCAGTACTTTTTGTCAGGAGTCAGAGGCCAGGTTCACCGCGTGACTTGACAGGTTCATTTCGGGGAAGACGAAGCGTCCCTCGTACGTTTTAACGCTGCTTTGAGAGCGGCTGGGTTTTACGCCATGGAGGCGACGAAGAACCCTGTTTTACGTTGGATGGCTTCGAAGGCCTCTGCTTACGCTGCTCTGTATCAAGATGCTGCGTAGATCGTTCCAGCGTATTTTTCATGCTTCTACAGAAACTATACTAAGTAGTATGCCATACAATCTGACTATCTGCCTCATGTACATATCAGTTAACTACTCTGTAGACTTGCCCACTATAAAAGGAAGAAAGTGAGTAACCTTCATGAGTCGATCCACTATAACCCATATAGCATCTCTGCCAGACGGGGATCTAGAAAGACCGGTCACAAAGTCCATAGTAATATGGTCCCACTTTAATCCGAAATCGGTAAAGGCTGAAGTAGTCTGGCCGGTCTCTGTCACGACCCGCACCCGGTTTAGGGGCACGAGTGCGTGGGTACGTCCAGCCTACGCCGCAGCATCGGCGGTAGAACGCTGTCTAGGTCGAGTACTATCTAACAATCTCACGCTAGTATCCAACTCCATAAGGAGATTCGGATAATACAACATACTCAATCACAACTACAGCACGATAGGAATTTGAAGAAATAAAAGAATACAACACAAGTCTAATGACGACATAATCATACCTGCAATCATTAACTTCCAATCTCCAAGGGTGTCGGAACCAGTCTACTAAGGTCACAGTCTGGAAAAATATTTTCCAGTCAGGAAGGAGCAAAGTACATCTCTAAATAGCAGTTCTATATTAATGATATAAACTATGTAGTAGTTTTAGATGGAAATATACCAGATGCATGTATAGGTACGAGAAATGTACAATGAAAGAAATACTGGAAAATACTGTAAGTAACTGCAGGAAAAGAAACAATATGTCCATGAGCAAGAAACCTATGACTAAGTGTTTGAGTACTAGCTTTAACATGTGATCGGCTTGGGAACTTGATCAGGCTGGTTACATGTGATTAGCTATGATTAACGAAGGTCAGGCTAACCGTTGGTTAGCTATGATGCATGTATAGGTCAGGCTAATCACACGTAACAGCTATGCAGCATGGAGAGGGTCAGGCCGCACCCGACGTGAGATGTGGGGTGAGCTATGATGCATGAAAAGTTGGGTATGATCACATATCTACACTAAAATACTCCCCACCCCCGACTGGTATAGTAGATCCAATCATGGTACGCTATGGCACGGGATTCCCTAGGAAGGTAGCAAATCTCCCCGGGAATCAGTGTCTGTACATGCACAAGATAACAAGGAAAAACAAGTCTTGTACAAGCTACACCATGAATAAGGAATAACATCTCATGACGAGATCCGTGTATACCAATCCGTGTAACCAATGTGTCAAGAACATGGATATTTACACTAGATACAGTGAACATAGGAGATATCATAAATTAGAAACTAATCAGAGAATGTACTCGCCTTGGGTCCTTAGCTGGTAAAACCAATGTCCTGTTCCAGAATGTCGCCTGGAGGAACCAACAGTCCTAAAGACATATAATAACAATACAATATTTCCATCAGAAGCTATACTAAACACACAAGCAAATACTAACTCAGGGGCTATGTCAGGCATGGGACTCAGTCAACTAGGGTCGTCTATTAGAGACATAGAAGTGTACACATTGTACTAACATATACATCATTTACAATTGGTACAAAAATAGATAAGTGTATTTATATATATACCTTAAGTGATATTAATACTGTATGGTTTAATTATAAATAGCTACTAGGAAATACGTTATACAAGGTATAGTCATAAAAATAAGTCAAGTTAGAATTTTACTATATATACTAAATTCCAAAGTACAATGATTATGCTAATACATGAATTTAATTTATACCAGTATATATATACTTTAAAATAAATAATACTTGTATATATATATAAACATAATAAATAATACTTGTATGTATATATATAAGCATAATAATTAATACTTGAATGTATATCTATATAGACATAGTTCCTTGAAAAGGGATACAATACGTATTTATATTATACTATACCAATTTATAATTATACCAAATATATTATTATGCTACATTTATTTATATATACCAAATTATGTTTTTGTTAATCATATACCAATTTTATATTGAAATATATTAAGTATATACAATATATATACATATACATATACCAATACGAAAATATAATCTACATATATATATTGTCAACATCATTACTAAATATACTAATACTAATACCAAATTAAGTTTATACTATATATTAAGGGTATACTAAAAGCTTATATATATGTAGTATACCATCATAAAAATAACAATACAGATACTAAAACATTAATTGAAATTATACCTAGTATACATTTTTATTAATACATATTATATGAAATAATTCTATATACAACATATACATTAATTAAACTAATAATATAGTGTACATTTATGTATACAAATTCTCTTTAAATAATTACATATACCTGTACATATATACTAATTAAATATTAACCAACAAATTACACATTAATTAACTACTTACATATAACTAAACTATTTATTATTAAACTAAACTAATTACATTTAATTACTAACTAATATATATTAACTAACAATTTATAAAATTAATTAACTGATTAATTATTTAACTAAACCAAACTAATTATGTATATTAACTAATTATATACTAAACTAATTTATATGAAATTACTAACTAATTAATTAATAAATTAATTAACTGATTAAGAATTAATTACTGATTATTAATAATTTACTGATTAAATGATTAAGTATTTAATTAACTAATCTAATCAGAATTAACTAAACTAATAATTATAATTAATTACTAATTAAAACTAACTATAACTAACCTAGTTAAACTCTCCAGCATACGCAGACTCTGAACCGAGAAAGGGAAAGAGGGAAAGGGGGAAAAGCTTACCGGAGTTTACTCCGGCGTCGGCGTGGGAGGTCCGCCGGGGTCAGGCCGGCAGGGCGTCGGCGTTCGTCTCTAACGGGATCGGGGAGCTCAGGGCGGCGGCGGTCTGCTCGACGTGGCGGATCTGCTCGACGTGGCGGCTGCGTCGGATCTCTGAGCTCGACGCGGCGGTCGACGGATCTGTTCGACGACGGGTGTTCGAGGAGCGGCGGCGTTCGATTCCAGCGGCGGCAGAACTCGAGGGCGGCGGTCTTGCATCAACCGGCGCTCGACGGATCTGGGCGGCCGCCGGCGCTCGCCGAAGTTAGGTTAGGGTTAGGTTCTGTGGATGTGTCGGGGTCTGGGTTCGTGTCCGGCTGGACACGATGGTTTGCTATGTACAGTGGAGGAGGTTGTGTCCAGATGGTGTTGGACACGAAATTGTAATATTGTAATAACTGGACACAGAAAATGAATGGATACGGTGGGACACCCGGGGTCGGACCCGAGGCCATCACGGCTGACACGGTGATGCTGGACACACGGACACGAGCACACAAAAATGGTGATGGCTTGGCTTTGTGGGGATTTGTGAGGGCTAGCTAGGGTTTCTAGGGAGTTGTGATGAGGGACTTAAATAGGGAGAGAGGGTGCGGGATAAAGGGTGCGGATTGGCCTAATAATGAACGGCCCAGATAATAAATAACGAGTTTTTCATGTGGGATAAAAAGAGGGTGAAATGGGAAGATGGTAACCTTATAAAATTAATAGAAAATATCACAATTTAAGAAAAATATATATATATATATATTTTTTTTGATTTCAAGCCAAAATATTCGAAGCTATAGTATTATATTTACATCATTATTTATCTAGTTATTTTATAATAATCGACATCTAAAAATGATTTTTATAAAAGATTTTAAATTACTTTCTAAAATCAAACATTGTTAAAAATCAAATACAAAAATTTTAAGGAGAAAATATTTTATAAACTTGGTATTTAAAATAAATTAAAAATCTAATTATTTCGAAAATTTGGAAATCGGAGGTTACAAGTCTACCCACCTTAGAAAAATTTCGTCCTCGAAATTTAGGATCCTCAATAATTGCCTTTATTCATCATATTATTTCTATCAAAATTTAAATCTTAAACCAATAATCATGAAGTAATTTTATAATGTTATTTCACAACCTTTCAAAAAATTATACGACATCATATTCCTGAAAAATTTTCAAGTTTTTTTTAAAAAAAAAAAAAAAAAAAATCCCCTTTGTCATAATCTCCTCCAAAAATTTTAAGTTCGCATCTAAATACCCAAGGATTTAATATCCAATCCTCCAATTGAAATCCAATCAATGCATATTTATAAAACTTAAAAAAAAAAACTGAATCCCAAAATTTAAATTTTTAACCACTAATCAATCATCTTACTCCTCTAACTCAAATTCAATTGATGCTTATTCCAATCTAACTCCTCATCCCAAGAATTTAATTCGACACTATTACATTTACGATTTTATTTCCTGATTTTCTTTTTCCTTAAATACTCAACGATGCGATGCTTCCAGAATCTTCAATGCAACATTCATAATATATAAATTTCTATCTTGCAATCAAATAGATAAAATGATAATCTCTCAAATTTCTCAAATTTTTAATAATCAATTCAATCATATCAAGACCTCCTTAAAATTAATAAATCCTCAAATTTTTTTTTTTTTTTTTTGCTCTGTGAATTTCTTAATTCTCCCTTTAAGTTAATGTTTGTCCTCGAATTTCAATCATACCTCGATTTTCATAAAATCAATGATCCATCAACTCCGTTATAACAACCCCTAAATTCTTTATTTAATTTAATGCTCATCCACAAATTTAATCCTCTTGTCTCTTTTTGTCAGTCATAACCTCGTCATAGATCTTTGCTATGGTCAAAACCCAATGATCATGGTTTAAGAAAATTCTACCTACAGCCATGCAATTTAAGGAAATATAGGTCATGTATCTTGTCATGGTATTTCAGTCTCTGTTAAGGTGTACTACTAGTTATATCCTAACAAGAAAATCATGAATACGAACTACAGCACTTAGGGAAATCAATCAATCAAGAGACGGGAATATTAGAAAAAGAACCTGCTAACATATTACTTACGGTATCTCCCATTTCTAACAAACACTTAATTCTAGCACATTCACTAACTAATTCCTATTCCTGTACACTGGTACCCATATCAACTAATCTTAATCCACAAGATCCATGAATATATCCCTATGGCACACACCTGTTTATTAATACCAAACCTGATACCAAGAACCTCTAATATTGCCATGGTTCAATAATGCATCCAAGTTGATCCCTCTATCTCTTTAGTACCATACCCTCTGTCAGTTCCCGTTCCTACTACAATTGTTCATACTAGTCGTTCTTATCACCCAATACGTCAAGCGCAGCACCATACTAACTACTACTTTTTCCAATACAACTTTAGATGGACACCCAAGTCAGTCTGTGGTGCCATCTCAATCCGGCTCAAGTTATCAGATCCTTACACATGTATATCATCTACTCATATATTAATATTCATATCTCTCATCTACCATAAAATTAATCCTCAAATAATCGCCAAGGTTTAACTTCTCGAACAACTTTAAAATAAATTGTATATACTTCCTCAAAGTCAGATACTCGATATCGAAATAAAAATTTAATCACCCCCAAAAACTTTGTAGCCTTAACCATGTTTATTGAATTCATATTTGAAATCCTCAAAAATTTAATGACATACTCTCAACTCCTCAATTATTCTAAAATAAAAATTCTATTTCCACCCTTTAATTTATAATTCCACAGTGTACATATCAGTGCTCACGGTCTCTGATACTCAAGGTGCACTCAATGCATCTAGTGTCTATAATTGTGTACTACAATCGTACTGCCTGAATCACTTGCACCATTACCTCCCAATGATCAATGTATTCTCTTCCAGGACTTCCCAATCTATATCAACTAGTCTATAAGCTAATTATCATCAAGCAGCGTGCTTACTGTTATTTGTGTCATCCTCGACTAATCCTTGATATAGGACCATTAGCACTCTTGGTATTATATCACTAGCTTTATTACTGGATCCTCTCATCAAGCTCATTAGAACTCATGATTAGTTATACCTTTTACAACACTCATATTTCTTATTTTCATGGGCATGTATATGGTTCTCATCTTGATGGTTGTATAGGTATTTTCCTTAAATTCCTTAAAGCCTATTAAACTAATCCGTGATACGCTTCACCATCTTCATTACCTATTCCGATATTTCTCTACTCATGACACCTCATTAACTTTATGTGCATATATTTCCTTACCCTTTACACTTCCGATATCAATCATCAAATTGAACGTCATGCTCCATTAATCCTTAATACTATTCCTTGGTACCTAATTGTTTACATAGATCACTCAATTACATAATCATGATTTTCCAGGACGGGTAATTGGCTCTGATACTAACTCTGAGAACTATCACTGATACTCTATACTATCCCTCTACTCACAGTCTCAAATGACACTTCTCCTAGAACCATTGTTACAAGGTACTATGCTAAGGGCTAACTCTGGATTAAAGCCTACTGCTCACCTGTCCAACTAGGAAACACTTACAAACTCACAAGCAACACTCAGTCAATACTAATACTCAAGACACAGACAAAATTGCAAGTTACTAGTTATCATATTAACAAGGAATCCTCAAAGAAAATAAGCTCAAAAATGAACTGGATCAAGGACGGAAGGTATCTTTACTGCTAGTAAAGAAAGAAGCGATGGAACAAAGTCCTGGAATAACAGAAATAGATAAGTTTTGAGATGATATTTTAAGACCTAATTTAAGATACAACCTGATAATCATACACGTCTATCCGAAATCACGACACTCAGAATCCTCGCCACGCTAGTAAGCATAGATGCGATAAACGATAGGTTTCGTAACTAAGGTATGCAACTCTATAATCATGTCATTTAGAATCTTCGCCACGCCAACCGGTATGGCTGCGAGAGACTCTAAGTTTCATAACTATAGTATGTACATCCAAGTCAGGTTCCTACGTTCTCGTCACCACAGCTAATATGGCTGCGATAAACTCTAGGGTCCATAACCAAAGTAGACGTTTTACCTTTCTCACTGTCCTCATCAACATATGTCATCAGATGATACCGTAAATTTTAGCCCATAAAATTCATCTCGATATGAAATCAATTCAACAACGATACCAAGAATTAAATTTAACAACTGGTCAACAAGAATCAAACTCAACAATGATACCAAGATTTTAATTTAATAACTGATCAATAAGGATCAAGTTCAATAACAACAAGCGAGAGCGAACGGAAACAAGAAAAAGATTTAAATTGGAAATTATAATAAGATTCTCAAGGGGTCGTCCCAGGAATCTCTCAAGAATTTGTGATTGAGTATCCTCTCTCATCCTAGTATCCTATGTCCTATATCCTATCGCAGGCACGCAGTAGTATAACAAGGATGCCACACTACTACGACATCGCACAACTCGCGAAGTCCGACCTGCATGGGCCACCACTAAAAACGTATCATGACCCGCACCCGGTTTAGGGGCACGAGTGCGTGGGTACGTCCAGCCTACGCCGCAGCATCGGCGGTAGAACGCTGTCTAGGTCGAGTACTATCTAACAATCTCACGCTAGTATCCAACTCCATAAGGAGATTCGGATAATACAACATACTCAATCACAACTACAGCACGATAGGAATTTGAAGAAATAAAAGAATACAACACAAGTCTAATGACGACATAATCATATCTACAATCATTAACTTCCAATCTCCAAGAGTGTCGGAACCAGTCTACTAAGGTCACAGTCTGGAAAAATATTTTCCAGTCAGGAAGGAGCAAAGTACATCTCTAAATAGCAGTTCTATATTAATGATATAAACTATGTAGTAGTTTTAGATGGAAATATACCAGATGCATGTATAGGTACGAGAAATGTACAATGAAAGAAATACTGGAAAATACTGTAAGTAACTGCAGGAAAAGAAATAATATGTCCATGAGCAAGAAACCTATGACTAAGTGTTTGAGTACTAGCTTTAACATGTGATCGGCTTGGGAACTTGATCAGGCTGGTTACATGTGATTAGCTATGATTCACGAAGGTCAGGCTAACCGTTGGTTAGCTATGATGCATGTATAGGTCAGGCTAATCACACGTAACAGCTATGAAGCATGGAGAGGGTCAGGCCGCACCCGACGTGAGATGTGGGGTGAGCTATGATGCATGAAAAGTTGGGTATGATCACATATCTACACTAAAATACTCTCCACCCCTGACTGGTATAGTAGATCCAATCATGGTACGCTATGGCACGGGATTCCCTAGGAAGGTAGCAAATCTCCCCGGGAATCAGTGTCTGTACATGCACAAGATAACAAGGAAAAACAAGTCTTGTACAAGCTACACCATGAATAAGGAATAACATCTCATGACGAGATCCGTGTATACCAATCCGTGTAACCAATGTGTCAAGAACATGGATATTTACACTAGATACAGTGAACATAGGAGATATCATAAATTAGAAACTAATCAGAGAATGTACTCGCCTTGGGTCCTTAGCTGGTAAAACCAATGTCCTGTTCCAGAATGTCGCCTGGAGGAACCAACAATCCTAAAGACATATAATAACAATACAATATTTCTATCAGAAGCTATACTAAACACACAAGCAAATACTAACTCAGGGGCTATGTCAGGCATGGGACTCAGTCAACTAGGGTCGTCTATTAGAGACATAGAAGTGTACACATTGTACTAACATATACATCATTTACAATTGGTACAAAAATAGATAAGTGTATTTATATATATACCTTAAGTGATATTAATACTGTATGGTTTAATTATAAATAGCTACTAGGAAATACGTTATACAAGGTATAGTCATAAAAATAAGCCAAGTTAGAATTTTACTATATATACTAAATTCCAAAGTACAATGATTATGCTAATACATGAATTTAATTTATACCAGTTTATATATACTTTAAAATAAATAATACTTGTATATATATATAAACATAATAAATAATACTTGTATGTATATATATAAGCATAATAATTAATACTTGAATGTATATCTATATAGACATAGTTCCTTGAAAAGGGATACAATACGTATTTATATTATACTATACCAATTTATAATTATACCAAATATATTATTATGCTACATTTATTTATATATACCAAATTATGTTTTTGTTAATCATATACCAATTTTATATTGAAATATATTAAGTATATACAATATATATACATATACATATACCAATACGAAAATATAATCTACATATATATATTGTCAACATCATTACTAAATATACTAATACTAATACCAAATTAAGTTTATACTATATATTAAGGGTATACTAAAAGCTTATATATATGTAGTATACCATCATAAAAATAACAATACAGATACTAAAACATTAATTGAAATTATACCTAGTATACATTTTTATTAATACATATTATATGATATACAACATATACATTAATTAAACTAATAATATAGTGTACATTTATGTATACAAATTCTCTTTAAATAATTACATATACCTGTACATATATACTAATTAAATATTAACCAACAAATTACACATTAATTAACTACTTACATATAACTAAACTATTTATTATTAAACTAAACTAATTACATTTAATTACTAACTAATATATATTAACTAACAATTTATAAAATTAATTAACTGATTAATTATTTAACTAAAACAAACTAATTATGTATATTAACTAATTATATACTAAACTAATTTATATGAAATTACTAACTAATTAATTAATAAATTAATTAACTGATTAAGAATTAATTACTGATTATTAATAATTTACTGATTAAATGATTAAGTATTTAATTAACTAATCTAATCAGAATTAACTAAACTAATAATTATAATTAATTACTAATTAAAACTAACTATAACTAACCTAGTTAAACTCTCCAGCATACGCAGACTCTGAACCGAGAAAGGGAAAGAGGGAAAGGGGGAAAAGCTCACCGGAGTTTACTCCGGCGTCGGCGTGGGAGGTCCGCCGGGGTCAGGCCGGCAGGGCGTCGGCGTTCGTCTCCGACGGGATCGGGGAGCTCAGGGCGGTGGCGGTCTGCTCGACGTGGCGGATCTGCTCGACGTGGCGGCTGCGTCGGATCTCTGAGCTCGACGCGGCGGTCGACGGATCTGTTCGGCGGCGGGTGTTCGAGGAGCGGCGGCGTTCGATTCCAGCGGCGGCAGAACTCGAGGGCGGCGGTCTTGCATTAACCGGCGCTCGACGGATCTGGGCGGCCGCCGGCGCTCGCCGAAGTTAGGTTAGGGTTAGGTTCTGTGGATGTGTCGGGGTCTGGGTTCGTGTCCGGCTGGACACGATGGTTTGCTATGTACAGTGGAGGAGGTTGTGTCCAGATGGTGTTGGACACGAAATTGTAATATTGTAATAACTGGACACAGAAAATGAATGGATACGGTGGGACACCCGGGGTCGGACCCGAGGCCATCACGGCTGACACGGTGATGCTGGACACACGGACACGAGCACACAAAAATGGTGATGGCTTGGCTTTGTGGGGATTTGTGAGGGCTAGCTAGGGTTTCTAGGGAGTTGTGATGAGGGACTTAAATAGGGAGAGAGGGTGCGGGATAAAGGGTGCGGATTGGCCCAATAATGAACGGCCCAGATAATAAATAACGAGTTTTTCATGTGGGATAAAAAGAGGGTGAAATGGGAAGATGGTAACCTTATAAAATTAATAGAAAATATCACAATTTAAGAAAAATATATATATATATATATATTTTTTGATTTCAAGCCAAAATATTCGAAGCTATAGTATTATATTTACATCATTATTTATCTAGTTATTTTATAATAATCGACATCTAAAAATGATTTTTATAAAAGATTTTAAATTACTTTCTAAAATCAAACATTGTTAAAAATCAAATACAAAAATTTTAAGGAGAAAATATTTTATAAACTTGGTATTTAAAATAAATTAAAAATCTAATTATTTCGAAAATTTGGAAATCGGAGGTTACAAGTCTACCCACCTTAGAAAAATTTCGTCCTCGAAATTTAGGATCCTCAATAATTGTCTTTATTCATCGTATTATTTCTATCAAAATTTAAATCTTAAACCAATAATCATGAAGTAATTTCATAATGTTATTTCACAACCTTTCAAAAAATTATACGACATCATATTCCTGAAAAATTTTCAAGTTTTTTTAAAAAAAAAAAAAAAAAATCCCCTTTGTCATAATCTCCTCCAAAAATTTTAAGTTCGCATCTAAATATCCAAGGATTTAATATCCAATCCTCCAATTGAAATCCAATCAATGCATATTTATAAAACTTAAAAAAAAAACTGAATCCCAAAATTTAAATTTTTAACCACTAATCAATCATCTTACTCCTCTAACTCAAATTCAATTGATGCTTATTCCAATCTAACTCCTCATCCCAAGAATTTAATTCGACACTATTCCATTTACGATTTTATTTCCTGATTTTCTTTTTCCTTAAATACTCAACGATGCGATACTTCCAGAATCTTCAATGCAACATTCATAATATATAAATTTCTATCTTGCAATCAAATAGATAAAATGATAATCTCTCAAATTTCTCAAATTTTTAATAATCAATTCAATCATATCAAGACCTCCTTAAAATTAATAAATCCTCAAATTTTTTTTTTTGCTCTGTGAATTTCTTAATTCTCCCTTTAAGTTAATGTTTGTCCTCGAATTTCAATCATACCTCAATTTTCATAAAATCAATGATCCATCAACTCCGTTATAACAACCCCTAAATTCTTTATTTAATTTAATGCTCATCCACAAATTTAATCCTCTTGTCTCTTTTTGTCAGTCATAACCTCGTCATAGATCTTTGCTATGGTCAAAACCCAATGATCATGGTTTAAGAAAATTCTACCTACAGCCATGCAATTTAAGGAAATATAGGTCATGTATCTTGTCATGGTATTTCAGTCTCTGTTAAGGTGTACTACTAGTTATATCCTAACAAGAAAATCATGAATACGAACTACAGCACTTAGGGAAATCAATCAATCAAGAGACGGGAATATTAGAAAAAGAACCTGCTAACATATTACTTACGGTATCTCCCATTTCTAACAAACACTTAATTCTAGCACATTCACTAACTAATTCCTATTCCTGTACACTGGTACCCATATCAACTAATCTTAATCCACAAGATCCATGAATATATCCCTATGGCACACACCTGTTTATTAATACCAAACCTGATACCAAGAACCTCTAATATTGCCATGGTTCAATAATGCATCCAAGTTGATCCCTCTATCTCTTTAGTACCATACCCTCTGTCAGTTCCCGTTCCTACTACAATTGTTCATACTAGTCGTTCTTATCACCCAATACGTCAAGCGCAGCACCATACTAACTACTACTTTTTCCAATACAACTTTAGATGGACACCCAAGTCAGTCTGTGGTGCCATCTCAATCCGGCTCAAGTTATCAGATCCTTACACATGTATATCATCTACTCATATATTAATATTCATATCTCTCATCTACCATAAAATTAATCCTCAAATAATCGCCAAGGTTTAACTTCTCGAACAACTTTAAAATAAATTGTATATACTTTCTCAAAGTCAGATACTCGATATCGAAATAAAAATTTAATCACCCCCAAAAACTTTGTAGCCTTAACCATGTTTATTGAATTCATATTTGAAATCCTCAAAAATTTAATGACATACTCTCAACTCCTCAATTATTCTAAAATAAAAATTCTATTTCCACCCTTTAATTTATAATTCCACAGTGTACATATCAGTGCTCACGGTCTCTGATACTCAAGGTGCACTCAATGCATCTAGTGTCTATAATTGTGTACTACAATCGTACTGCCTGAATCACTTGCACCATTACCTCCCAATGATCAATGTATTCTCTTCCAGGACTTCCCAATCTATATCAACTAGTCTATAAGCTAATTATCATCAAGCAGCGTGCTTACTGTTATTTGTGTCATCCTCGACTAATCCTTGATATAGGACCATTAGCACTCTTGGTATTATATCACTAGCTTTATTACTGGATCCTCTCATCAAGCTCATTAGAACTCATGATTAGTTATACCTTTTACAACACTCATATTTCTTATTTTCATGGGCATGTATATGGTTCTCATCTTGATGGTTGTATAGGTATTTTCCTTAAATCCCTTAAAGCCTATTAAACTAATCCGTGATACGCTTCACCATCTTCATTACCTATTCCGATATTTCTCTACTCATGATACCTCATTAACTTTATGTGCATATATTTCCTTACCCTTTACACTTCCGATATCAATCATCAAATTGAACGTCATGCTCCATTAATCCTTAATACTATTCCTTGGTACCTAATTGTTTACATAGATCACTCAATTACATAATCATGATTTTCCAGGACGGGTAATTGGCTCTGATACTAACTCTGAGAACTATCACTGATACTCTATACTATCCCTCTACTCACAGTCTCAAATGACACTTCTCCTAGAACCATTGTTATAAGGTACTATGCTAAGGGATAACTCTGGATTAAAGCCTACTGCTCACCTGTCCAACTAGGAAACACTTACAAACTCACAAGCAACACTCAGTCAATACTAATACTCAAGACACAGACAAAATTGCAAGTTACTAGTTATCATATTAACAAGGAATCCTCAAAGAAAATAAGCTCAAAAATGAACTGGATCAAGGACGGAAGGTATCTTTACTGCTAGTAAAGAAAGAAGCGATGGAACAAAGTCCTGGAATAATAGAAATAGATAAGTTTTGAGATGATATTTTAAGACCCAATTTAAGATACAACCTGATAATCATACACGTCTATCCGAAATCACGACACTCAGAATCCTCGCCACGCTAGTAAGCATAGATGCGATAAACGATAGGTTTCGTAACTAAGGTATGCAACTCTATAATCATGTCATTTAGAATCTTCGCCACGCCAACCGGTATGGCTGCGAGAGACTCTAAGTTTTATAACTATAGTATGTACATCCAAGTCAGGTTCCTACGTTCTCGTCACCACAGCTAATATGGCTGCGATAAACTCTAGGGTCCATAACCAAAGTAGATGTTTTACCTTTCTCACTGTCCTCATCAACATATGTCATCAGATGATACCGTAAATTTTAGCCCGTAAAATTCATCTCGATATGAAATCAATTCAACAACGATACCAAGAATTAAATTTAACAACTGGTCAACAAGAATCAAACTCAACAATGATACCAAGATTTTAATTTAATAACTGATAAATAAGGATCAAGTTCAATAACAACAAGCGAGAGCGGACGAAAACAAGAAAAAGATTTAAATTGGAAATTATAATAAGATTCTCAAGGGGTCGTCCCAGGAATCTCTCAAGAATTTGTGATTGAGTATCCTCTCTCATCCTAGTATCCTATGTCCTATATCCTATCGCAGGCACGCAATAGTATAACAAGGAAGCCACACTACTACGACATCTCACAACTCGCGAAGTCCGACCTGCATGGGCCACCACTAAAAATGTGTCACGACCCGCACCCGGTTTAGGGGCACGAGTGCGTGGGTACGTCCAGCCTACGCCGCAGCATCGGCGGTAGAACGCTGTCTAGGTCGAGTACTATCTAACAATCTCACGCTAGTATCCAACTCCATAAGGAGATTCGGATAATACAACATACTCAATCACAACTACAGCACGATAGGAATTTGAAGAAATAAAAGAATACAACACAAGTCTAATGACGACATAATCATACCTGCAATCATTAACTTCCAATCTCCAAGAGTGTCGGAACCAGTCTACTAAGGTCACAGTCTGGAAAAATATTTTCCAGTCAGGAAGGAGCAAAGTACATCTCTAAATAGCAGTTCTATATTAATGATATAAACTATGTAGTAGTTTTAGATGGAAATATACCAGATGCATGTATAGGTACGAGAAATGTACAATAAAAGAAATACTGGAAAATACTGTAAGTAACTGCAGGAAAAGAAACAATATGTCCATGAGCAAGAAACCTATGACTAAGTGTTTGAGTACTAGCTTTAACATGTGATCGGCTTGGGAACTTGATCAGGCTGGTTACATGTGATTAGCTATGATTCACGAAGGTCAGGCTAACCGTTGGTTAGCTATGATGCATGTATAGGTCAGGCTAATCACACGTAACAGCTATGAAGCATGGAGAGGGTCAGGCCGCACCCGACGTGAGATGTGGGGTGAGCTATGATGCATAAAAAGTTGGGTATGATCACATATCTACACTAAAATACTCCCCACCCCCGACTGGTATAGTAGATCCAATCATGGTACGCTATGGCACGGGATTCCCTAGGAAGGTAGCAAATCTCCCCGGGAATCAGTGTCTGTACATGCACAAGATAACAAGGAAAAACAAGTCTTGTACAAGCTACACCATGAATAAGGAATAACATCTCATGACGAGATCCGTGTATACCAATCCGTGTAACCAATGTGTCAAGAACATGGATATTTACACTAGATACAGTGAACATAGGAGATATCATAAATTAGAAACTAATCAGAGAATATACTCGCCTTGGGTCCTTAGCTGGTAAAACCAATGTCCTGTCCCAGAATGTCGCCTGGAGGAACCAACAGTCCTAAAGACATATAATAACAATACAATATTTCCATCAGAAGCTATACTAAACACACAAGCAAATACTAACTCAGGGGCTATGTCAGGCATGGGACTCAGTCAACTAGGGTCGTCTATTAGAGACATAGAAGTGTACACATTGTACTAACATATACATCATTTACAATTGGTACAAAAATAGATAAGTGTATTTATATATATACCTTAAGTGATATTAATACTGTATGGTTTAATTATAAATAGCTACTAGGAAATACGTTATACAAGGTATAGTCATAAAAATAAGCCAAGTTAGAATTTTACTATATATACTAAATTCCAAAGTACAATGATTATGCTAATACATGAATTTAATTTATACCAGTATATATATACTTTAAAATAAATAATACTTGTATATATATATAAACATAATAAATAATACTTGTATGTATATATATAAGCATAATAATTAATACTTGAATGTATATCTATATAGACATAGTTCCTTGAAAAGGGATACAATACGTATTTATATTATACTATACCAATTTATAATTATACCAAATATATTATTATGCTACATTTATTTATATATACCAAATTATGTTTTTGTTAATCATATACCAATTTTATATTGAAATATATTAAGTATATACAATATATATACATATACATATACCAATACGAAAATATAATCTACATATATATATTGTCAACATCATTACTAAATATACTAATACTAATACCAAATTAAGTTTATACTATATATTAAGGGTATACTAAAAGCTTATATATATGTAGTATACCATCATAAAAATAACAATACAAATACTAAAACATTAATTGAAATTATACCTAGTATACATTTTTATTAATACATATTATATGAAATAATTCTATATACAACATATACATTAATTAAACTAATAATATAGTGTACATTTATGTATACAAATTCTCTTTAAATAATTACATATACCTGTACATATATACTAATTAAATATTAACCAACAAATTACACATTAATTAACTACTTACATATAACTAAACTATTTATTATTAAACTAAACTAATTACATTTAATTACTAACTAATATATATTAACTAACAATTTATAAAATTAATTAACTGATTAATTATTTAACTAAACCAAACTAATTATGTATATTAACTAATTATATATTAAACTAATTTATATGAAATTACTAACTAATTAATTAATAAATTAATTAACTGATTAAGAATTAATTACTGATTATTAATAATTTACTGATTAAATGATTAAGTATTTAATTAACTAATCTAATCAGAATTAACTAAACTAATAATTATAATTAATTACTAATTAAAACTAACTATAACTAACCTAGTTAAACTCTCCAGCATACGCAGACTCTGAACCGAGAAAGGGAAAGAGGGAAAGGGGAAAAAGCTCACCGGAGTTTACTCAGGCGTCGGCGTGGGAGGTCCGCCGGGGTCAGGCCGGCAGGGCGTCGGCGTTCGTCTCTGACGGGATCGGGGAGCTCAGGGAGGCGGCGGTCTGCTCGATGTGGCGGATCTGTTCGACGTGGCGGCTGCGTCGGATCTCTGAACTCGACGCGGCGGTCGACGGATCTGTTCGGCGGCGGGTATTCGAGGAGCGGCGGCGTTCGATTCCAGCGGCGGCAGAACTCGAGGGCGGCGGTCTTGCATCAACCGGCGCTCGACGGATCTGGGCGGCCGCCGGCGCTCGCCGAAGTTAGGTTAGGGTTAGGTTCTGTGGATGTGTCGGGGTCTGGGTTCGTGTCCGGCTGGACACGATGGTTTGCTATGTACAGTGGAGGAGGTTGTGTCCAGATGGTGTTGGACACGAAATTATAATATTGTAATAACTGGACACAGAAAATGAATGGATACGGTGGGACACCCGGGGTCGGACCCGAGGCCATCACGGCTGACACGGTGATGCTGGACACACGGACACGAGCACACAAAAATGGTGATGGCTTGGCTTTGTGGGGATTTGTGAGGGCTAGCTAGGGTTTCTAGGGAGTTGTGATGAGGGACTTAAATAGGGAGAGAGGGTGCGGGATAAAGGGTGCGGATTGGCCCAATAATGAACGGCCCAGATAATAAATAACGAGTTTTTCATGTGGGATAAAAAGAGGGTGAAATGGGAAGATGGTAACCTTATAAAATTAATAGAAAATATCACAATTTAAGAAAAATATATATATATATATATATTTTTTTGATTTCAAGCCAAAATATTCGAAGCTATAGTATTATATTTACATCATTATTTATCTAGTTATTTTATAATAATCAACATCTAAAAATGATTTTTATAAAAGATTTTAAATTACTTTCTAAAATCAAACATTGTTAAAAATCAAATACAAAAATTTTAAGGAGAAAATATTTTATAAACTTGGTATTTAAAATAAATTAAAAATCTAATTATTTCAAAAATTTGGAAATCGGAGGTTACAGTCTCTGATGTTCAACCTTGACCTGCTGACAAACTAAATACCGAGAAACAAAATAAGCTATTTTTCTCTTCATACTATTCTAACAGAAGTGCTGAATCCTGATACATCTTCATCCCTCCTGGATGCACTGAGTATTGAGAACTGTGGGCCTCTGACATAATCTTCTGCCGGATATCTCCTCTCGGCACACAAAGTTGCTCCCAAACTGGATAGTCCCATCCCCATGAATGCTCAACTCCGGTCTGCATTCTGACTCACACTCTTCTCTGAGCTGCTGAAGCCTGACATCACCAGTCTGATATTCTTTGACCCTCTCAACTATATAAGACTAGACCTGTAAACTTGTCATAAAACCGATATCACCAGGTAATACTACCTCGATACCCATATCCTGCAGATCCTCCAAAATGTGGCACTGCTCTGTCAAGAAGTAAGCTCCTCCTCTCTTGCTCAAGGCGTTTGCTACGACATTGGCCTTCCATGGATGATACTGAAGGTCAAGATCGTAGTCCGACAATAACTTGAGCCACCTCCTCTGACGCATGTTGAGTTCCTTTTGTGTGAACACATACCTCAAGCTCTTGTGTTCTGTGAAGATCTCTACTCGATTACCATATAGGTAATGCCTCCAGAGCTTAAGTGCAAACACTATTGCTGCTAACTCAAGATTATGTGTCAGATAACTCTCCTCTTGGTCTCGAAGATTCCGAGATGTATAAGCTATCACTCTGTCATGATGCATAAGGACACACCCTAGTCCCACTCCTGAAGCATTAAAGTACACTGAGAACCTACCTGGTCCCACTAGAAGTGTAAGAATAGGAGAAAAAATCAAACTCCGCTTGAGCTTTTCAAAAGAAGTCTGCCAAGCATCTGACTACTCAAAGCACACATCCTTATACGTCAGCCGTGTCAAGGGTGCAGAGATCCTAGCAAAGTCTGCCATAAATCACCTGTAGTAGCCTGCTAGACCAAGAAAACTGTGCACATCTGAAGCTGTATGGGGTACTGGCCAACTCTTAATAGCATACACCTTCTTGGGATCCACCTCGACTCCTCCACTAAAAATTATGTCCCAAGAATGAGATACGATCAAGCCAGAACTCATACTTGCTGAACTTCGCGTACAATTGATTCTCTCGAAGAATCTGAAGAACTACACGAAGATGCTGCTCATGCTCTTCCTTACTCCGACTATAGACTAAGATATCATCAATAAACATTATCACAAACTGGTCTAGGTAAGGCATGAAGATGCTATTCATGAGAGACATGAATATAGCTGGTGCATTGGTCACTCCAAATAGCATAACTAGGAACTTCCAATGACCATATCTAGATTTAAAAGCCGTCTTGGGTATGTCCTACTCTCTGACTCTGATATGATGATAACCAGACCACAAATCGATCTTAAAAAATATAGCTATCCCACTGAGCTGATCAAATAAGTCATCTATCCCGGGCAAGGGATACTTGTTCTTAATAGTTGCCGTATTTAGTGTTCTATAATCAATAACTAAACGTGATGAACCATCCTTCTTTTTAACAAGAAGAAGTGGGGCTCCCCAAGGCGATGCACTAGGTCTAATGAATCCCTTGGCTCTCAACTCCTCAATCATCCGGTACAAGATCTCTAACTCATATGGTGACATCCTATAAACCCTCTCTGATACTGGATCTTCTCCCGGGATTAAACAATATAGACATCCATGTCTATAACTGGTGGAACACCTGGTAGGTCATCAAAAAATATGTCAGGAAACTCATAAACTACTCTGGGAATCTGTGCCTCCTCTGTCTCTTTCATCATCAATGTAACCTCCACTGACTCTACTGCACCTCTCAATAATGAGAACTCCTTCCCACCAGGTACACGAAAGATAACCTTGCCACTATGGCAATCTATTGTCGCGTGTTTCCACTAAACCAATCCATCCCAAGGACGACATCATAATCGCCCATAGAAAACTCTATCAGCCTCATGAGAAACTCTCTCCTGTACACTATATCTCTACACGAGGGATATACTCTGTCACTTTCTGTTTTCGATATACATATTTGGAACGTATTTTTATTTTAGCATGGTTGCATATGCATGGAGACTAGACCCATTATTTGGTTTGACCTGGTTCATAGTTTATTTTGTGGGTTGGTTTAACTCATGAGAACCTTTAGTTCAACCCTCAACCCTACCATATATAACCCAATATTTTCTCTCTCTCTCCACTTCTTCATTTCTTTATTTCTTTAGTTTTCTCTCCCCATTTCCATAGGCAAGTACACCTTGCATGAGAAATGAAGAAACCCTTCATATTATTGTTCTATTATGTTTATTATGTGTTTCTAAGCACTTTTAGTTCTTGGAGTTTTCTGATTTGAGGGATGGATTAGTGTAGATCTATATTTCTAAACTTAGGATTTTATAGATTTTATGAGTTTTTCTTGGTTTTGATCTATTTAACTTGTGTCTTTGAAAACCATTTTTTTTACATGATAGAGCTTTCAATTTAAAGCATTTTGGCTTTTGGTTCACCTGATTTGGACTTAAAATAAGAATTTTATGAACAAAACAAGATTTTAGTTTTTGGAGCTTTTTCGTCATGGCTGAACTTGCTGTTTGGAGAAGACAAAATCTTCATGCGGCCAGCGAGCTGTGCGGCTGAGAGTGCTATACGTCCCGAGAGGGTTATGCAGCTTGGACTCTTGACGCATATTGACCAACATGAGTCCATTTTGTTGGACGCATGACTGTCATCACACAAGTGTCCATAAACACCTTGTGCTTTCACTCGCTGAACAAATGAGAATTTTGCTAAGTCCAATAGAACACCATGCGGCATCAAACTCCATCCGATACTGACACATATGCGGCATTGGATAGTATACGACCCCCATTTCCTTGAACGTATGACTGTGAAACTGTGGCACTTATTTCTATGATTTTATCTTTTCTTTCTGACACACTTTATGGCTTGTCACATCAGTCACTTTATGTCACATCTCTGACACTTCGTTTATTGTCCCTCACTTCATCACTTGTCCCAAGGAGTAGACCTTAACCCTGATCATGCGACCAAGTAGTTCATGTAGCCTGACTTCATATGCGGCCAGGAATTCATATGCGGCCTAACTTCTCAAGCGGCCAGGAATTTATATGCGGCAATGAATTTTCATGGGGTCGAACTTTTCATGCGGCCCTAACTTTATATGCGGCTTGGACTTTCCATGCGGCCTAGAGACCCATGTGGCCTTGCTTATTTTGATTGAATATTTTCTTGATTCATGTCACCCAATGTATAATTGGTAATTGAACTCGAATACTATATCCGTGCTGATACCACTATTGCCTGATAATTATTTATGATTTAATGTGCGTCGAGGTACGACACATCGTGTCACGTGTTAAGTGATTATATTTGGGTTGTGCATCGAGAATGCCTCCAAATTCCTTAACGTGTGATATTATAAATATATATTATTTTCCCAGCACGGGCCTAATAAGCGAGTCAACTACCAAAGCGTTCTTAGGATATTGCTTGTCTGAATGTTGCATACACGCTCGGGTGAATCCAAATTTGACTTCCATGGATTCGTATTTAGCGTGCCCGTACATTGTACGATATCCTAAGAGAAATTCTCATGTGAACACGCCTTGAGATTTCAAGTAAAATATATGGTTAATTAGGTAACTAAAAGTTGTAGTAACATTGGAGGGAACGGTATTTCGAGATCATGCCAACGAACCTTCCCACAGAGATTCATTCTAAGTGCGTTGTGGGCTGGCCACCACAGATACTATATATCATCAGCCTTAGTGGAGTACAGTATCTGACTATTATTATATCGAGCCACTATTTTACTATACGAACACTAGAACCGCTAATACCTTATTTTTAGCGCAGTGACCTTATGGGGGACTGGTGTATCCTGCAAGTGCCTATTTTATTTATTTGGTTCGGTTAGCTCATATTTGGCACTGGCGTGATCTGAGGATACTTATTATGCATTATTTCTGAGATAACCTCAGACTCCACAAAATAGTAAGCCGTACAAATGATTGCCCGATTTAGGATAAATAGACTTGGTTATGATTGTATTATTCAGCTAGTAGCCTAAGAAAATTGACTATCATAGTGTGATGGTTCAACCCTTGTCCTTGTTTGGTTGTAGGGTTGAACCTTAGCGCTAGGATATGCCATGGCCCTAAGTTACGATACTGAACCTATGTATCATTATATGTTTTCCTTAGGTTTTGTTTCTCCATTTCGTGCTTCCTTTGTGGTAATTGCTATTTGGGGTCTAACCCCACTCGTTTTGCATGGCCAGGTTTTAAACCAGCATTCAAGGATCCAACGTACTTTTTTCTAACTTATGCTGTGTACCAGGAACATGGTCGCAAGTGATAGCGAGTGGATTTTTCTTCTTCCCTGCTCGTCATGCACATTTACTTCTTTTTGGCGTTTAACCACCTGCACATGTTAGCCGGCTCGTCTGGACATTAGTTTCCTTACATGATTGTATTAAATCAGACTGCAGCTAATCACCGTCATGTACTTTTGTTACTCTTCTAACTCCTTATTTTGCATAGCTGGTCTACAGAATATTTTGAGAAAATATTTGGGATGCCTTATTGCTTATCATATATGCTCTATGCTTACTGTTTCTTATTTGAATGATTGAGAGATAGAAGTTTCTAACCATAGGAGACTTGATTGTAGCATACACCCCCTTGTCTTATACAGCCGTGATCGTCGTACGACGTATAGTACCTTGTACGGGGTAGCTGGCCATATTCGTCTCTGTATTTCGGTACTGGGGAGTGACAAAGTTTTAGTGGTGGCCCATGTAGGTCTCTTATTTAGACTCGTGGGGTATCATGGTCATAGGAGTCTCAATGAAAACATGATCCTTCTTGAAATTTTGAATTCATTCTATTCAATACTCAGCTTAATTTTTTTCCAGATTGGTTGCTTTCTTGTTCCTTCTCGTCCTGTTTTTGATGTTTCTTGTGCTCTTCTTTAGGGCTTCTTCTTCCCCCGATGCTGAAGCAAGAAGAGAGAAAGTGTTGCTAGTGGAACGAAATCCTGTGGAACCCCATCCAAGAATTTGAGTTGAGCCCACGATGAATGGGGCAGAGCAGTAGGCTCCAGGTGTTCCTATACCTCCCACAATACCGGCAGTGCTAGATACCCCGGCCTTGCTAGAGATTATCCATAGATTATTGGCTGTCCAATAATACTAGATGGTGGTTCAGCAACAGCAACAACAGCAATAACAACTCCAACGGCAGGAACATAATATCCTGTTGAACCAAGGGTTTCAGACGGCCCTGGAACGAGGTAAAAGAACATATTTTGGGGCATCGATTAGATTTTGCAGACTAAACCCCAGATATTTTAATGGCACGGAGGACGCAATCACAGCAAACTATTGGCTCCTGGATATTGAGACCATTGTGATAGCAGCTAAAGTTTTGGCCGATGAACAAGTTGACATGGTTCGCCTACAACTCCTCTGGCAAAGGATTGGTGGGCCACGATGGAGGTAGAATTAAGGATTCCTATTTTATGGAAGGATTTTAGGACCCAGTTCAGGGCAAAGTACTTCAAGATTGTGGCTCAGTTTGAGTTACAGCAAAGGTTCATTAACCTCAAGCAAGCAGGAAGGACAGTAGACGGCTATGCGGCAAAGTTTTATCGACTTAGCAGATTTACTCAAACCATGGTGGCAACAGAGTTGGAGAGAGCAATGAGATTCCAGCAGAGACTTTACTTAGAGATCTTGTACATGGTAGAGGTGCACGACTACCAGACCTGCGAGGTTCTATTAATAGCAGCCAAGAGGGTTGAGCTTACTTCTCAAAGGATGGCATCAAGAAGAGTGGATCAGAAGAGGCCTCATAGACAGAACAATGAGGGAGGACCAGTACCCCGAACGTCAGCACCATAACCTGGCATTCGTATTAATAATTCAGCACCGTGGAGGATGACAATTCTAATAGTGATAGTACCAACTCGGCAACAACAGCCGATGCAGCAACAACAGCAGCAACAACAACAATGACGTGGAGCGCCGACAGGTTGTACCTACTGTGGCAAGGGAGGTCATACTAGAGATGTTTGCCGGGCAGCTAACAAACTATATTTGAGTTGTGGGAGCCTTGATCACAAGGTTGCCACGTTCCCATTGATAAAGAGGCCTGGAGGGCCAGTATAACAGTTTCCTACATTGCTAGCTCTAAGGGCAGTGCAGCAAGGAGGACCAACAGTAAAAGTATGGTCTTTGGCTCAGCGTCTGTTGCCGATGCAGGTCCAGCTTTATTGGAAGCAACAACAGAATCAATAAGGGCCATAACCACGACAGTAAGGAAGACAGCAGCGGGGAGCTCAACAAGGCCAAGGGCAGGCACTTACCTTGTTCTTGGAGGAAGTAATGGTATCGGGCGACGTAGTGGCATGTAACATTTTCTTTATAACCTTTCCTGCCATAGCTTTAATTGATTCTAGAGCTTTGCACTCATTTATATCTGAACGATATGCGACACGTATTGGATTGAAGTTTGAGGCATTGCCAGCGAGGTTGAATATACTCACTGGCAATAGGATTGTAGAAGTTAGTAGGGTGTGTCTAGCATGTCCAGTCATAGTATGTGGGCATTTATTACCTGTAAAGTTGATCGAGTTCCCTATGGTAACTTTGATATTATCTTAGGCATGGACTGGTTGAAAGATAGTCATGTAATAATAGACTACCGTGAGATTAGAGTGTTATTTAGAATTTTCGGTTTAGAAGATTTTGTCCTTAGCAGAATAGCAAGAAACCAGCATAAGGGATGAGTCGCAACAGTAGCAAAGAAAGCAAATCCGCTGTCCAAGATAGTTAAAAAGTTCATGGACGTCTTTCGCAATGATCTTCCTGGATTACCCCCAGTTAGAGCAGTAGAGTTCTGTATAGAGTTGATGCCAGGACCAGAACCAGTATCCCTGAAGGTGTACCCAATGTCACCATCAGAACTTGATCAGTTATATCGATACATAGAAGAACTAAAGGAGAAGAAGTTTATTCGGACCAGTGTATCACCGTGGGGAGCACCAACAATATTGGTGAATAAGAATTATGGATCGACACGATTGTGTATGGATTACAGACGACTTAATGTAGTAACCATGAAGAACAAGTATCCATTACGAAGGATTAATGATTTTTTTGACTAATTAAGTGGAGCAAGAGTCTTCTCCAAGATAGAATTATGATCAGGATATCATCAGGTGCGAGTCCGGGAGCAGGATATACCAAAGACAAAATTTAAGTCACGATATGGGCATTACAAATTCTTAGTTATGCCATTCGGACTGACTAATGCTCCAGCGGTATTCATGGACTTGATGAACCATATTTTCATGCCTTACTTAGACCGATTTGTGGTAGTATTCATATATGACATCCTGGTATATTCTCGTAATGATAAGGAGCATGAAGAATATCTCAGGATAGTTCTGCAAACTTTGAGGAAGCACTAGTTAATATGGGAAGCTTAGTAAGTGTGAGTATTGGTTGGATCACATATCCTTTCTTGAAAACATTATTTATAGAGCATGAGTGTCAGTTGATCCCAAGAAGTTAGATGCAGTAGAGAACTAGCCAATTCCAAAGACAGTAGCGGAAGTGCGTAGTTTCCTGGGCTTGGCAGGATATTACAAAAGATTTGTGTTAGATTTTGCTAAGATCTCGGCACCATTGACTCGGTTGACGTGCAAGGAAGTTAAATTTGTGTGGTCAGCAGAATGTCAAATAACCTTTGAAGAGTTGAAGAAGAAGTTAATCTCTACACCAATCCTTACTCTTTCAGCAGGCTCCGGAGGATTTACAGTATACTGTGATGCATTTGGCAAAGGACTTGGATGTGTTTTGAAGCAATAAGGGAGAGGATAGCGAATGCTTCTCGGTAGCTCAGAGATCATGAGAAAAACTATACAACTTACGATTTGGAGCTAGCAGTAGTAGTGTTTGTACTTAAGCTATGGAGAAACTACTTATATAGTGACCGAGTAGAAATATTCACCGATCATAAGAGTTTGAAGTATGTGTTCACGCAGAAGGACCTGAACATGAGACAGAGAAGATGGCTAGAGTTTTTGAAAGATTATGACATGGAACTCCAGTACCATCCAAGCAAGGCTAATATAGTAGCTGATACACTTAGCAGAAGAGGTGGCAGATTTATGTTGACTACTCAGAAGCACATTCTAGAAGACTTAAGAGAGATGGGTATCGAAATAGTACTTCCACAGAGTACAAGAGTTCAGGATAGCCTACAGATTCAGTCAAATTTGGTAGATAGAATCAAGCTAGCTCAGGCTGAGGATCCGAAGATTCAAAAGCTACGAGAAGAATGTGGGTCAGGCCTTCGGAAGGAGTTGATAATACATGCGTATGGAACGCTAAGGTTTGGTAATAGTCTAGGCGTACCAAGTGGGGATATTCGGCAAGAAGTTATGACTGAAGCACACAGTTCCCAGTATTCCATTCATCCGGAAGACATGAATATGTACCAAGATATCAAGCAACACTTTTGGTGCAACAAAATGAAGAGGGAAATAACACGCTTCGTATCGCAATGTCTGATATGTCAGCAAGTGAAGGTAGAACAACAGAGACCGGCATAATTTTTGCAGAGACTTTCTATTTCAGAGTGGAAGTGGAAATACATTACGATGGACTTTGTGACTGGTTTACCTAGATCACTGACTGGTCGAGATACAGTTTGTGTGATAGTAGATCGTCTCACAAAAGTAGCTCAATTTCTTCCTTTTCGAGTAGGACAGTCTACAGAAAAATTGGCTAAAATATATATGCGACAGATAGTGAGATAACACGGTATCCCAGTAAGTATCATGTCAGATCGAGACACACGGTTCACTTCTCATTTTTAAAAAAGTTTGCACCAGAGTTTGGGCCCCAAATTAAGATTCAACACAACTTACCACCCTCAGACAGACGGATAATCAGAGAGAACCCTCCAGACCTTGGAAGATATGCTACGAGCCTGTACCTTAGACCTTGGTAGATCTTGGAAGAATTACCTTTACTTGGTGGAATTCTCGTATAACAATAGTTATCAGGCCAGTATTCAGATGGCATCTTTTGAAGCATTGTACGACAGGAAGTGTAGGTCACCGTTAGCTTGGGACGACATTGGTGAGCGGAAGATGTTAGGCCCTGAAATAATCATGCAGACAGAAGAGGTTTTCAAGAAGATTAGAGAGCAACTTCGGGTTGCACTAGATAGGCATCATCATTGGGCCGACCTTTAGAGTTTCGTGTCGACAACTACGTATTTTTGCAAATTTTACCTACCCATGGAGTCATTAGATTCGGGGTTCACGGGAAGCTTAGTCCCAGATACATAGGTCCATTCTATATTCTCGAGCGGTTTGGCGATGTTGCTTATCATCTTGCCCTTCCGCCTTTGTTAAGTGAGGTGTACGATGTTTTTCATCTATCTTAGTTGTGTAGGTGTGTTCCGGATCTGAGTCATATCCTTAATCACTCTGAATTAGTCGTTGGTATCGACTTATCATACAAGGAGCAACCTGTATCCATATTAGACCAAAGGAAGAAGGTGCTCAAGAATTAGACTATTTCTCTTATCCGGTTTGCTTGGGGCCATCGCTCTGCAGGGAAAACAACATGGGAGCTCGAGAAAGATATTCGATCCCGGTACCCGCACCTATTCGATTCAGAAGGTATATTCTTTCTTACGTCTTCATATATCGGATTCTGTGATCAAGTGAATCACCTATATGTTGTGATGATGATATTGCTTGCATGTGCAGTTGCTATCATGCTTGTCCTGACTTCTCTAGCTATTGCTTAGATTCGAATTTCAAGAACGGAATTTTTCTAAGGTGGATAGAGATGTCACTTTATATTCTCGATATACGTATTTGGAATATATTTTAATTTTAGCATGGTTGCATGTGCATGGAGACTAGATCCATTCTTTGGTTTAACCTGGTTCATGGTTTATTTTGTGGGTTGGTTCAACTCATAAGAACCTTTAGTTCAACCCTCAACCCTACCATATATAACCCAATATTTTTTCTCTCTCTGTCTCTCTTCACTTCTTCGTTTCTTCCTCTTTCTTTAGTTTTCTCTCCCCATTTCCATAGGCAAGTACACCTTGTATGAGAAATCGAGAAACCCTCCATATTATTGTTCCATTATGTTTATTATGTGTTTTCAAGCACTTTTAGTTCTTGGAGTTTTCTGTTTTGATAGATGGATTAGTGTAGATCTATATTTCTAAACTTAAGATTTTATGGGTTATATGAATTTTTCTTAGTTTTGATCTATTAAACTTGTGTTTTTGAAAACCATTTTTTGCTACACGACAACACTTTTAATTTAGAGCATTTTGTCTTTTGGTTCACCTGATTTGGACTTAAAATGAGGATTTTATAAACAAAACAAGATTTCAATTTTTGGAGTTTTTTCACCATGACTGAACCTGCTGTTTGAAAAAGACAGTCTTCATTCGGCGAGCGAGCTATACGGCTGAAAGTGCTATGCGGGTCGTGAGGGTTATTCGTCCTGAACTCTTGCCGTATATTGACCAGTATGAGTCCATCTTGTTGGACGCATGACTGTCATCACACAAGTGTCCTTGAACACCTTGTGCTTTCACTCGCTGAACAAATGAGAATTTAGCTAAGTCCAATAGAACTCCATGTGGCATCGAACTCTATGTGGCATCAAAACATATGCGATATTGGAGAGTATGCGACCACTATTTTCTTGGATGCCTGACTCTGAAACTGTGGCACTTATTTTTATATTTTTTTCTTTTCTTCCTTACACACTTTATGGCTTGTCATATCAGTCACTTTATGTTATATCTTTGATACTTCATTTATTGCCCGTCACTTTATTACTTATCCCAAGGAGTAGACCTTAACCATGATCATACGACCAAGTTATTCATGCGGCCTGACTTCATATGTGGCCAGGATTTGTCATGCGACCAAGTGGTTCATGCGGATTGACTACATATGCAGCCATGAATTCACATGCGGCATGACTTCTCATACGGCCAGGAATTCACATAAGGCCCTGACTTTTTATGCGGCCTGACTTTTCATGCGGCCCTGACTTTATATGCGGCCTGGACTTCCCATGCGGCCTAAAGACCCATGCGGCCTTTCTTGTTTTGATTGAATATTTTCTTGATTCATGTGACCCAATATAATTGGTAGTTGGACTCAAATACTGTATTCGTGCTGATACCACTATTGCCTGATAATTGTTCATGATTTAATGTGCGCCGAGGTACGACACATCATGTCACGTGTTAAGTGATTATATTTAGGTTGTGCATCGAGAATGCCTCCAAATTTTTGAATGCATGATATTATAAATATATATATTATTTTCCCAGCACGGGCATAATAAGTGAGTCAACTACCAAAGCATGGCTAGGATATTGATTGTCTGAATGTTGCATACCCATCCAGTTGAATCCAGATTTGACTTTTATGTATTCGTATCTAGCGTGCCCGTACATTGTACGACATCTTTAGGGAAATTCTCATATGACTACGCCTTGAGATTTCAAGCACAATATAGGATTAATTTGGTAACTAAAAGTGGTAGTAACATTGGAGGAAACGGTATCCCGAGTTCATGCTAACGAACTTTCCTACAGAGATTCATTTTAAGTGCACTGTTGGCTGGCCACCACATATACTGTATATCATCTGCCTTAGTGGAGTGAAGTATCTGACTATTATTATGCTAAGCCACTGTTTCACTATAGGAACACTAGAACCGCTAAAACCATATATTTAGTGCAGTGGCCTACGGGGGACTGGTAAAACCTGTATGTGCCTATTTTATTTATTTGGTTCAATTAGCTCATGTTCGACACTTGCATGATCTGAGGATACTTATTATGCATTATTTTTGAGATAACCTCAAACTCCAAAAATTAGCAAGCCGTACAAATGATTGGTCAATTTAGAAAAAATGGACTTGGTTGTGATTTTATTATTCAGCTAGTAGCCTAGGAAAATGGACTATCATAGTATGATGGTTCAACCCTTGTCCTTGTTTGGTTGTAGGGTTGAGCCTTAGCGCTAGGATATGACATAGACCAAAGTTACAACAATGAACCTATGTATTATTATATGTTTTCCTTGGGTTTTTATTTTTCTATTTCGTGCTTCCTTTGTGGTACTTGCTATTTGGGGTCTTACCCCACTGGTTTTGCATGACCAGGTTTCGAACTAGCACCTAAGGATCCAGCGTACTTTCTACCAACTCATGGCGCGTACCAGGAACATGGTCGTTGGGAATAGTGAGTGGGTTTTTCTTCTTCCTTGTTCATCATACATATTTACTTCTTTTTTGCGTTTAGCCACCGACACCTGTTAGCCGGCTCATCTGAACATTAGTTTCCTTACATTATTGTATTAAATTAGACTGCAGCTAATCACTGTCATATACTTTTGTTACTCTTCTAGCTCCTTATTTTCTATAGCTGGTCTCCAGAATATTTTTAGAAAGCATTTGGGATGCCTTATTGCTTATTATATATGATCTATACTTATTTTTTCTTGTTTGAATGATTGAGACATAGAAGTTCCTGACCATAGGATACTTGATTGTAGCATGCACCCCCTTACCTTATACAGCCATAATCGTCGTACGATATATAATATCTTGTACGGGGTAGCTGGCCATGTCCATCTCCGTATTCCGGTACTGGGGCGTGACATACTCTATCTAATCCTAGGAGACCGTTACCAGTAAGTATATTCAACCTTACAAGTAAGGACTCGAACTCCAATCCAACTCGTGTTGTAAAGCGTACAGATATAAATGAATGCGATACACCAGAATCAAATAAAGCTGAACCTGAATAAAAGTGGACGAGAATGATACCTGCTATCACCTCTCTTGCTGCCAAAGCCTCCTCCATCGATAACAAGAAGGCTCGACTATGCCATCAGGGTGGTGGTCCCCTCTATTGTTGACCTCTAGGTCTCGTCTGTGCCTGGGCCTGCGCATACTGCTGCGGCCTCTGCTGGAATGCCTGAGCCTATGAAGGTAAAGGTCTCTGAATATACAGTTGCTGCACTGGTATTGGTGCCTTGTACTGTGGCGCTGCTGGCTGAACTGCTGACTGAACTGCCGACTGGGCCAATGATGATCCAGTCTAGTTCCTGCTAGGATATGCTCCGACCATGTGGTCTGATGCCCCACTCACTAAGCACAATCCCTGTTCCCTACGGTACTCTGATACTATATGCCCAGGTTTCCCATAATGGAAACAACTACGGGAATAAGAAGAAGAAGAAGATGACTGCCTCTTGAGCGTCCGGGAAGACTGTTGAGATGATGCTGTCCTCCTCGAGAATCCAATCGTCAAGGCTCGAACTGCTGGAGCTGGTACTAAGGACTAGAAAGCTGATCCTCCTGAAACGTTGGGCCTTTTCTGGCTCCAAACTGGATCTGTAATCCTCTGCGATATGTACTTATACCTTCTGGCTGCCTGTATCACATCCTCAAAGGTCTGAAACTCATGCTGCTCCACCGCCAAGATAATTTCTAAATGGAGTCCCTGCTGGAACCTCCTCGCCCTCTCCAACTCGATCGCTACTAAAGTGGGAACAAACCGACTAAGTCTCATAAACTACTTTCGCATAACCGTCGATGGTCCTGCTCTCCTGCCTGAGGTTGTTAAACCTTTACTAAAGCTCGTAACGCACCACCGCATCAAAATACCTCGCCTGAAACCTCTCAATAAAAATTGCCCATGGAATCGGTGCTGTAAGAGAACCCTCTTGCGCTATCCACCAGTCACAAGCCAAGTTCAACAACTGTAGCTTCAGTAATGCTATACGCTCTAGCCGGAGTCCCTGCTTCCTCAAAGATGGCCTCAGTGTCCTACAGCCAATCATCGAATGAAATCGCATCCTATGTGCTATAAAAGTACGGAGGATTGAGACGCATAAAGCTGGTCGCAGAATTATAGATCTGAGAACCACCTCGCTCCAACGCTGTCTGGACCGACTGAGTAAGTACGTCACTCTAGTACTGCTGGGTCATCATAAAATCTTGAAGGACATCCATCATGGCTCGGGCAACACCCTCTGGTTGCTCGGGCTGAACTGGGTGTACATGTGCTGCCTATTGGTCCGGTACTGCCGGCCGATCTGTCTCGGGATCTACTCTAGACTCTGTCTCTGAATGCTGAGGCCGATCTCCAGGAATATGCTGGGCTCCCGAATGTTGACTCTCATCGAGCTACACTCGATCCATCTGGCCGATAGTAACAGGAACAGTGCCCCTGAAAGTTAATAACACAAGAGTTAATCGAAGAATATGATGGATCAATGAATAAGAAGATATCAGATCAAGAATCAGGGATGGAGAAAATGACTAGGGATTAAGGGGAATAGTTTAGGATTGAGACATCTAGCAACTACAATAACCCCCACATATCTGTAAAAACCAAGTCAAATCTACTCAAACAAATATAATCCACTCAGACAGACCTACATGGGCCATCATTAAAACATTGTCATGCCCCAGAACTAGAATACTGGAGAGCAGGGCTGACAAGGCCAACTACGTATACTTAGAGCATACCGGTACTCTGCGTATATGGTAAAGCTATAAGACATGAGGGGTCACTACTACAAACCAACAGGCAAGCCTAGGTCCAACAAACCCTAATGTCTCATTCACAAGAACAACATGAATAATAATAAGATTTAAGTACAGCTGAAATATAATCGTAAAGCGTCCCAAACTATAATATACAGATGATCATGAAGCTAGTAAACACAAAATGAATAAACTAGCCAGAATCTGAGTCATACATGATCAACCCTAGGATATCTCAATCATGTTATTGCCCGTAGGCTAATTGATCAAACAAAAACATAATCTAAACATGTGCTCGGTGGCTAAATGACAACAAAAGTAGAATGTACATTAGGGTGGGAAAGTAAGAAAACTCACTCAAGCGGTCTGGTGCTCCTGGTGGCCACCATCCTCAGGAAAGTACGAAAGATCATTCTCAGGAAAGTACGAAAGATCATCCGGTGGCCACCATCCTCAGAATTTATCCTAGACATGATGCAACAAAACAAGTTCTAATAGTAATATATACCAATTTAATATACATTGCATAAACGGACTCATATAAGCCACGATAACAATCAAGCTACGTGAAACCAAGTAAAGCTAGGTAAAGCTAAGTGAATCCAGGTAAAGCTATTTGAAACCAGGTAAAGCCAAGTGAAGCCAAGTAAAGCCATGTGTAACCAGGTAAAGCCATGTACAACCATATAAAGCCATGTCCATCCAAATGAAGCTAAGTGAAACCAAGTCAAGCCATGTACGATGAAGCCATATAAAGTTATGCTAAGTCAAGTCCAGTCAATCATGTTATCATGTATAGCCGGGTTGAACCATGTTACCCCCAAGTCCCAAAATACCAAGGGACTAGCCACGTGGCAATGGCTAGTAGCACAAATCCAATAGACAAACCCAATTTAAATAGACCCGTTAGAGTGCACTTAAGCTGTAACAAATATAAATGCAAGTCTACACCATCTATCTCAGTATAAATCTAATCTCATCCACAGAAAGAAACACAATACAATATGATAGACCAAATAGATAACAAAATATAGTCCATCATCAAGTCCAAATAAGTAGTGTCTCAGGGAATAACCCGCCACAATAATAGAAAAAGAATATCACCAATACATATGTCCATGAGTCCAGATATGAAATAACAATAAGCATAGATAACTGAGTAAGTAACTGAATATTCAGGAGAAATCCTCTGGCACAACCTCATCCTTTGATGCCAGTACCGCTCCAACGTCAGCTCCTGACCCATAAACCTCAGGGTAATCCTCCTCTGCTGTACCTGGGGACATAATCCGGATCCAGGTCCTTAGGGGACATAGCAAGGTACAAGAAACACTCAAGCCAAATAAAATGCAGTAAATAAAAACAGATCCTCAGGGCAAGCTATGTAACCAGCTAAGTGAAATACAAATGAGATCATCACAAGTATTCAAGCTGAGACCACTACAAGCTCTGTGTCGGGGAGCCCATAGCAGCAAGCAATATCATGTATTCCAGTAGTATAGTATATATATAATCAACATGTAGCTTGTGTGTCTCTCCCCACCCAATATAACCTCATGTCTCATGTCTATAACGTCTTATGTCCATAACACGCAAGATCATGACCTCTAGCTTATACAACGAGTCATAATAATATCTCTATATATGCAAGTCTCATGTCACGAATCCTGTAAGCCTATACAGAATCACCATGAATAACTCAGGAAAGATTCTATCATATAAATAGTGTCAATTGTCCTACGGTCAACTGTCCTATGGTAGAAGTAATTCTCTAAATGACGTTACACGACTCCGCGTACGACGTCGACACCCGAATCTTGTTTGGATGCTAAGCAACATCTCACGGTCCTAGGTTGAACAGGTACATCACAGAAATATATATATAAATAGAATACAAGCAATTAATATCACATGATCTACTGCAAGTTAACAAGGTATACTTGCCTGGGTTGTGATCTCCGTTAGTTACTCCGATAAAAGTAGAATCTCCAAGTACGCCTTCGGATGCTGAAAAAATATCACTATTGCTCTCAGAATACTTGAAATAGCTAGGATTGACTACCCATAAGTCCAATTTGGACACAGGAGTAGAATTGATAGTTTTTGGGTCAAAGCGAGGTCCACATGTGGCCCACTTTACAACAAAAAATATGCCAGAGATAAAGTTCTCCAAATTTAGCAAACTTTGTGTCTACAAGTCTAGAATGATGATACGATCCCAATAAAACATCCAAAACTGGATTTCGATGAGCCAGTCACGAAATCATGGCCCGCGAAATGATGTTTCATCGACATTCTCAGAATTGAACCAAACTTGGGTCACAGGACCAGCACAATGCTGCGAATACGATGGCATAAGTTTCGTTGCGAAACGACAAGCACAGACAAAATTATGACAAGTGTCAGAATAGGCCGATACGATATTTTTCGACAGATACGGGTTAATTTCGTTGTGCAGCACATCCAAATCAACTTTCGTAAAATCTCACACGTCTGCGCTGATGATACGCGCCTTTCGGTTCTATTCGCACACGAGGAAGTCACCTCGTTTAGCGGGATGCACCTTGTATCGAGAAAATTTGGGTTTAGAAAATCAAGTTTTCTCACGGATTTCAATACCAAATAAATCACAACATACATCGAATTAAAAGAAAGTGTTTAAAGGGATTAAAACTAGGTTATGTTGTCTAAATTACTGTTCAAGTAGAATTTTAAACTATTAACTAGGTTGGAAGAAAATTAGATACGAACATAGGAGGTTGGAACCGTTTCTGATCTAAAAATTAAGTATTTTTTCCTATTTTGTGTCGTAATTTGCGATCGACACAGGATACTATAAGCTAAACTAATTACACAGGGTTCATGGGGATAATGTGGTCTTCACATAGGATTTGACGGTTCGATATTAGGTTTACTGTATAGGAAGAAACATGGGTGGAAAGTAGGGTACCTCACTACTGCTGCTGCTCGAGATTTTGGGCAGGTTGTTCCCGGCGGCGTGCGGCGGCGTTCGTCGGTGACGACGACGGTCTGCGATGGTCCGGAAGATGACTGAGGGGTGGTCTATGGTATTATATATAGGGGTGAATGGGGGGGGGGGGTTAAGGGAGAGGAAGAGAGGAGTCGTCGGTTTCGGGGAGGGGAAAAGAGGGGGACGCGGGGGTTTCGGGGAGGGGAACTGTAGCGGGGGCGGGGCGGGTACTATAGCGGGGGTATTTGAATGGGTGTGAGTTCGGGTATGGGTTATGGTGCGGGTTTAGTTTATGGTTTAGGGTTTAAGATTTAATAATTAATAATAATCTCTCTCTCTCTCTCTCTATATATATATGTGTATATAGCTATCTAAAAATAGTTTTGTACCTTAATTAAATTTCAAAAAAATCTACAATACTCTATTAATAGTTGTACATCCAAAAATATATTTTTTTGTGCAATATTAGTAATTAATTACATACACAAAAATATCTATACATGAATATTATATTTACTAATTAGCTAAAAATAATAAAAAATTCTCTCTTAATCATAATAATTACATAATACCAATTTAAAATTTAATGATAAAAAATTAGGGTGTTTACACGGGCAAAGTCGGATGAAATCGAGTAAATCCAAGTTAAGTCAAGTCATCTGAAGCCATGTAAGTTTATGTCCAAATTATGTCAAGCCATCGCATGTCCAAGCAAAAACCAAAAGAATCAAAATAAAATCAACAAAAACCAAGAATTTCTAAAGAAAGAGCACGATCGGTACATACCGTCGGTACAGTCCAGTACATCATCGGTATACCGGTCCAGAGATAGGAAAAATAAAGCAAGTTCTAGATTTTTACAAATTAGTATACCGTCGGTACACTGTAGTATACAGTCGGTATGCCATTCCAAGTAGGCAAGAATGGTTCTGGAAAACAAAGTTTTATAAAATATCTAGAAATTTTCTGGATAACAACTCAGTATACCGTCGGTATATCGGCCAAGACAAATTTCCTAAAGTCGGTTAACAATGTCGGCAAGGATTAATATACCATCGTTACACTGTAGTATACCGTCGGTATGCCGATAAGGTACACAGAAAATATCTAGAAATCTAAGTCGATCAAAATTTGTATATCGTCGGTGTCACGCCCCAGTCCCATAATATCCGGGACCAGGCCACGTTGCAATGGCCAGCTAATACGACTTCGAAGGATTTTCCTAATTTAATGGACCCAACAAAGCGTACGACGTTGTCCTAATATACTAACAAGTCTAATATGCTAACATGCAGCAGGTAAATATCTAATCTCATCCATAGAATACAATATAAGAAGTACTGAAATAAATACTGGAAATAAGTGCAGAATTTGAATGTCATAATACAATCCAAATAAGTCTGATAGGAACAAACCCACTGAAATACAGAAATAAAATGAAAGTGCAGAAAATAGGAAGATAACTAGACTAGAGCATCAACTAGCTAGATAAAGACGCTCTAACCCAAGGTAGCAGCGTACCCCAAATCACGGAAACTCCTCTGGAAGTGCCTGAAAGTCCTTAGTCACGAATCCTGTCTCTACTCCTGCTCCGTAGATGGTCGGGTACAAGTACTCTTCCGAATCTAGAAGGGAACCAGGTCCTCAGAGGGACGTAACAAGATACAAAAATATATGCCATAAAGTAAATACAGTATAAACTCAAGGGTGATCTAACCAGCTAAGTAAAATGCACTTGAAGACAACCTTAGTACGTATGGGTAGGTGAAAGGTATAAAGCGTAGCGTCGAGCCAGATGCTAAGTACCTGACATTAGCTGTAAACTGGATGCCAGGAGTATATTCTGACTACATCACCGGTCATGACAGCGCGCTGCTAGTAACCTCTACTGGATGTATCGACAAGCATATACACCCAAAACCGGGTAATACATAGCCTATAACCGGGTAACACATGGCCCATAATCGGGTAACACTGAGGCTCACGACCCCATAGTTTACTCTGAAACTACGGTAGCCAAATGTCTGTCCTATACGCCAACTAATTGTCTTTCCCACCCAATGCTAATATACAAGTCGCGAATACGACGTGGACATCTCGTACTATAATGCAAGTCACTAAAGAAATATACATCTAAGCTAAATACCGTCATACATGTTGCTCACACCGATGGCCAGTCAAGCATGAAGCACACGTCCCTACATGAACTCATTCTGTGACGTACAATGATACGTGTCAAGGCCTGGGGAGTCATAGTGATAACCCCACAACTTTAGGTGCGTCCACTCGACACTAGGTCAGACACAAGTCCTAATGTTAACGCCTTCGTTGACTGCACCCGAGTATTTCTCAGATGCACACAGTTATATAATATTAAAATAATAAACATGCAACTAATAATAATTAAACTTAAACAGTACAACAAGGCAAGGTATACTTGCCTAGAACTCTGGTGTGCACAAGTAAGGATCCGAAACCAGTAGCCAAGGTAAAATCGTCTTGGATGCCTACGAATAAATAACAATAAATATTAATCACTACATTATACTATGCTAATCATGTACACAAGTACAACTTATGCAATGTCATGAGTTACGCAGATACCAAACCAAATAAACGTTCTAATTAAATACGTTGGTTAAGGTTGACTAGTTAAGGATCAAGGGGGTAGGTCTACACTTAGTCTACTAGTCTACAGCATCAAGTCATCCTATGGTATCAATTCTCACATGTTACAATCACGGTCACAGTTAGGATTCGTGTAGGTGCTAAGTTGCACAACTAACACAGGAGTACTATGTCATGCCCTGGCCCCGAGGGCCTCTCGACCACCATTCCCCCATGGTGGACCGGACGTGAATCACCGTGCCTCGGCGTACCGGACGCGAATCACCACGCCTCGGCGCTCCCGCAAGACGCGTATAGCCATTTGATACCGAGACGTGATGCCGTGCGAGCCTGGGGTTGCGCCCGCACAAGGCAACATCGTTAAAGTTTGGCTATTATAGTATCAATCGAGTAAGCAGCGGAGGGACATTATTATAATGCAATGCATTTAGCCAACTGAGTATTCGGGGCAAATTGAGGGACTTGGGTTTCTCTTAGCAAAGGCTTCGTTCCATACATTATGCCCCTTTATACGATAGCAACTCGAGGCAATCAAAACCAGAATTTTTGGGTCTTGGGGATGGGGCACGCCTATCACTCCCTCGGACGATCCAGTATCTGCAAGCAAGTAAACTGTTGGTGCCGGTGATGGGAGTCGGGAAGAAGATGTGGTGCTGGTGATGGTGGTGTCAGTGATGGTGGTGGTGGTGGTTGTGACAATGGTGATGATGGTGTTGGTGCCGGTGATGGGAGTGGTGATAGTGATGACAGTGGCGGTGGAGATAGTAATGATGGTGGCGGTAGAGATGGTGATGATGGTGGCGGTGGTGATGGGTGGCTGTGGTGGCGGTAGGGGTGACTGGGGAAGAAGGGGAGTCGGGTTGAAGAAGGTGCGGTATGGTGATGGTGATGGTGATAAGGTAAATGGAGGAGGAGGAGGAGAGTGGTGGTGGTGGTTGAGGGTGGCAGGCGGTGCTGTGGCAGCGGGATGGCCGAGGTCGAGGTCGAGGTCGAGGGGGCCAGGCGGTGGAGGAAGGTGGTCGGAGTTGGAAGAGGGTGGTTGTTGTGGTCGAATGAAGGAGAATGAGGGAAGTAGTTTTAGGGTTTCGTTTTGTGTGAGGGTGTGTTGTTGGATGTGGTATTTTTAGGAGAGAGGAAGTATGTGTATATGTAGGAGAGAGAGAGAGAGAGAGGGGGATGATGCATTAGGATTAGGCCGGCTACAAGTATTTTCTAGGGATGGGGGAAGCTTCTACATGGAGAATGAGTGGCTAGGATGATGTAGGTTTGAATGGAGGGTGGAGATGTAGAGAGACAAAGTTGCCTGTAGTACAACAAATAGAGGGAAAATTTGGGTGGACCGGTCAAGGGGGGGATAATTTCTTCATGACTTGGATCCGATGGGAGGTGGACACCTCATTGCATTTTTGTATAAAGGTCCCTAACAATTGGAAAATTGCATAAATAATAAAATTTGGGATTGGATGAGGAAAAACACCATATTTGGTGTAATGTAGTGGGTTAGAAGGGTGTGTGGTATTTAGTATGAACCTTGAGGGTGTGAGTAGGGGTTTGGTTTGGTGTTGGGTCTAATTTTGGGTTAGGTTTGGTCCTTACATTAATTAAAATTAGTATAAATGGTGTTCTATAATTAATTGGAAGTACATAGAGTTAAAATTGGGTAGGACACAAGTATCATGGACGTAGTAGACTCAGAATAGAATATTGTCATAAATTGGGTTGCACAAAATGGGTCGAGGTCGTCTCCAATTTCGATTGGAACGGATAAAGATGCAAAGTTAGATTTATTTGGATTTAAGAATAGACATTTGTAACGAATATTGTGCGGCTAAAATAAAGCACAAGAGAGGGTATTTATGAGTTACATAAAGGTCAGAATGGAAGGCTGGCACGTCTAGGAAAAGTGTGTAAAATTTGTTTGGAGGCAAATGCTAGTATAGCGCTCCAAATATCGAAGTAACGGTAAGGTGCACAAAGTGATACAAATATTGCACAATAAATCTAAAATACTGTGTTCTAATTCTAATTGGCTTTAAACTAACTCTAGTCTCTCTATCTAAGCTAAGTAGATCTAAATTTGGTTGAGAAATTTTACAGTCGGTATATTGTAGTATACCGTAGGTATGCCTATTTCTAAGGATAAACATGGTTAAAGTCAAGTCTAATTTTTGGGACCCAATTCAAACCCCAAAAATTATCAGAACCAAGTCTAACAAGAAGTCAAGTCTAGGGTAAGTCACATATTATAATTGTTATGCCCCAATCCCAAAATACATGGGACCAGGCCATGTGGCAATGGCCAGCTAATACGACTTTGAAGGATTTCCCAATTTAGTGGACCCGACGAAGCGTACTATGCTGTCCTAAAATACTATCAAGTCTAATATGCTAACATGCAGCAGGTAAATATCTAATCTCATCCATAGAATATAAATAAGAAGAGCTGAAATAAATACTAGAAATAAGTACGGAGTCTGAATGTCATAATACAAATCAAATAAGTCTGATGGGAACAAACCCATTACAATACTGAAATAAGAGTACGAAAGGACAGATAAGAGTACTAGGCTAGAACATCGACTAAATAGATAAAGATGCTTCAGCCCTAGGCGAAAGGCCTACCAGTGATCAGGGAAACTCTGAAGGTAACACCTCAAGCTCCTCCTTAGTCACGTACCTTGTCTCCTGTCCGGGCCCGTACACGGTCGGATAGTACGCCTCGTCCAAATCTGAAAAGGAACCAGGTCCTCAGCGGGACGTAACAAGATACAAAATATATGCCGAATATAAATACTAAATAAGTAAAGGGGGTATACTAACCATCTAAGTGAATGCAATACGTATGGGTAGGTGAAGGCATAAATATGTAACGTGTATATCGTTCTGTAGAACGTGGAATCTGTATAGTATAACGTCCATATCGTTCCGTAGAATATGAAATCTGCGTTATATAATGTCTATATCATTTTGTAGAACGTGGAATCTGCATAGTGTAACGTCCATATCGTTCCGTACAACATGGAATCTGAATAAAGAGGTCATCAGTCCCTGTAGCTCCTGTAATACCCTGTTTCGTTCAAGCGGACTGCCGATTCAAACGGCAAAAGTACAATGTCCTGACCCATTTTACTCAGGCGAGAATACTCATTTGAGGCAAAGGATATCCAGACTTGTCCCTACAGGAATTCAACTTAGGATTTTAGAGGTTTGCTTGACGTATCGCTCAACCGAGGCGAATCATCGCTAAGGTGGGTGGCTACGGTAAACTTGTCTTTGTTTAGCCAGCACACATAAAATGTGGAATGATACATGCTAGTCGCTAGGTGAATTACCCCCTGCATGCTAATAAGAATTCAACGCACCTAGCTAAGGGAATAATCCCAACTTGTATTGCTTATGCTAGAACATGGAAATGAAATATTGTTTATATATGTTCAAACCCTCGCATGCTACCCTAGAACGTGTCGCTCGGAAAGTCCCTACGGTTTCACCTCTCGGTTACCTTCGGGCCCGAGCCATCGTATTTTCTTAAGTTCCTGAGAAACAAATTCTTGCTTGCTTGTAAATGTCTAAAACGTTATTGTATGGTGCATGCATTGAGTCAGCCAGGAGACTATCAAATAGCTCTTCTGTGCAATTGAACCTGCAAGTATCCGGAACCATTGGGTCGCCAAGGCAATCCCCGAACCAGGGGTACGCATCAGGGCAATGAATACTAAACGAGAAATCCTATCACGTTATAACTGAATGATAATCACATCAAGTTTTGTCACTACCACATTCTAAAAACAGGGGTATTTTTGACTTTTTGTATATTATTAATATTGTGTGTATTAATTTATAAATAATTATATGAGATGTGTATTTATAAATATATTATATACTGTGTTCTTAATGTTGAGCTAGTAGACGACCTAGAAGCCCACTAGATGAACACCTGACCGAAATGTAGGGTTATGAATTTAATTTGTGTTATTTAGGATTTAATTATTGAGGTTGTAATTAATTACCATAATTTTATTTAATTATTGTGCATTGCCGTTGCTTCGATATTTGGAGCGCTACCCTAGCTTTTGCCTTCCAACAAATTTTACAACCTTGTCCTAGACGTGCCTGCCTTCCATTCTGACCTTTTTACAACTCGTAATTATGCTCTCTTGTGCTTCATTTTAGCCGCATAATATTCGTCGCGGACGTTTATTTAAATTTCTAAATAAATTCCAATTTTGTATCGTTGTGCGTTCTAATCGAAATTGGAGGCAATCTTGACCCATTTTTCGTGCAACCCAAATTAGGGTAATATTCTGTTCTGAGTCTTCTTCACTAATGATATTTGTGACCCAACCTAATTTTGGCCCCATGTACTCCTAATTAATTTTAGAACACCACTTGCATTTATTTCTAATTAAATTGGGGATACCATTTTGACTAATCCCGTTTAATCCCTACTTAATCCAAATACCCCACTAATTAAGCCCATACCAAACACACAACGCCCCCTTACCCTACAAAATATAAAATACCAAATCGCCCACCAATTTTTTATCATTTTATGTCTCTGTGCAAATATCCAAATTTAAGGGAGCTTATTTGCAAATATTGCATTAGGTATCAACACCCCATTGGTTCAAACCAATGGAGAAGCCCAAATATTGACTAGTCAACCTAACCCTCACCCTTGCATGAGTAATTCTCTATGTCAAATCCTGACCACCCATTCAAAATGGGAGCATCAACACCACTCATTCCCACACACACCTATCCTATTTAATGTCTCTTCACACACTCTTCCCAAGCAATCCCTAATCCCTAAACCTAGGGAAGCCCCCATCTTCTCTCTCCTCCCTCCTCACAAGCCCTCAATCGTAGCTTTCCCTCCTTCCTTTTTATTTTTTCCTTTCTTCTTCTCTTCTTCTTCTTCCTTTCTTCTTCTTTTTAAATTTTAGAAGGGGGAAACCACTCCCACTCCACTGTTCACCCGACCCCGGCCACTGCTCCGGTCACTCGACCCCAACTCCGGCGAAGCTCCTCCACCAATCAGCTTCACTCGTTCTCCCCGCCGTCGACCCGAACGTCCGGCCACCCTCCTTCAGCCGGCCGTCCGAGTCTTCCCCGATTCCCCCTGCATTCCCTCCTCCCGCTGATTTCCTCCGGCTAGCTCTTCCTCCGGATCCCCCTCGCTGCACCACTGTTCACCCCTACACCGTTCACCACCACCGTGAGCCACACCACCACGAACATCACCACCACCTCTTCCCGCTGTGCATCGACTCCCCCGCCTGAAGCCCGAGCTTCTTCCCCGGCCTCCAACTGAACCCGATCCACCACCACTCCTCGACCTGACTCCTTTCTTCCTCGACCGATCCGGCCACCTTCCCCTCGAGTCCCCCTCACTGAACCACCCTGCTCACCTCTCCTCTTCCCCGAGCAGCACCACCTCCCTCTGCTCATCCCTCCGGCCATCAACTCCAGCGGTTCACCCCATTTTCAGTCGACAGAAGCCCCCGAGCAGCCTCGACACAGCCACCTTCGTCGTCGTCGTCTTCGTCGTCTTCGTCACCCTCGTCGCCGTCTTCGTCGTCGTCGTAGACGCGCTCGGGTATGATTTCTCCCCTAGCGTACACGTACGCGTGTATGTGTGTATGTATGTTTCGTATATTTATACGCATATATATATATATATATATATATATATATATATATATATATATATATATATCGTGTATTTTTCTATTTATATATATATGTATTCAATGTATATATGTATTAATATATCCGTATATATATGATATATGTTAATGTTCGTATTGGTATATATATACCTGTATATAGTATAAGTATTATTTTGGTATATATATATATATATATATATATATATATATATATATATATATATATATATATTTGTATTGGTATATGTTTAGTAAAACATATTTTGGTATATATACATATATGTAGCATGATATACTTTAGTATGTTTATATATGGTATATGTAATAAGATTTGGTATATATATATAAATATAGTATATGTATATTTTTACTAAAATTTGTATATATATATTCAGTATATATATATTCTTTTGTATATATATATAAAACATTGGTTGTTGTATATATAAATGTATATGTGTTATGTATATTTTTAAAACATATATATAGTATAAAATTCTATTAGTGTATATACACTTATACCTATTTTGTATGAAATTATTGATATGCACTTATATATATTATGTACGTATTTAAATTGGTATATATATTCTTAGTATAAATGTATATTTATATATATATCTCTACTAGGTAACCGAGTGTAAATACGGATACCCTGTAACTACACATGACCTATGATCCTGTGAACTGTTAGCAGACTGCCACATGTACACTGACGTACTGGCAAGTCCCGTATCATTTTGACCGTCTGTCTTGCACAGCAATCACAGACGCGACGCCCGTACAACTTGACGTACACGGACCCTAGTTGACCAGTGCCATACCTGGCATAGCCCCTGAGTTCAACGTATTATGTTTGTGTGTTAGTTTAATGTCTGATGCAATATTGTATTATTTTATGATATGTCTATAGGACTGTTGGATCATCCAGACGATACTCTGGGACAGGACATTGGTATTACCAGCTAAGGACCCAAGGCGAGTATATTCTCTGATAAGTTCTTATTTATGATATCCCCTATTTCATTGTATCTAGTATAAATATCCATATTCTTGACACGATGGTTACACGGATTGGTATACCCGGATCTCGTCATGAGACGTTATTCCTTGTTCATGGTGTAGCTTGTACAAGTCTTGTTTCATTGTTATCTTGTGCATATACAGACACTGATTTCCGGGGAGACTTGCTACCTTCCTAGGGAATCTTGTGCCATAGCGTACCATGGTTGGATCTACTATACCAGTCGGGGGTGGGGAGTATTTTAGTGTAGATATGTGATCATACCCTTCATGTACAAGTCTTGTTCACATGTTAGTGTTGGTCATACACCGCACGTATGACTAGCCAGTCCATTATTCTTGTACAAGTTCCCAAGCCGATCACATGTTAAAGCTAGTACTCATACACTTAGTCATAGTATTCTTGCTCATTGACATATTGTTCCTTCCCGTATTTACTTACAGTATTTCCAGTATTTCCTTTATTGTATATCTCTCGTACATGTACATGCATCTTGTATATTTCCATCTATATACTGCTACATAGTTTATATCATTGATATAGAACTGCTATTAGAAATGTACTTTGCTCCTTCTTGACTGGAAATATTTTTCCAGACTATGCCTTAGAGGACTGGTGTCCGATATTTTATGGACCACTTGGAGAGTAGCTGCAGACTTGGACTTGGTAGTTCAGTTGTGATTCCGGGAGGTTTAGCCGAAATCACTAGTTATCTAGTTAGTTTCTTTCAATAGTTTATTTGATATCGGATTTGTCTCCGGCATACTTTGTTGAGACTTGGATATTTGTTGAGTTAGATTATTTATATTTAGACTTGTGTTGTATTTTATTTTATTTCTTCGATATCTTATCGTGCTGTAGTTATGTGATTGAGTATGTTGTTCATATTATATTATGTTATCCGTGTCTCCTTATGGAGTTGGATACTCGTGCGAGATTGTTTAGATAGTGCTTGACCTAGACAGCGTTCTACCGCAGATGCTGCGACGTAGGCTGGACGTACCCACATACTCGTGCCCAAATTTTGGGTGCGGGTCGTGACACGTTTAAATCTGAACGAGAATTACGTCACGTAAAGAACGAATCCCAGCTCGTGGAGCAAACGCTCGGTTCAGAACAAGAATCATGGATTATCATATCAAGTTATGGATTTGGAAAGACCCTGACCTGCATGTCGCGGACAACTCGAAAATGAGGCATCGTTCCACGGGCGGTCTCCGGGGTACTGGAACCAATCCGATCCTGATGGAACATAAAGTAATAGTCTCACATGATTGAAGGGATAGTTTGCAGTGCCTCACATGCTTTCGTTGCATTCTCTACGCCGCCAATGACTATGGTCCTTTATGGCTATGCCAGCGACAAATATTCATATAGATAAGTCATCCTCTCTTAGCGGCTATCCGCGTACGAGTCATTGCATCGTGTCAAAAGAAACAACTGAACACCTGAATGATCATGATACAACAATACTTGTGTTGCATATGAAATTGCCTTAGTTTTTATTATGAATGCCCCTGAATGCTTATACTTGCTCGTGCTTGAATTAACAATGTTTGCCTTGGACAGGAAAGGTAAAATGGTAAGTTGGTAAGTCTCACCGTGTTTTCTCTCATGTTGCACGGCGCACTGCCACATGAGTTAGGCTATTCAACGTTTGCATAAAACTGATCCTAAGGCAACTAGAAAGACAACTTAATAGTTGGTGCACGAAACTTATATTACGTGTTTGGATTTGTCGAGCGGGCGACTAGCCTCCCCACCAGTGCATTTAATGTACTGATAACCCACCAGATCGTTTGCAGGGTGCGAGAGAACCTCGTTCGGTGCGGATACCTCCTTCGTGCGTGCTAAGGCGTGGATATCACTCCAAAGCAGCGGTACGTTCAGAACTGAAGCACGTATACAAGACATAATTTTGGAACTTGCCTGAACATTCGCCTGTATAATCATTCCACAATTATAGCCACTTGGCACACTTTTACTGTTTCAGAGAGAGGCTTGAGTAACTTGTAATCTCGGCTATACGCCGCCTATAACACTTGTTTATATCAATAAAAAGAGTTGCTTTACTTTAACTTGTGTTATTCAATGCTTCCGCTATATTGTCAACTCAGTAAACTTGTTACCGGTCGCCTATGCGTTCATGACTCCGCTGCACTCGGACAATCTGTGAGACTCTGTGGCCTAGAACTCTTACCGCCAGCCAATGAACCATGGCCTTGCACGGGCGTGGCTCATGCTCGTGCGGCATCACGCCCGGATGGGTCAAAGCGATCGTTCCGTGGGAGCGCTGGCACGGTGATTCTCGCCTAGCGGGAAAGGCCGATTTGCCTGCAGGAGATCGGGGCGTGACAGCTCCGATGGATACTAGGGTACTAATATGTGTGTCCCATACGCCTACCAGTTGTCCTCCCCGTCCAATGCAAATATACAAGTCGAATACACGACTTGCATACTACGTAACTACATACCAGGTCTCAAATAACTAGACTAACCTGACTATGCACTAAACTGTGATGTATGTCACACGTACCGATAGCTAGTCGGGTATGCCAACTCGTATCCCAACATGAGTTTGTCATCGTGATGAGTGTAAGAAGTGTCAGGGTCTTGAAAGATATCAGAATATCTTCACAACAGTAGGTGAGTCTGCTAGTGACTAAGTCAATACACTACACATTGAAGCAATCGTCGACTGCACCCGAGTCATTCTCGGACGCGCACAGTTATCAATAATATTTGCAACAATCATGCATGCAATATTTAACAACTTGAATTAAACAGTAAATAAGGCAAGGTATACTTGCCTGGATCCTCAAGCTACGAATGCCAAAATCCTGCTCTCGAAGCCTCGCCCGAACGATCCAACGATCATATATATATATATATAATATAATATAATAACCATCAGTCATTATTCTAGTATACGCACAAAAGTACAACTATACTGCACTTAGAAGCTAACACAAGTAGGGGTTATAATCGGTCAACTAGAAAGGTCGAGTGTGCAAGTATCTCAAATGCACAAGTGTCATATCCCTCTAAACATACATTTTTTAAATACTACAACCAAGGTCAACTAAGGTTCAAGTAGGTACTAAGTTGCTCTCCAACACAAGTTTGATAGTGTTAACCATCTAGGTCTCCATGTACGAGTAGGTCAAATATCCTTAAATACTGTGCACAATAAGATAGTTAGTTACCATGCTACCAATACATTTTTACAACTCTAAATATCGTGTAACACTAATCACGTGGCCTAGCTATTAGGTTAAGGTGCACATGTGATAAATTAGTCTAAGGACCTAGGTAATACACAAATACAAGTGTTATACTAACAACCTAGTCATGGACGTAGCTCATGCAATATTTAATTACTAAATACCATTCCAACCAATATATATATAATCTAGATAATAGGGTTTACTATATTTTCATGGGTTCATGCATCAACAACAAGAAGAAGGAGGAGGAGGTGAATATATATACCTAGGGTTAATCTGAAAAGGAAGGGGGGTGCTCGGCCTGCGGCTCGTGGGTGGCCTGTCTCCGGCGGGTGGGGGTGCTCCTGCGGTGCAAGGCTGCACAGCAGCAGTAGTGGCAGCGGCTTGCAGTGGGGTGGTCGTGGGTGATGGTCGGAGTAGGTCGAGGGGTGATGGGGGACTGTAGTGGTGGTGGTTGGCTGTTAGAGGAGATGGTGATAGTGGGGTGGTCATGGGTGATGGTCGGAGGAGGTCGAGGGGTGATGGGGGACTGTGGTGGTGGTGGTCGGCTTCTAAGGGAGATTGTGACAGTGGGGTGGTCGTGGGTGATGGTCGGAGGAGGTCAAGGGGTGATGGGGGAATATGGTGGTGGTGGTCGGCTGCTAGGGGAGATAGTGATAGTGTGGTGGTCTTGGGTGATGGTCGGAGGAGGTCGAGGGGTGATGGGGGACTGTGGTTGTGGTGGTCGGCTGCTAGGGGAGATGGTGACAGTAGGGTGGTCATGGTTATGGTCGGAGGAGGTCGAGGGGTGATGGCTGAATTATTTGGAGAGAGAGAGTGAGTTAATGAAGGAGAGAGGGAGGAGGTGAGCATGGGGATTAGGGCCGGCTACATACCTATTTCTAGGGATGGAGAAAGAATTTTCATGAGGGAATGAGTGGTTGGATCGATGTATAATTTGAATGGAGGGTTGGGATTGGATGTACATACAAAAATGGAGAGGGGGGAATAATGGGTGACCGCTCAAAGTATGAAGTAGGACTTTCTTCATTGTTTTGCTCCAATGGGAGTTGGACACCTAGTTGCTTATTTGCACAAAGACCCCCAACAATTTGGATATTGTACAAGTAAAGGAGAATTTGGATTAGATGAGGAAAATTACCATGTTTGGTGTGTTATAGTAGATTAAATTGGTGTGTGGTATTTTGTATGAACATTACGGGTGTGAGTGGGGGTTTGGGTTGGTGTTGGGTCTAGTTTTGGGTTAGGTTGAGTCATTGCACCAATTTAATTAAAATTAGTATCAATGGTTTTCTTTAATTAATTAGAAGTGCATAGGATTAAAACTGGGTATGACACACGTGTCATGGACATAGAAGACTCAGGGTAGATTATTGTCATAAATTGGGTTGCATAAAATGGGTCGAGATTGTGTCTCTAATTTCGATTGGAACGGACAAAGATGCAAAGTTAGATTTATTTGGATTTAAAACTAGATATTTATAACGAATATTGTGCGACTAAAATGAAGAACAATAGAAGGTATTCATGAGTTACACAAAGGTCAGAATGAAAGACTGGTATGTCTAGGGCAAGTGTGTGAAATTTGTTTGAAAACAAATGCTAGTGTAGCGCTCCAAATATCGAAACAACGGTAAGGTGTACCAAGTGATACAAAATTTTGTACATTAATTTAAAATACCATATTCTAATTCTAAATGGCTCCAAACTAACCCTAGTCTCTCTCTCTAAGCCAAGTAGACCTAAATTTGGTTGAGGGAATTTGCAATAATATAGACTAAATCTTCGGTACGGTATCCGTTACCGAGTAACCAAAAAGGGACGAAATAAGATTCTACCAGAAATCAAAATCAAAACGGTCACTAAGCTAAAAATCACGATATAAACAACTATAGTAAAGCAAGTATAAGCTAAAAAGCAACACCCAAGCTCCAAAAAAGTAAAATGATATAAAGTAAAAAAAGTTCACGAAATCGGCAAGGTGTACTTGCCTAAAGCGAGCTCCTAGCCTAAACCTTTTAGTCCCCCACAACGAAGGGGTTCAGAAATCACACTCTAGGTCTCAAGACCATACTCCAAGCTCGAGAGAAAATAAAGAAAAGAAGAGAGAGAAAAAGAAAAAGAAATAAATAAAATAACTCAAGTACTATTTATAGAGAAATATCTCAAAAATATCTCAAAAAGTGAAACAAATATCTGTCGGGCAGTATACTGTCGGTATATAGGTCAGGTATTAAAGTTTTAATTTTTAAGAATTTTTGAGCTTCCTCGAGAACCAATAAAATATAACAAATAGCACAATAATATGTATCCGCATAAAATATGAATACTGTGAGACGAGTCTTACAATAGTCACTTTACATCCCAGTTTTTGAGTAGTTTGCAGGCTAGCTTGGGCACCCAGCTCAAGTTCAGTACCATATATCACCCCCAAACAGACGGGCAGTCAGAGAGGACTATTCAGACTCTCGAGGATATGCTTCACACTTGTATTTTGGATTTCATAGGCTCTTGAGACGATCATCTTCACCTGGTAGATTTTGCTTACAATAACAGATACCAGGCTAGTATCGAGATGTCACCATTCGAGGCTTTATATGGACGGAGATGTCGCACTCCTCTATCTTGGGATGATATTGGTGAGAGATTATTTTTGGGACCAGAGATGATTGTGGATGCAGCTGAAAAGGTGAAGCTCATCAGAGATAGACTTCGGGTGGCACAGGACAGAAAATGACATTGGGCCGATAGCCACCAGAGACCTTTGGAGTTTGAGGTGTAGGTTTTATTTTTATTGTTTGTGGTTATTTTGTTTTAGGTTGAGTGCTAAGGATGTGTTTTGTTCTAGGTTGGCGATTTGGTATTCTTGCGAATTTTTCCAACATAGGACACTATTAGTTTTGGTGGAGACGAAAAGATTAGTTCACGGTACATCAGACCCTTTGGTATTTTTGCGAGGGTCAGTGCAGTAGCCTACATGCTAGACTTATCACCTACACTAGAGGGAGTACATGATGTATTCCATGTGTCACAACTGAGACGGTATGTGGTAGATCCTATTCAAGTATTGGATCACTCGAAGATCTAGGTGGGTCCGACTCTCAACTATCCAGAGAAGCCAGTAGAGATTCTGGATCACAGGGAGAAGGTGCTGCGGAACCAGACGATTCCTTTGGTATGCGTCACGTGGAGGCATCACTCATCGAGAGAGTCTACCTAGAAGAGGGAAGCTGAGATGCGTGAGCGATACCCTCATCTCTTTGAGCCGTAAGGTATCGTTCATTCTTGCTTGTTGTGATTGCTTGTTGTAGTATTAGTTCTTCCTTGAATTTTGATAATTTTTTTCTAAGGAGGGGAGACTTGTCACTATTATATTTCTAGATGAGGGTATTTTTTCATTTAGAATACTTATTATTTAGTAATTAAAATATTTATATATGTGCTACTAATTAATTATATGGTGTTATGCTATTTAATTAATTGTTACTAGACTAGACTATTTTATTTGGACTTGTCATTAGTAGAACCATTGGATTATTATGACATAATTGAGCCCAATATTAGATTAGGTCCATTAGACCCATTTTCTTAATTAATTAAGGAGATTAGATTACTTTCATGAAGAATTAAAAGCTTCATAATATAGCCCTCCCTATTTAAACCTTATGACTAACTAGTAGTGGTAACTTGGACATTGTATATTGCTTGGAAAGGGAAAAAAAGGAGGGCTGGATATATATGAAGGACTCACTCTCTCTCCTTTCATTAATTTATTAATTAGAGACCCCTAATTGTGTTCTTCCCAAATTGACTCAACCCTTCCCCAAATTTAACCCAATTCACTCTTATCTCCTCTCAGTTTCACCATTTAAGAAGCATTGAAGCTTGGATTGCAATAAGCACTTGAAAGAAGATGAATTGACAAGGAGATTGTATCCTAATTGTGTCCATTGAGCATTTTATTGGGAATCTATCTTCCAATAGGTAAATTATGAATCCACTCTATAATTTAGACATTAAATTCTTGCATTTAACTAATAGGAATATTTTTTTGTCTTAGGGCTACCCATAGGATCAAGAACTAGGTTCATATGACTTGTATTATGAATTCTACATAGGTATTTATGTCCAATTAGTAGAAATTCAAGATTGACACATCAAGTGTGTGCCATGAGACCAATTAGATCTAATTAAATTTAGATCGGGATTACGGGACTATATACGTATCCATAATTGGACACGAGTAGAGTGTATCATAGTATCTTGTGATACGGTATGATACGAGACATATTTTGGGTGATTTATGTTAATTCTCTTCAATTCCTAATGTAACTAGTTATATTAATTATATTAATATGTAATTGAGTTGTATTATGAATATTAGTGGAGAATTGGGGGTTTTGGTATTCTATTTGGGTGCGTATCATAGAGTATCACACTATACATGCCAAGTATTTGGGTTAATATTTTAGTGTGGGTTATGAGCTTAATTAGAGTGATATCTTATATGTATGTATGTATATGTTATACCTACATAGTATATACATGTATATATAGATGGGGGTGGTGTTATTTGTGTGTATCATTACATAAGGGTGCTCGGGTTACTGTGATAGTGTGGTGTGTGCTCGTGTGCACATCCCAGTGTCTATGAAGGGAACAAGTAACAGCTTGGAGAGGAGTCGAGCTTTGATATGTAGGAGATGCAGCAGCAGTAACAGCAACATGAAGCAGCAGTAACAGCAAGATGCAGCAGCAGTAACAACAATATGTGCAGCAAAGATATGAGGGGAGAATGCTCAGTGTGACAGTGCACTGAGTGCACTGTCTGTACCAACTGTAATAATAAGATGGGAGTTGGGGTGTTAGGTTTTGACCCAAGCAACATCAGCAAGTAGTAACAGTCAACTAAAGAAATAACAATAGTAGTAGTCTCATATCAGGGAGAAGTCCTTGTGAATATTATAGGGGAGTGCAATTCACTCGAGGCACTACATAAGCAGGTCTGTGCATATGTGTGTACAGATGTAGGGACATACAGTAAAGTATTTGGGGACTATTTGGGGATTGAGTGAACTCGAGTATATGATGTTGAGTATTAAGTCTTCAGCGGTAGTTAACTCATGTATAGCAACACTCCTTGGTATATCAAGTAAAACTATGTTATGAACAAGGAGGAGCAAGAAAGTGTATGAGTGCTTGTGAGTGTGAAGGTACAATGTGTGTGGTGGGTATTGGTGAGCATTGTTGTACAAGATACAGTAGGGGTGAGAAGATAGTTAGGTGGTTGTACAAGAGTATAGGTAATTGATTAAAGTTAGTGTGTGTATATTAGAACACCTGATACCAAGGTATTTTGTCTAGGTTTTGGCTTAGGTGTTTAGTAGAGCAGAGTATATGATTATAGACTAGGAAACTAGTTAAGGTATCAAGTATATAGGTTGGTATCTTAACATACCTAGTTATTAGTAAGTTACCTTAGGATATTGTTAGGTATATGCAAGATACTTGATAGTATTATCTAGTTAGCTAGTACCCTAAAGGTATAGACCTAGAAACCTAAGTATGACCAAAATCACTTAGTACCAACTAGTATAGCCTTATATTGGACTTAGAAGCTAGGTACGACCTTAGAATCAAGTATTAGTCTAGTTTAACCTAGTTTGAGTAGTATGACCTAGTATTGGCCTAGAAAGCATATTTAGTGCATTTAGCTCATTTCTCATTTATTACACCAATTGACATACCATTCATATATAGGTGTGTGTGACACCAGCTCGGATACTGAGATATACCAATTGCTCAGGACCACAGGCGAGTACATTCTCTGATAGTTTTCTTATTTGATAGTATCCATGTTTTATGTATTTAGTATTGAGATATTTGATTCCTGACACGATTGTTACACGGATTGGTAAACGTAGATCTTGGTCATGAGATGTTTTTGTCGTGATTACTCAGTGATTGCCATATTGTGCTTCGTGATTACCGTGATATCTTAGTGATTATATAGACCGTGATCATAGTGTATGATATTATAGACCGTAGAGTATGATATACGTGTTATAACGTGTCATAATTTGGATCTGTGTACTAGTTGGGGGTTAGAGAAGTATTAGTGGATATGTGATCATACCTTATAGCCCATAATTTAGTGTAGCCCGTGATAGTTAGCAGATCATGCAACTCACGTGTGATCATGCTAGCTCACCTTTTATATATAGTCCGTGTTAGGCCCAAGCCGATCACATTATGTTACTAATATTTTAAGGTACAGTTATTATATTGATTTCTTTATTCCAGTTTATTACATTATTGTTCCTCACCATATTATTCTCAGTTTATTGCCATTATTTACTATGATGCTCTTTTTGTGATAAATGGTAGTTCAGTTACTTCTATCATTTATTTTTATTGCTATTGTTGTTTCATAGTTTCTGTCAATTATTGGAACTGTTGTTGGGTTGTACTTCGCTCCAATCCTGATTGGATATATTTTTCAGATGATTCATTAGAGGACTAGTGTCCTATGTACTGTAGGCCAATGGATGGCGAGCCAGACAAGTTAACACCTGTAGAGCCTGTTGAGATAGTACCAGTAGTCGATGAGACTTAGTTAGTTCATTTATGTTATTGTATATATCAGTTAGACACTTTTGGTATTATAATATATTTGAGATCTTGTATGTATTTAGACTTGGAATTGTGATGTATTTTGCTCAATATTTTTTTTCTTCTACCATATCGTGCCATGTCTTCTTCTAGTTATTTATTTGTGATTGAGTATTGTTTACCATTATTATATTATCATATTGTCCTCCATTTGGGAGTTAAGATATTTTGGCAGGTACATTATACATATTGTGTGAGATGTTTAGTTAGTATTGTTGACCTAGATAATATTCTACCGTCGATGCTGCGACGTAGGATGGACGTACCTACGTACTCGTGCCCCTATACCAGGTGCGGGTCGTGTCATATCATCTTTCGAAGTTATATGGTCGAGAGAAGGGACATTAGCATGAGCGACTACGTACTCCTCTAGTTCTTCCTTCCCGAGATCTACCTCCAGTATGGGCGACAGCGTTGGAGATCTCCTGCTCAATTTTACCATTAGAGGTTCAAAAGTTGTAGTAGGTGTCAGATCTTCCTTCAGTGGTCGACTCGGTCTACGACGACGAACGACTAGAGGCTCAGGTACTTTCCTAGGCAGTTTTACCCTGAGGGAAAGAGTTGTGTCGAGAGCACGTGCTTTGAGATGGACTCTCAAGGGATCGTTCGATGTTTTCTTAGTCTTTGCCTCATCGTCCATATCATTGCCACCTTCATCTAGGTGGACTTGCTTGTAGAGGATCGAGTTAAGAGTAGTAGGCCTCGACCCCTTTAAATGGATAAACTTTAGCAAATTCTATCTTGACGATACCGTGATTGTCAACATACTTCAAGCACTGGTGCAAGGTTGATGGCACGATAATATACTAATGTATCCATAGATATTCCAACAGGACGTTGTAGGACACGTCAAATTCGATGACCTCTGTTTTTATATCATCAATCTGGCACTTCAAGCAAATTTTTACCAGAGGGTAGCCCCTCACAATGTTGAATCTATTGATGGCAGTATTGGTTGCTGCCAGGCGATACATCGGGATATCCAGAGTCTAAAGCAGACTTCGTGGGATGATTCTGATTGACGAGGTGGGGTCGATGTGCATCCGGTCCACCTTGATGGTGCCAATGTACCTTGTGTAATACAGAGGGAGATCGTGCTAATTGTTCTTCAATAACATATCATGTTGTGAGAACGTGATGTTGGATATCACCTCCATGACATTATTGCAGTAGGGACATGTGACATGATCCTCAATTGGCGGATTGACTTATGCCAGGTAGGTGTTAGCATTCTATAATGCCTCACTTAGTGCAACCTGAGTGTCTTTGGAGAGTCGGACTTATCGAAGCAATTTTTTTCTGCTTGGACTTGTCCGTTGCTGGAGGCTAGGATGGACCTGGATCAGATGTGACGATTGGGAGCACACCATCATTATGGATGTCGTACACTCGTTAGTACGCTAGGCCTGGCCTTGTTGTTCCTGCTATAGTTTCTTCAGAAGGGATAAAAACCGTGTAGCAGGATTTGGACTTCTTGCCCTTGGACTTGGTGGCAGAAGGTGTTGTCTATTGCATCAAGTCTGGAGCAAGATCATGATGGACCCACATGACCTCCCACCATGATGTGGTGAGAGGTACCAGCCTGGATATTTGGTTACGAGATGGTAGGAGATTGACAACCTCCATTATTTTCTTGGAGACCGAGATTACTCCGTCTTGGGCTTCCGTCGTCCGGAAGTTGTCGAACTAGAAAGATACCATATTCACGGCATAGTCTTGTCATCAAAGTCCAAGGTAAGAGCATTGGTGTTGACCAGAGGCTGGATGTATCGCTTCAGTGTGTAGTAGTCCCACGTCGCATAATGGACGTAATGATGGTAGTGGCAGTACTTTATATTATTCAACTCGGCTGCCTCAACAGGGCGCTTAACGTCAGCGAGTCGAAGCTTGTTTTCCTTCATTAGCACGTAAAAGATTGCCTTAACGACATCATCTTCGAAGGAATAGATTTTCTTCAGTTTTGGAGCCTCTACGGGCTTTTGCTCGGGCTTCTTGTCTATATTGGCTACTGGAGCCTGCTTCTCCTTGCCATCCCGCTCGTTATTGTTGTTATTGTGTTGTTGTTATAAGGGCGCTTTTTCCTATGATCAGCAACAGGGATCTATATTCCCAAGAGGCGGGCGTCCTTTACTTTTTTCTCAGCCCCGAAAATATTTATGATGAACGTCATCCAGTATTTAAACTAGGAGCCACCCATCCAGAGCCTGACTGTGGGAAGGAGATTCCTCCGGTAGGTGTCCATCAGCGTGGACTCAGGGTTACCGGAGGGTAACTTCAGTGCCACTTGCCTGTATCGCTCGATGTATTTCCATACAGACTCTTTCTCCCTTTGTGTGATATCCATTAACGAGGACATCATCATGTCATTTCTTATGTCATAGAAACGAGCAAGAAAAAGGCCTTTAAGGTCGTCGAACGATAAAATATAGTTGTCCTGGAGGTTGTAGAACCAATCGAAGGCTATTCCAAACATTGGCCTAACAAAGAGCTTGGTTAAGAGGGCGTCGTTGCGAGACAGATGCCCCATTGCCGTCTCGAAGTAACTCATGAATTGATGGGGAGATGTCTTTCCATCAAATGGATTCAAGTTGAAGGGCTTGTACTTAGGCAAATACGGTACGTCTCTCCACTCAAGGGGATATAATTGTCGAATCCAGAGCTTGCGTAATGAGTCACGATTGCCCATTGAATCTAGGAGGACCCAGAATTCTCTTACCTCTCGCATTTCTTCCTGAGCTTCATCGACTGCGGAATAAGCAAATAATCTAGGTAGTGGATGGTTACCTCCAGCGGGTGGAGCGGTCGTATTTGAATCTCCATTTGTCCCAAGGTCCAGCTTGCCTGGCCAGAGGCTCTTGTTGGTTGTGGGGCCATATTTGCCTTAATTTCTAGTATTGTCTGGGTCAAGGCTTGCATCGACGCACTCATGGTTTGCATCATGGCCTCGAGGGTTTTGAGGCACTGTCGATCGTTGGAGACCTCATGATCATCCCCTGCCATGTATGTTATTCTCACATGGGAAGAAATGGATGGGATGGTGGATGTCACACTTTTTGCCTCAGACTCTTGTCATGAATTATCATCCGGAAAAGTTGGTAGGGCCGCATCCTCTTTAGACTCGGAGGGAACACTACCCCCAGCGTAGGAAGCTATGTCCTCTTGACGAGGGTGGCTACCCACGGGGATCGCAACATCTGTTCCTTGGGATTCATCGTCTTCTGGGAACGTCGAATTTTCATAAAGGTCCAGGGGATTATAACCTCCAGCTTGCGTAGCCATGTGTGGTGGTAAGAAAGAACTACCCCTAGTGGCTGACAGCTTCTTTTTTGAGCGGGTGCCCAGGAAAACACCTTCCATGGGTTTCGCTACCATTCCTTCTTGGATACATAATCTTGACTCGCTGGCCGAGAGCGACGGACTGGAGGTGCTAGACTTTGGACCTCCCTGTATGAAGTGAGCCTTCCAAGAAAATAGCAAGAGGAAAAGGCATCTCCTCTTCCTCTGGTGCTAGCACCCGTTCTCCGGGTTGCAGCCAGGTGGGTGCCTTTGGTTGCAGTCGCTGGACGTTAACTGGCTGTTTGTAGGTACAGTTGCTTTGATACAGCAGCAGATGATGATAATATTGGCACAGTTATGCCCTGGTGAGGATACTTCATATACCGTGGTTGTTTCCCTCACTTTGTGCTTGTGATTGATCATATTGCACAAATCGATCGAGGGCTGATTCACCTTTGCATCCTCCTTATGAGCCCGGGTAGACCGAGCACACGGATGCGCAGACTTTAATTTTGCTTTCTGACCTGGGGTTTGTACAAGAACTTGCCCCAAGTTGCCAAAGAAAGACTCTTTAGACCAACTCTGTCTGATTGCCACTACGGGCTGGACGCACGGACCGGTTTTGTATGACTTTCCGTCAGGGGCACGTATAGTAAGCGGCGCCTGCTGATGGTCAGGAATTCTTCATCCTAGCACGTGTGTCAGGACTTCTTCGTCCTAGCATGCGCTGTTGTATAGTATAAATAATCCAAGTTCATATCTTTCCCTTTTTCAGCAAGGCATATGGAGTCAGGCTGCATGAAATTCGGTCAAAAATAGACCTTCGATGGCTGTGTTGGCCACACGCGGCTATCTGCTTACGGCTGCCAAGCGGTGTCACATAGTCCTCCTCATGCGGCCTTTGGCGTGGCCGCATGAAACATGTCTTAGCGCTCAAATCCTAGCATTGTAGTATTTTCCTCTGCCAGAGCTCAAGTGCTGAGCACTTTCCTTGTCCGAGGAGGTTTTCTGCATGAGAGGTGGACGCATGATGTGCGATCCCTGCGGAAGGGAGAGAGACGGGGAGAGCAAGCTCCGTAGTTGGGTAAAGTAAAACGGCCTTTACAACCCATATCCTGCGGGTCTTCAGGTGCTGAGCACTCTTCTTGTTAGAAGAGGCTGCCGTATAAGAAATGGACGTATAATATGCGATCCCTGTGGTAGAGAGAGAGAGACGGGGAGTGCGTGCTTCGCAGTTGGGTGAGGCTCAGCGGCCTTTATAACCCATCATGTGGGTCTTCTTAGACTTTGCCAGCCTTGGAGAAGCACCACCCTCAGAGAGCATTTCCTCAAAGGCTTGCTGGTCGAAGCGTACAACCAGCATCCTCTGGGTCGAATCCAGCTTCAAGGCGTCGGACTGCATCACGACCTTCTCATCAGAAGAGAAGAAATTCCTCAACAGAGGCGCCACCTTGTTTGTCATTACAGTAGTTTTGGAAAACCTTCGTTTAATAACAAACAAAAAGAGTACAAATAAATCCTAGACAGATAATCTAAGTATAATATTTTTTTATCTGGATAGTGTGGTTATGGAGATTGTCACGCCCCAGTCCCAAAATATCGAGGGACTAGACACGTGGCAATGGCCAGCAGCACACACCGATAGACAAACCCAATTTAATGGATCCATCGGGGCATACTTAAGCTGTAAAACAATAGTCAGGGGTCTAAATCTACTAATCTCATCCACAAAAAATGAATATATCAATAGCAACAAAAGGAAATAAAAACATCATCATCAAGTCACAAGTACATAAATCGGGAAACAAGCCCGATACAAGTCTGATACAACTGTCAAGATACAAAATAAAGATATCAACAAAAGAACTGAGTATGGAAATAGTATATACTCAGAAAATATCGTAGAAGTCACTCGACTGCTGGATCTGGTACTGCTCCAGTGCCTGCTACTGTTCCTTCTTCTGCTCCTGCTAATGCTCATGTCCTGTATATCTCTGGGTCGAACTCGTCTACTAATCCTGGGGACATATCCCGGATCCAGGTCCTCAGGGGACATAGCAAGGTTCAAGAAAACTCATGCCAAAATAAATACAGTGCAGCAGATAATGAAATAAATAGGGTAAACTATATAACCATCTAAGTGATATGCAAGATAAGAGCAGCACTAGAACTCAGGCTGAAACCACTACAAGCTCTGTGTCGGGGAGCCGGTAGCAGTGATATCATGTGGTTGTCTAGCTCGGAGTGAGACTAAGACGCCGGTATAATATATATAATCAACCTGTAGCCTGTGTGACTCTTCCCACCCAATGTAATCATGCATCTCATGTCCACGATATCTCATGTCCATGCCACGCAGGATCATAACTAATGCATCCAGTCATATAATATCTAAGCAAAAGAATAAGTCATAAAACCTGTATCTTATACAGAATCACCATGAATATCTCAGGAAGATTCTGTCTCATGAATAGTGTCAAGTGTCTTGGGTATAACGTACTTGATAATGCAAGTACGAGAAGTATAGGGTCTCGGTATCCATCTCTAGATGACGTTACACAACGCCGCGTACGATGTTGGCACCCGACTGTAATCGGACGCTAAGTAAGTCACACGGTCCTAGGTTTAAGCATGTACAACAAGTATATATGTCAAGGAAATAAGTAGTAAAAACTACAGAATTTGGCAAGGTACACTTGCTTGGGATTCCGGCTCCATTTGTAGCTCTGACTTCAGTGAAAATTATAGGGAGTACTCCGGTTGCTGAAATAAATATCACCATCAGATCTAGAAAATATCAATCAGCTAGAAACGCCTGTCCTTGAGTCCAATTTGGACACAGGGGCAAAAATGACATTTTAGGGCAAAACGGGGTCCAAATATGGGCCGCTTTGCACCGAAAAATGTGTCAGGGTCAAAGTTCTCCAAATCTGTCAAACTTAGTGTTAACAAGTTAGGAACAATGATACAAACCCAATGGAACTTCCAGAATTGGATTCCGATGAGCCGTTCTCAAAATCGCCCGTCAAGTGGAGCCTGTGGGGCCCACGACACGCGATTTTGTCAACGTTCTCAGAATGAAACCAAACATGGCTCACAGGACCATCTTATTGCGACGAGTCCGATGGCACAAGTTTTGTCTCGATCTGACGTGTGTACACTAAGTTACATCGAGATTCAGAAAGGTCAAATACGGGGCGGTGTCCGCGGATACGCATTGATTTCGGTGTGCACGCACATCCGAATCAACTTCTGTGAAATCACGTACGTTTGTATCAACGATGCGCACGTATCGGTGAAGACCGCACACGACCAAGTCGTCCCGTTTTACGGGGCGTACTCAGTTCCGGGGTAAAACTGGGCGTTGGTTTTCCTGTTTTTGGATTGCGGTTCGCGATCACCACAGGACGCGATGCACCGAGCGGGTTGTACGGGCATCGAGGGGGTCATGCAGGCTAGGCGATGCAATAAACGAAATTGAAAACAGAGCTACGAGGAGAGAGATACGGGTACCTGAACAGGGCTCTGGAAACCGAATTATTCGTGTCCGCGTCGACACAAATTGGACCGTGTCCTGACCGTGTTCGATGCTAGGGTTAGGGTTTCTGTGAGTTCACCGGAGGAGGGCGGCGCTGTGGCTGTGTCATCGGCTTAGGGCTGCGTCGGCACTGCACGGCGGGGAGGACGGCGGCTCCGACGAGGCGGACGATGGCGGCGCAGGGCTCGGACCGGAGCTGCTGCTGGGCTTGCTGTCGGGGGAGGAGGAAGGAGAGGGAGGCCGGCATCGGTCCTGGCCGGAGGAGGCTGGCAGACAGCCGGGATGGGCTAGGGGAGGCCGTAGACAGTTGGGGCACGGCTAGGCAGAGTCCGGCGAGGGCTCGGGTAGATGGAAGTTCTGGAGGAGTCGTCGATGGCTACGGGGACGGCTGATGGAAGAGATAGAGGAGAGGGAGGATGGCGGGGCGTGGCGCTGGCGAGGCGGCGAGGCTCGAGGAACTGCGGCATGGTCGGCTCGCCTGAGAAGACGGAGGAGGGGGAGGAAATCGGGTGGCCGGAGAAGAAAAGGGGCTTTTTATAGGGGAAGAACGGGGAGGCGGTGCGTCGACCGGTGCGGGGAGGCCGAGCGGTCGGGCAGCGAAGCGGCGGCCGGTGCGGGTAGCCGGAGCGGTCGGGGAGGCGAGGCGGCGGTGGGTTGGCCGGTCGGAGGCAGGGGAAGCGAGGGGTCGGGGGAGAGGGATTGGTCGTGCGGGTGCGGGTGAGGGTTCGCGGGTCGGGTCTTAACGGATCCGGCCCGATCCGATAAATGATGGCGGGTCGGGTCTAGCGGGTTTCGGGTCGCGGGTTTTGACCCGGATCCGACCCGCAGGCTGAGTTTGGGTTGGGTTCAGTTGAACCCGGTCCGGTTCAGTTGGTTTATTAAAAATAAACCTGGTTTAATTTGGGTTTTAAATTGGTTTAATATTTTAATTAGTTTTTAGGGCTTTAAAAATACTTCCGGGGTCCAATAAATTCCCAAAAAATTACCCTATGTCTAGTTTTTCATTTTACACCATAAATATTATTTTCATAATATTTTAATATTATTTAATATTAATTAAAAATTATTTAATAATTAAAACACCTTAGTTTAATTTCAGAAAAATCTCAGAAAAATCTAAAAAATTGTGAAAAATTCCAAATTAAAATAATTCTTGAAAATCAGGGGGTTTACAATCTACCCTCCTTAAGAGGATTGCGTCCTCACAATCAAAGAATAACCGGTCAGCAAAGATGACACGGTTGCAAACATTGTTCGAGGCACATTACTGTCAAAGTTGAGGGTGTAAGAATAACACATAGGAAAAATTATTTCCCTAAGTGATAAAAATTATGAAATTTCCCGGATGAAGGAAATCTAGAAAATTACAGTTTTAGAAAACCAGGTTATCTTTCAAAAACATATTAGGTTAACAATTATAAAATATTCTAAGTTATTTAGCTAGTTCAAAATTACTAGGTTAACACTAGTTTATCTATTATTAGCAATTTAAAATTGTCAAGTTAAGTCTAAGGTCGCGAACCAGCAAGCACGAACTAAAGCAATACTAGAAACGAGATAGCTATGAATCACTTACGCGCATTAGCTACTCCATGCATCTGCGCGTTCTCCAAAGTCATCGTTAGGGCTTGTCCGCGTCCTTGCCGTCGATTCCTCTGCTACTGCTGAGCCTGCTGGAAGAGCAGTGCCTGGGGTATCAAAGGTGGCCTCGGTTGATACCCTCCTGGAGCTGGTGGTAGGACTTCTTGAACTTCCATTTGCGGTGCTCCCAATGCTGGATAGGCTGGCCTCGGTACTGGTAACGCTTGTTGGTTTACCATTGGTGCTCTTTCTCGACGCTCGGGGCATTCTTCACTAAATGCTAACTGGACCCACAAGCTAAACATACTTTCCTTTTTCGTCTGCACTCGTTCTCAGTATGGCCTTGCTTGCGACAATATTGATAGACAGGTAGTGCCTGTGGAGATGCTCCAGGTGGCTGGTGTATGTGAGGTCTTTTTGTAACTTCTTCTTGTGGTGCTCCGGATGGTGCTATTGACGATCGCTTCAGACTGGTCTCTCTTCTAGTGATGCGCTCCATGCATCGGGATGCAGCAAGGACGTCCGAGTAGGAAGTAGGTGCAACGGATCCAATTAGTTTCTGTAGCTCAATGTTTAGTCCGTCGAAGAACTTCTCAGTCTTCTCTTCTTCTGTCTGAATCAAAGTAGGGGCAAAACGACTCAGACGAATGAACTCCGTGTTGTACTCTTCCACTGTCATACTGTCTTGAGTGAGGCTATTGAACTTGTCCCAAAGTTCTGATCGAACGATAGCTGGAATGTACATCTCCTGAAAGAGTCTAGAGAACTCTTCCCAAGTGACTCGGTCTGGTCCGAGCCGTGTCTCTTCGGATAGCCACCAGTGATGTGCATTGTTCGTCAATTGCATTCTGACTGCAGTCATCCATCGTTCTCATGGAATCTCAGCTGCTTCCAATTGATGTTGAGTGTTGGTGAGCCATTCATGAACTTCTGTGGGCTCCTCCTTGCCTGAGAAGGTACGGGGCTTCAGCTGGCAGAAGTCGGAAATAGAGCCCGTCGTTGGCTGTCGTGCTGGTAGATCTGCCTGTCCTAGTGCACTTACTAGGCTGCGACTCAAAGCCTCTTGTTGAGCTTGCATTATTGCATAGATCATTTGAAACATCTGCTGCCCGTCCATGGCCTGCCCTTGTGGAATTATGGGCATTGGTGGAGTAAATTGCGTCGATGTTGGAATGTCATTTTGCTGGATTCTCGTGGCATGCTGACTTGCTTGTTGAGCTGATTGTCCTTCATCAACTGGTGTCACTTCATCTTCGTTGGTTACCACAGTATCTCATGGTGATATTACAGGAGTCTCGTCGTTTGCTTGTGAATCCATAACTCTACAACCAAAATAAACAATAAGAGGCATACAGGAATCAAGGCAGGATGTAAGTCAAGAATTAATTTGAATCCGATACAGATATCAAGAACGATTCAAGCAAATGAATGAGATCCAAAAAACTTATCCTATTCTTATTGCAGGCCTGTTCGGTCCCTAAGTTGAAACCAAACAAATTAGTCGTTGATCTGTATGGGCCACCACAAAAACCATGTCACGCTCCAGTCCTAAAATATCGAGGGACGAGACACGTGGCAATGGCCAGCAGCACACACCAATGGACAAACCCAATTTAATAGATCCATCGGGGCATACTTAAGCTATAAAACAATAGTCAGGGGTCTAAATCTACTAATCTCATCCACAGAAAATGAATATATCAATAGTAATAAAAGGAAATAAAAACATCATCATCAAGTCACAAGTACATAAATCGGGAAACAAACCCGATACAAGTCTGATACAACTGTCAAGATACAAAAATAAAGATATCAACAAAAGAATTGAGTATGGAAACAGTATATACTCAGAAAATACCGTAGAAGTCACTCGACTGCTGGATCTAGTACTGCTCCAGTGCCTTCTACTATTCTTGCTTCTGCTCCTGCTAATGCTCCTGTCATGTATATCTCTGGCTCGAACTCGTCTGCTAATCCTGGGGACATAATCCGGATCCAGGTCCTCAGGGGACATAACAAGGTACAAGAAAACTCATGCCAAGATAAATACAGTGCAGCAGATAATGAAATAAATAGGGTAAACTATATAACCATCTAAGTGATATGCAAGATAAGAGCAGCACTAGAACTCAGGCTAAAAGCACTACAAGCTCTGTGTCGGGGAGCCGGTAGCAGTGATATCATGTGGTTGTCTAGCTCGGAGTGAGACTAAGATGCCGGCATAATATATATAATCAACCTGTATCCTATGTGACTCTTTCCACCCAATGTAATCATGCATCTCATGTCCACGATGTCTCATGTCTATGCCACGCAGGATCATAACTAATGCATCCAGTCATATAATATCTAAGCAAAGGAATAAGTCATGAAACCTGTATCCTATACAGAATCACCATGAATATCTTAGGAAGATTCTGTCTCATGAATAGTGTTAAGTGTCCTGAGTATAACGTACTTGATAATGCAAGTACGAGAAGTATAGGGTCTCGGTATCCATCTCTAGATGACGTTACACAACGCCGCGTACGGTGTTGGCACCCGACTGTAATCAGACGCTAAGTAAGTCACACGGTCCTAGGTTTAAGCATGTACAACAAGTATATATGTCAAGAAAATAAGTAGCAAAAACTGTAGAATTTAGCAAGGTACACTTGCCTGAGATTCCGGCTCTAATTGTAGCTCTGACTTCAGTAGAAATTGCAGGGAGTACTCCGGTTGCTGAAATAAATATCACCATCAGATCCAGAAAATATCAATCAGCTAGAAATGCCTGTCCTTGAGTCCAATTTGGACACAGGGGCAAAAATGACATTTCAGGGCAAAACGGGGTCCAAATGTGGGCCGCTTTGCACCGAAAAACATGTCAGGTTCAAAGGTCTCCAAATCTGTCAAACTTAGTGTCAACAAGTCAGGAACGATGATACGAACCCAACGAAACTTTCAGAATTGGATTCCGATGAGCCGTTCTGAAAATCGCCCGTCAAGTGGAGCTTGTGGGGTCCACGACACGCGATTTTGTCAACGTTCTCAGAATCGAACCAAACTTGGTTCACAGGACCAGCTTATTTCTACGAGTCCGATGGCACAAGTTTTGTCTCGATCCGACGTGTGTACACTAAGTTACAACGAGATTCAGAAAGGTTGGATACGGGACGGTGTCCGCAGATACGCATTGATTCCGGTGTGCACGCACATCCGAATCAACTTCTGCGAAATCCCGCACGTCCATATCAACAACGCGCACGTATCGGTGAAGACCGCACTCAACCAAGTCGTCCCGTTTGGCGGGGCGTACTCAGTTTCGGGGTGAAACAGGGCATTGGTTTTCCTGTTTTTGGATCTCGGTTCACGATTACCACAGGACGCGATGCACCGAGCGGATTATACGGGCATCGAGGGGGTCATGCAGGCTATGCGATGTAACAAACGGAATCGAAAATAGAACTACGAGGAGAGAGATACAGGTACCTGAACAGGGCTCTGGAAATCAAATTCTTTGTGTCCGCATCGACACGAATTGGACCGTGTCCGATGCTAGGGTTAGGGTTTCTGTGAGTTCACCGGAGGAGGGCGGCGCTGCGGCTGTGTTGTCAGCTCGAGGCTGCGTCGGCTCTATACGGCGGGGAGGACGGCGGCTCGGGCGAGGCGGGCGACGGCGGCGCAGGGCTCGGGCCGGAGCTGCTGCTGGGCTTGCTGTCGGGGGAGGAGGAAGGAGAGGGAGCTCATCGTCGGTCCTGGTCGGAGGAGGCTGGCGGACAGCGAGGATGGGCTGGTGGAGGCCGTAGACAGCTAGGGCACGGCTAGGCAGAGTCCAGCGAGGGCTCGAGTAGATGGAAGTTCTGGAGGAGTCGTCGATGGCTACGGGGACGGCTGATGGAAGAGATGGAGGAGAGGGAGGATGGCGGGGCGTGGCACTGGCCAGGCGGCGAGGCTCGAGGAGCTGTGCGTCGACCGGTGCGGGGAGGAAATCGGGTGGCCGGAGAAGAAAATGGGCTTTTTATAGGGGAGGAACGGGGAGGCGGTGCGTCGACCGGTGCGGGGAGGCCGAGCGGTTGGGCAGCGAAGCGGCGGCCGGTGCGGTTAGCCGGAGCGGTCGGGGAGGCGAGGCGGCAGCGGGTTAGCCGATCGGAGGCAGAGGAAGCGAGGGGTCGGGGGAAAGGGATTGGTCGTGCGGGTGCGGGTGAGGGTTCGCGGGTCGGGTCTTAACGGATCCGGCCCGATCCGATAAATGATGGCGGGTCGGGTCTAGCGGGTTTCGGGTCACGAGTTTTGACCCGGATCTGACCCCAGGCTGAGTTTGGGTTGGGTTCAATTGAACCCGGTCCGGTTCAGTTGGTTTATTAAAAATAAACCCGGTTTAATTTGGATTTTAAATTGGTTTAATATTTTAATTAGTTTTTAGGGCTTTAAAAATACTTCCGGGATCCAATAAATTCTCGAAAAATTACCCTATGTCTAGTTTTTCATTTTACACCATAAATATTATTTTTATAATATTTTAATATTATTTAATATCAATTAAAAATCTTTCAATAATTAAAACACCTTAGTTTAATTTCAGAAAAATCTCAAAAAAATCCAGAAAATGTGAAAAATTCTAAATTAAAATAATTCTTGAAAATAAGGGGGTTTACAGAGATCGAGTACTGTGGCAATTTTTTTGCTCTATTGACGTTTCGACGAGTGAATGTAGGATGCTTTCTTCTCTCTTCTGAGCATGCATACATGTACGTAGCTCGCCTGGAGGGGTATAGTCTTTTTGAAGCAGAAAAAGTCTAGCCTTTGGGATGTCCAAGTTGCCTCTATTTATAGTCATCATGTTGATGGAATATAGGTGCCGTATGTCCTTTTGTTTTGTGGCCATAGGGGGCTCCTTCAACAAAATACGGTTGCAACTGTGGGCGCATAGTATGGATTGAGTCCAGGGCAAGCTACCACGGGGATGTTTTGTTGGAATTTGCTGTTGATGGAGATCCTGGCGGTTCTTGTCTTCTGTTTGCATAACTTAATCAGCTTGACACGTGGCCCACATTCAGTTGGAGAGAATCGCAACAGAAAGATTTTATCTCAGGGATCCTTGCTATATTGGATGCATGAAGTCTGAGATGCTTGGGACGCATGGGGCCAGAGATATATGGGACGCGTAGAGTCTGGAAGGCATGGGGCTAGAGACACATGGGACGCATGGAGTCTGGAACTCATGGGGCCAGAGACACATGGAATGCATGGTGTCTAGAACGTATGGAGACAGAGTCTCATAGAGTGCACGGAGTTTGGGAAGCATAGGGCCAGAGTCGCATGGAGCGTATGGAGTCTGGGACATATGAGGCCTCGTACACGTGGCATTGTATTCTTGTCAGAAGTTATTATTAGTTTGACGAGAGCTTCTTGTCGTTTAGTGATCTTACATCTTTCGAGGCGTTCAGAAAATCCTTTTTATCAGGATTCTCTGTCAGACGCAATCTTGGTGTCCGGCCTTTATGCGGCCAATATTTGGGGCACATGGATGCTATTTTTTTTTGGCCGCATGATCATCTTGCGGCCTGATTTCTTTTGAGTCAACTTTGGGGCGCATGTTTGTCGAGTGCATGGATCTAGATTTTCCATGCTTCCATAACGTGAATTTCGAAGAAGTATCCCCAATATCCTGTCAAAACTCAGCAAATACTTGGAAGAAAACTAGGTCCTTAGAGGGATGTAGTAAGATACATAATATACATGCCGAATTAAAGTACAGTAAATAGTATATAAAAAAGTAAACCGGAGTTCCATGTACAACTACCATCAACCATTCTAACCAATCCTTGTGATATGCAAATAAGGACAACGTTCGACGCGAGGGCTTTCTAAATATAAAATCTATATCTTCAGGAGCTGAATCTCCCGAGGTACATAGCTCCGGGAATCAAATATTTTGATAAATATGAGAGGCATGTAACTCCAGATACGCGATCTCTTTATATATATATATATATATATATATAGTAATAAGTAAAGAGTAATATATGTGTAGTAGCCCTCATGCCTAGTAACTGTCCTTCCCATCCAATGCTACTGCCCGTGTCGCACCCTTGACTTGTCCAATTTGACTCTAATAGGTAATACATAAGTCTGTCATGTATACAGGTAAAACCATCAAGAAATAAATATTACGATCTTGTACGAGTCGCCTATATGTCATGCGATACGAATTCGTGTATGATGCCTATATGTCAACAGGAATGATAATGTAATACACTGAATATGGAACAGATGAAACATGCAATAATATATATATACAGAATGAACGACTGATAAAGAAAACAAGCATGTAAGTACTGTAATCAAATAGGCAAGGTATACATGCCTAAGGTGTTTGTCCAATACTGCTGAGATTGCGGGTACCATGGTTCAATAAGGTCTAACCATGTTAATGGTGCTATAACCCACAAGAAATCTACCAAATCTTATATAATGAAGACATACAACCAAGAATCATTACACAATATATATTCATCTATAATTATGGGAAGTCTTTATTAGGGTTTATTTATAAAAATAGTTTAAATAATGCCTTATATATTATAGTTAAAATTCTTACTAGGGTTTTCTTTAATAAAATATTTCCCTTATAGCTTATATAATGCAGAAGCCTATTTAGTTACCTTAGATATAATCAAAGATATACATATTTAACTCTTAGACCAAAATAAGTTATATTAGCAACGTTTTAAAACGTCGCTAAAATGGTAAAATACGTCACTAAATAAATTTAGCGACATAATTAGCGACGTTTAGTGGTTGTTACATTTTACCTAGACGCTGACAAAGAAAATGTTGCTACACGTCGCTATAACGACATTTGTTGGTAACGTTTTGACGTCGCCAAGTTTTTTGAATGCAGCGACTGTTTGTGTCTCCATGTTGCCATATTAGCAACTTCTTTGGTGTCGGTAAATATGTCTCCATGTTGCCATATTAGCAACTTCTTTGGTGTCGGTAAATATCGCCTATATTTTTTATATTAGCGACGTATTACGATAAATGCAGCAATATTTAGTTGACATGGCAAATATCGTCATGTCAGCATATCATTGACGTTTACCGACTCCTAGCAACGTTACTGGTACATTGTAGCGACGTTACAATAGATGTTAGCGACACAAAAAAATGTCACGAACAGCAGCAAAATGTCGCTAATTTTAAAAAAAAATTATAAAAAAATGCAACTTGTATATTATTCACAATACTTTAACAATTCACAGTTTATATTATTAGACCCGGAGCAACCCTCCAAAATTTTTTTTGGGTTCGTCGACCCCTTCGCTGGAACACTCAACACCGATAAATTCTCATACATTTAATATAAATAATAAAGTAAAATTTAAAATAATAGACACATTAAAATTATAAACTAAGTCTGAAAATAAATATCCAGTAAGCATCACAATTGGTACTGAGTATGAACAAATAAAGTCTGAAACACTATCTAAAATGAATACATAAATGACCCAAGATCATGGGCCAAAAGTCTGAAAACAAATTTGTATGAACCCCATCCGGTGTAAGGGCACGAGTACTTGGGTACGTCTAGCCTACGAAGCAGCATCGGCGGTAGAACGCTGTCTAAGTCAACCACACTATATAAACATCTCACACACTAAGATGTATCTATCATACTATCTTAACTCCAAATAGAGTACAATATGATGATATAAATATGGAAGTCAATACTCAATCACAATATAAATCTAGAAGAAGATATGGCACGAGATAGAATAGAAGAAATAAAATACAGGGTCACAATACAACACAAGTCAAAGTACAAAAGTCTAAGCTCAATAGAATGGTCTCAAATATAACACATGCCATAATGTCTAACTGTCAAATAAAATAACATAAATGAGGACAGCTAAGCCTCCCCGACTGCTGGCACTACTCAACATGCTCTACGGTGCTATCTCAATGGCCTCGCCATCCTATGGACCATAATAGGTGGAACACATCTCCTCTATCCAAAAATCTAAAAATTATATACAGTCAGGATATAGCGAGTATAACCCAATAGTAGTTCCAAGTTAATTGATAATGACTATAAACAAAAATAGAGAATATAATACTAGTTGGGAAAGCAATATACTGATGTGCTAGTAAATAGTAAAGAGAGACAAACAATATAAGCAATATGAAATAACCAGTGCATATATGAAATAGAAGAGAAATAAATTTGTAAGTATTAGGTGCAAGACAGTGTAATCTATGAACTGAACCAGAAGAACTATAATTATACTAAGTATTTGAAATACTAGATAGATATGTAATCGACATGGATTATCAAGGTCTACTATCAAGGCTATAACACAATCATATAATTATTATGATTGGCTATTATCTAAAAGTAACACGATCAATAATACAATCATTTATGATTGGCTGTTATCTATGTAGTAACACAATCATACGTGAGGTGTATGATTGGATGTTGTCTACTTGAAATAATATAATATTTAAGATTTTGATCACATATCCATCTAGCATTTCCTTCGTCCCCGAATAGTATAATGGATCCATATCACGATACGTCATGACACAATAATCACTATACAAGTTCTACAATACAAGCACGATAATCACGGTCTATATAATCACAAGAAATATCAAAGCAATCACTGAAGAGTAACATCTCATGACGAGGATCCAAATATACTAATTTGTGTATCATCGTGTCAAGAATAAGGTAAAATATTACTAAATACTTGTATTATAGTAATTATCAAATAATAAAAACTATCAAAGAATATACTCGCCTGTGGTCCTGAGCAATGAATGTCAAACTGTGTCCGAACTGGTGTCATACAAACCTATAGACAAGATTGTATGTCATTTGGTGCATTGAAATAATAATAAACTTAAATAAGCTAAAATATGGTTTTCTAGGTCAAGACTAGGCCATATTGGTCAAACTAGGTCAAGCTACTTAAAGGGTTGACTTTTAGGATCAGACTTGCCAACACTAGTCAAAACTAGGTTATAACTAGGTTTCTAGGTCCATATTATTCTTATCTTGCTAATATCTTTGGTATACTAGTTAATATAGACTATACTAGCTATTATTACTAATACTAGCTAATATTAGACAATACTACTAATATTAGATACTAGAATCATGTATATAAGTTATAGCCTTATGATATCAGTATCTACACAATAACTTAGTTTATAGCTTGATACCTAACCAATTACTTTATTCCTAGCTCAACACTTAGCCTAATATCTTAAGATAATACCCAATACCTTGGTCAACCCACTTACTTTGATATGTACTCTTACCTATGGTATCTCAATACCCACACTACTCAACCTATTACTCAAAGACACTTGGTATCATGGTACCAATGTCACAAACCTATACCCAAAATTCGGGCATGAGTCGTGGGTACTTCCAGCCTATACCGTAATATTGGCGGTAGAATATTGTCTAGGTCATAATACTACCTATCACCTCTCACAATGATATATATAACCTATCAATGAACTCAACTCCATAAGGAGGACAAGATAAATATAAATATGACAATAATAAAAATACTCAATCACATAATTCTATACGGAAGAGAAATGACATGATAATGATATAAAGGAAAAGAGAAGTAAAAAAATATACATCACACATCTACGAGTCTAGAGTCTAAATATCAACATAAGAATTCCAAATAAAATATACAACTCAAAGTATCTCAAGGCTATAATCCAACTACAAATGAATGCTAGACTCTAGGTCTCTACTAATGGATCCAAAACTGGAATAGGATCCTCCTGAAGCTCCTAGGTGAAATCCTCGTCTACTCCGGGTTCGTAATAAGTGGGGCAGAAAGTCTCGAGATCCTCTAAAAAATGTTATCCAGTCAGGATTGGAGCGAAGCACATAAACTAACAACAGTTCCATTAATTTAACCAAGACTATAAAATAGTAAGCAATGAAAATATAAGATAGAAGAAATATTGGACAATAAGAAAACTGGTATGCAGATAATCATCTCACAAGTAATAATGAACTGTAAATAAACAAGGAATAACTGTATCAGCAGGTGTAAACTGGAAAAGAGATAAGAACAACTACTAAGTGCCTTAAAATATTAATTATTATGTGATCGGCTTGGGACATATCAGGCTCTACCATATATGATTGGTTATGCACAAGTACCGTAAGGGATTAGGTCATTCATGTATGATTGACTATGCACAAGTACAGGTAAGGGGATCAAGCCAATCATATACGGGGAGCTATGCACAAGTAATAAGGTCAAGTTACACCCTCGTGTAAATGAGGGTGAGCTATGCATAAGTAGGTGGTACATGATCACATAATAAACTAATACTTTCCCATCTCCGGTTAGTACAATGGATCCAATCATGACTCCTTATAACCTGTATCTATAATACTAACCTTTGTATCCACTGTGACGAAAATCAAGCATAACACTACATACTAGAATCATAGTAATCGTCAAAATAAGAAAATTATCAGAGAATGTACTCGACGGTGGTCGTGAGCAAGGTGTGAGGATCGACGTCCAAAATGGAGTCACAAAGACCTAAATATCAAATACTAATGTTAATTGGGTAAAATAAAGGATGAGCATGATTAACTAACCAACAATGATATTTCTAGGCCATGTCTGAGTCCAACTAGGTTAACTATGTCCACTTAGTCAAACTCTATATCATAATAGTCTATAACAGACAATATCTAACTAACTAGTTATTACCTACTCATGCTAGTGGTACCAAGGTATTCTAACCATATAAGTTATTATCTAATAATACAAGTCAATAGATGGGTTAGTACTAGCTAGTATCTTAAATAATACTACTTGTATCAATAACTGATACAAACTTATACTATGATACCAATACTAGCCTACACTAACTTATACTGACTCAAGTTTCTAATACTAACTACCTCACTACACCTGATACATTACCTACACTGGAATACCCCACCAATCTACCTTGTATCACACACTAACTGATACACCCCTATTAACTGATATCTCAAAGCCCCCTTCTTGATGCGCATTAACATACACTCATATAGATGATCTTGATTTCTAGTTCTAGTATACACTTACCTGTATACACTAGTTCAAAATTGATATCCAATTATCTACGCTTACCTGATCAACTTTCCTACAGCTACTGCTAATCTTCCTTTCATCTGAAACACCTGAACACTGCCCAAATGCAGTGGTTACCCCCACTGCACCACTTGTAGTTATAATGCTCAGCCTAACCCCTAGTTCTCCTATACTTCCTCCTTGCTTCCCAACTGGACACACGTTTTGAGTTTGGTAGAATCCGGACACGTTCCGGTTTCCCGAAACCTATTTTTATAATATTTTGAGGAATTGATCTATCAAATCTTAAAATTTATGAAATTTAATTTTCATGTTGTAGAAAATTTCATTTTATTAAATATTTTCCTTTAAAATGTCGAATTCCAAGTTAAAACGAAGTTTTTATGGGCGAAAAAAGTTTTACAAAATTTTAAGTCCCGGCTGGTGGTGCTGTTTCGGAAAATTTGATGGTAATCTGCAAAAATTAGACGAATTTTTTGAATTGTGGTCGAAAACCCTACTATTTTGTATCGGATAATCTAACGGTAATCCGAGAAGAACCGCCAGATAATCAAAATTAGTCTGTTTTGCCTAATTTTGGTTGTTTTCGTCTATTTTGTATATTTCCTTCGATTATAATGATTTTTCAGCATGCTTAGATGACCTTGTATAGTTAAAGGATGATTATATACCATATATACTTGACATGAGTTCATGCCTACTTGTTATAAATTGTCTTTGTTCCTGATAGTGGCTCGTAGTAGCGCACTCATGATTCCTTACTATATTTTTTGTGTGGCTTGTCATAGTGCACACTTATCTTGCTATGTGGTTGTTTTCTTATCTTGTACTTGTGCTTTTAATGTTAAATTATTGTCATGTCTTGCATATCCTCGAGGGGAGTACCATGTCTAGGATGGATTCTGCGGAATGCCATACCCAGAATCCTAAATAAAAATATTAAGGATTAACAAGTAGCCTAAATAATTAGAGCATGAGGAGGGGAATCTCCAGGTGCATGCGGTCACGTATCATAGCAATTTTTTTCATGTATTTTATGGATTTAGAGGTCTCCGTCGTGGGGGTCACTCTTCCAGCTTACCGTCGAGTGATGCATCTACATGGACTTTATGCAAGCCCATCGTTGTTGATTCTTGTCATTAGGAGCACATCTCTTAGGTGGTGCATCCACCCAAAAACTTAGTTATTTGATTTAGTATAAACTATGAATTATTTTAAGGAATAATTAATGTTAGGAAAATAGAATTAACATTTAATGCATTTTCACGTAGCTCAGATAACTAGGGCACAATACCAGTTGCTACCCTAAATAAAATTTATAATCATGACTAGGATAGGCTAGTAAACCCCTCTGACATTTGTGTCACTCTTAAACTCACTCTTTAGTATCGTATTTTAGCAATACAATATTTAGGATGCTTTGTGTGACTTAAAAATAAACTTCCCACTTTGTGACCGTAGCTTGAATTTCTGATGCACAACACTGACCAGATTCATACAACCGAATGTCTGACACTAACCTACATTGAGACTACCCTAACCTAATCCTTTGGGTCACTTCTATTTTTATTTATTTTACATGCTAATTTAATATATGTGACATATTGAACCCTTTGAGCTTAATTTGACTCAACCTAGAGGCAACCCTCAAACCCAACCTTAAAAATCTAATTAAGTGGTCAAGTAGAACACCAAACACCCTCTCTAAGATCACAAAACACCAAACACAATAGTCCATGCACCAAAAACTTTTTTTAGAAAATTAATTTTAGCCTATAAAAATTTGTAACCACAACCCCTTCCCTCCCTCTCATGACCAAAAGCCCCTACCTCTTCACCTCCCCACTTAAACCAAAATATATAACACCCAACTATAGCCCTTCCTCTTCTTCTTAACACCCAAAATATTCATTACTTGGTATTATTTCACACAATTCAGCCCATACCCCCCTCCTTGGCCGAAACTCACCATCACCAACCCAAATCTGTCCAAAATTTCTCTCCACCACTTCACCAACTCTCCCACCATGCCATAGCCCACAAACATCTTCTAAAACCACCTTAACACTCTCCCATATCACCCTATTTTTTTTCATATCCACCATAGCCCCTAGAAAAATCTACAGAAGCATCACAAGGAGCTACAATGAGGGGAAGTCAAATATGGAATTGTTTCGAAGAAGCTGTGATTCGAGCCATTTTTAACATATTTCCAAAGAGGTTAGTGATCAAAACTATTTCCCTTGAACCCGTCTAGATTTTCTAAACAACACTCTTTAGATTTTATAAATATTTCACCAACTTTATATATATTTTGCATGCTATACTAGGAAACCTCAATACCAACCTAGTTTTTACTCTTATTGAACACCAACTTGTAAATCTTAATATATATATATATATATATATATATATATATATATATATATATATGTTAAATAAATCTAAAAATAATTATTTTGTTATTTTGTAGACATTTTTAACCTATTTTTCAGATTTTAATTATGTTTAAGTTAGGTTATAATTTTGGAGAAATTATGCGGAAACTAGTGTTGAATATATGTGTATATATATAAAGTAGTGTAACTAGTTTATTTATAATCTTTTGTGATGCTTAAATATATGTTAGGAAATAAATTCTAGGTTATAAAATATATTTTTTCAGAATTTTAAATGTTATTTTGGAGGATAAAACACATGAATTTCAAGAATAGACTATGTTGATAGGGTATGCTAGAAACTAGTCAATATCAACTAGTTTATTTTTGTTGATTTTTAATACATAAAATAACTTATTAAATAGGAAAAATTAAAAATTATAACTTATTTTTACAGAACCTATATTCACATATTTGTATTTGGAACAAAATTATATTTAGGGTGAAGATTAGGATTATAGTTATATTGTTACTAATGCTAAATAACTTGTATATTTTGCTTGTGTATAAATACTTAAATTTCTATGTTAAATAGGTGAAAAATAGTATTTTAAATTAATTTTTCAGAATATAGGATTTGGTTTTGGTGATTTTATAAAGATAATAAATAATTTGAAAAGGTAGAAAACTATTTACCGTAGAATTGAGTTAACTAGTAATGATAATATAAGTTTGTGAGATATATTTATGTGTTAATAATATATTTTGTGAATAATATAAATTATTCCCAGAATTATTAAATGAATAATTATGATATTATTTGTAAGATGACATTAGGATTAATATAGAAAACCATTTCGAATTTGAATATTAGTTAACTCTAAACCATATGCAACTTAACAACCCTACGACCCCTAATTAGAATTTTGTGTTCGTTGTGATATTTAATTGTTAGTATACACAAACTAATTTTAATATTACATCTTTAGGCTCTCTTGTTAGATCTGACAAGGAGACATGAGCAGATTCTTAATAGCTTGGTGTTCCATGCAAGTATACCTTGCCAATTACTTATAGTTTATTACATGCATTATTTATTGTTCCCTTATTTTGTTGCTTACATATTTTAATATGCCGGCTCATCTTTGGATTCCTTTACTCGTACATATGTAGTCTCACTTTTTATTTTTGTTGTTCGTGTTACTTTCATTGTATATTCATCTGTGTACCAGATTTTGTCTACTTGGCTTGACAGACTTGACTTCGTAGTTTCCTAGGAGAGAGTGTATATTAGGCGTGGTTATTACCACTCGATCGTTAGTGCCTCACCAGGCTGCGATAGAGACATATTTTAGGACTGTGAATGCCTCACCAGATTGCGGTCATTATTGCATGATTATTTGATAGCTATTATTAATATTATATTCTCTATGACATGTCACCATCTGTAGAGTTACTTTCTTGTGGTATTCTTTTCTTAAACTTACAGTTATTTCATATATCATTCATTTCCTTTCATGTATGTTAAATACTGTATAGCAGGCGTGTACAATTTGTATCTTGTTACATCCTACTAAGGACCTGGTCGCTTTGTCAGATCTCGATGAACAGCTATATCCCACTGTTTATGGGCCAGGAATTGAGACAAGATTTGTCACTACAAAGGACCTGGAGATACTTCCATCAGAGTTCCCTTGATCATGGTAGATTTCAGTTTTAGACTTGACATCATTATCTAGTTAGCAGATGTCAAGTCTAATATCTTTCTATTTACTATATTTTATTTCTTGTTGTACTAGGTGGATTGTTCTCCACCAGACTTATTTTATTTCAGTTGTACTTAGGTGGATTTTTCTCCACCAAACTCTTTGATTTCAGACTCTTTATTCTTTATCCAATATTTACTTTACTTTCTTATTATTATTGTGGATGAAATAGATGTACCCTACTTCATGGTTATGTAAATTGTGGACTCAGTTCCATATTACAATGTAGTATAACTAGTTATGGTCCATTAAATTGGGAACCAAGCTAGATGTATCAACTGGGCATGGTTACGTATCCTGATCCTCAGTATTATGGGATTGGGGCAGGACATATTTTTAGTAGTGGCCCATGCAGGTCCTAAATTAAATCATCTTGGTTAGGTTACTATGCCAAGCGAGCCTACAAATAGGATAGAAGTTATTATGTCTCATCCACATTGATTATCGTCTTTGAACCTCCTTCGTAATCAACTTATTATGCATCATGATTGCTCTCAGTACTGATCTAATGAAGTTCTCTCTTTTGTCGAAAGATGAATTTGCGCAGTTGTAGCACATCTTATGGTATTGACCTGGCATCATCCACGACACCCAGTGTTGACAGGACTCCAGCTCAACAAGGGAAACAATTACCGAGGATGAACCTGATCCACCCGACAATCCCATCCATTCACGTGGGTCCTACAGAGCAGCCAGCACTGACTCACAATCAGGGCCAGACTTCTCAGACACTTGGAAGATGACCAGGATTCTTTACCTCAACCTCCTCTAGTCACCCCGCAAAAGATGTTTGGAGCATTTCCCCAGATGCCTCCGCAGAAAGGACAACCGCAGATGATTCAAATCTTCCAACTAATGATGCAACAACAGTGGCACCTGACTGAGGTCTTGAGACGGAGCCTAATTACAGCCCTAGAGAGAGCACTAACACCAGCACTAGTACTAGCTCAGTCGGTGGGCATGATCCGAGGGTTCCGCCAGATGAACCCGAAGCCTTTTAAGGGCAGTGAGAGCCCTGAGGGGATCACTGATTAGATCTCTAACACAAAGATGCTTCTAGAGGCTTCCCAACTTCCTACGGAGTTATGGATGATAGCAGTGAGGGCATAACTAGAGGGTAATGCTCATCATTGGTGGGAGTCGATAGAGCATAGCATGGGCAAGAATCGATCCTGGAAGCAATTCCTAGAATACTTTAATGCGAAGTACTTTCCAACTACTGTTAGAGATGTACTCTACGATCAGTTCCTCCACCTTAAGCAGGGGAGCATGACCTTAGATTCTTATGATACTGAGTTCAGATGCCTCAGTAGGTTTGGTGCTATTCTGATACTAGATGACAAGAAGAAGGCTAGGAGGTTTCATCATGGGCTAAACCGTGAGCTGCAGAAGCTAACTACTTCACAATCGAGGATCTCGTATGAGGAAGTATTAGCAAAGGCTAGAGTGTAAGAGGCAATCATCAAGGAACCAATGACTCACAGGCATTCCATCATTGTAGTTGTACAATCCAGAGGACAGCAAGGAACCGGAGGGCCAATCCGACGTCCAGGGACGCAGTAGCAACAACAGAGGGATACACCGTACCAGTAGGGGGAGCTTCATATCTGCCACTATTTCCAGAAGAGAGGGCATGTCCACAAAGATTATCGTTGAAGGCTAGGACTTTGTTTGTGTTGCGGTTCTGGTCAACACCAACTCCAAGGTTGTCCTAAAAGATGCCCCGAAGGACCAACACCCCTACCACAAGACCCTCAAATCGATAGACCACAACAACACGGTCAAGTTTTTGCCATGGCTGTCGATAATACGACGGCACCACAAGAACCGATTAACGGTAACAATTCATAGCACAAATTAGACATAATGAGTAGATTGATAGTAATGATTTGGCTTGCTAGTTGTTTGATTAGGATTGATCACATAATCATAGATTTTTTTTTTGATATTTTATCTATAGTAGAGTATCGCATTGATACTAAACACACTCCTTAAATTTCGAGGACAAAATCCTTTAAATGTGGGTAGATTGTAAACCCCCTCACCCAAAAACTTAGTTATTTAATTTAGTATAAATTATAAATTATTTTGAGGAATAATTAAGGTTAGGAAAATAGAATTAATATTTAATGCATTTTTTCATAGCTCAGATAACTAGGGCACAACTCCAACTGCTACCCTAAATAAAATTTATAATCATGACCAGGATAGGCCAGTAAACCCCTCTGACCTTTGTGTCACTCTCAAACTCACTCTCTAGTATCGTATTTTAGCTATAAAATATTTACGATGCTTTGTGTGACTTAAAACTAAACTTCCCACTTAGTGACCATAGATTGAATTTATGTCACTCCCCGTTCCCGATATACGTATTTGGAACGTATTTTATTTTAGTATGGTTGCATGTGCATGGAGACTAGACCCATTCTTTGGTTTAACCTTGTTCATGTTTCATTTTGTGGTTTGGTTCAAGTCATGAGAACCCTTGGTTCAACCCTCAACCCTAGCATATATAAGTTAACTTCTTTCTCTCTCCTCTCCAATTTTCTTATTTTTTTCTCCTTCCTTTATTTAGGCAAGTACAACTTGTACTACATGGAGAAACCTCTTAATTTTGATTCTTATTCATTTCATACATTTTATTGGTCTAATATGTATGCAATGTGATTCTAAACACTTTTAATACTTGGAGTTTTCGATTTTGATAGGTGGAATTCAGTAGATCTATATTATTAACTTAGGGTTTTTTTGGGCTTCATGAGTTTTTCTTTGTTTTGATCTACTAATTATGTATTTTTGAAAACCAATTTTTGCTACATGATAGAGCTTCCAATTTAAAGCATTTTGGCTTTTGGTTCACTTGATTTGGACCTAAATGAGGATTTTACGGACAAAATAAAATTTCAGTTTTTGGTGCTTTTGCCATAGCCGAACGTGCTGTTTGGAGAAGAAGTCTTTTTGCGGCCAGCGAGCTATACAACCGAGAGTGCTATACGGCCTAAGCTCTTTGTCGTATATTGATCAGCATGCGTCCATCTTGTTGGATGCATGACTGCCATTACTCAAGTGTTCTAGAGCTAATCCTTAAACTCCTTGTGTTTTCACTCGCCGAACAAATGAGAAATTTCCTAAGTCCAAAAAAGCAATATGCGACAGAGTGGCATATTCGGCAAGCAGAGTATGCGGCCACTTTCCTTCGGATGTATGACTCTGATTGTTTGGCACATCTTTTCATGGTTTTGTCTTTTCTCTCTGACACTTTATGGCTAGTCATATCCATTACTTCAGTCACTTCTCTGACACATCACTTTGGCACTTGTTCCAAGAGAGTGAACTTTTGTCCAGAGTATGTGGCTTAGAGGAGCATGCGGCCCATAGTAAGTGGGACACTGCTCCTCAAGCCAATCATCTAAAAAATATATCCAATCAAGATTGGAGCGAAGTATATACCTCTGGAAGCAGTTCCAAATACATGGTAGAACATATATGACAGGTAATAGAAAAGAATAAAAAATAACTAGCAATAGGAAATGGAAATGAACTAGAGTGAACATGTGAAGTACTGGAATGAAAGAACAGACAATATGAATAACTACAAGTAATGAAAATAGATAAACTAGCTAATTTTCATTAAAGTATAAGTTTGTTATGTGATCAGTTTGGGTTGAACATGAATATAATATGGCAACTCCATTACACGTTTGATATGTAATCGACATATACACGAATACACTGGGATTGATCACATAACCAACTCCTACTCCCCCATCCCCAACCAATACTTGTGGATCTAGTCACGACATGTTATAAACACGAATATAAGCACACTGAACACGAGAAGTGTGTGAGCACTAAGTACATGATAATCAATACCCAATACATACGATGAATACATGTGAAAGAGTACCCACTAAACACGTAGGGGATAACATCCTATGACATGATCCATTTAGTACAAGTTCGTGTAGCCACTGTGTCAGAATCAAGTAAACAGTTCTAGAAAATGTAATATATCTATTATCATGAAATAAAAACTAACAGAGAAATGTACTCGCCTCGAGTCCAGAGCAAAAGTGGTAACTCTGTGTCCTAGCTGGGATTACACACACATATATATGAATGGTATATTAAAATGGGTATAATGAGTGATAAATGATCTATAAATGCACTAAAAATATTTTTCTAGGTTAATATTATGTCTCACTAGTCAAACTAGGTCAATGCTTTGATATTAGGTCCAATTCTATATTCTAGGGTGATTACTAGTCCATACTAGTAGGTGTTAACTATACTAGCTATATTATCCTTAGTTGATACACTATATATATATATATATATATATATATATATATAAAAGCTAGTATGTCTACACCATGTATATAACATTACAATATCCTACCTACTACCCAAAGGTTAACTAATGATCAACTCTCACCTAACTCTAAAATACCCCTGATATCAACCAGGCTCAGAATAATACACTTGCACCTGATGCCTACACATATTCAAATTACCCAACTGATAATCTATAACCCAATACCCTAATGCATATAGGTATCTACTACTCACTTGGCATTGGATATCTCCAGGTATCCCTGATACTAATTGTGAGCATATGTGCACTTGTATGTGCACATGCACTATCTACTAACACTCCTCTAACACAAAACCTAAACTTGATCTCCTTCCCCTTGGCCTGCTGTTACCTGAACCAAAAGCTCCACTCCCATCTAACTGCAACTACAGTATACATACTTCACCCCCATTACACCAAATTCACACTGCATTCATTACCTACACAAACTAATACCCTTCTCTCTCTTCTAATTTATAGTTTCCTTCGTGCTCACTTTAAGTGAACAGAACTGCAACTGCTTTTCCCCTTTCCAACATGTTATGGCTGATGCACTTTAGTGTGTGTCAACTGATACCACTTATTCTTCATAACAGGCCCAAATCCTTACTAATAGCTCCATTTGAGGTTTGATACACTCATTTTCCATACTGCCAACAACAGTTGGTATTGCTACCAATCCTTATTACATATGCACTATTATTTGTACTGCACTAAGGTGCAGTTCCCCCCCCTTCTGGTCTCCTACAGCATACTGAACCTAACAACACTATACTATGTATTGCCGATTGCTAATCCTATCTCTCCTACATAAGACTGTAACCAACACTACACTGACACACCCCCTAACTCCTACTACTACTCAACACAAGACACACTGACACCATCCTCATTCACACACCAACCTAATACCCCTACTGATATCACAATCAGAAACTTTCCCCTATGTATCAGTACCTATTTTTGTTGCTCCTACAAGCCTAGAGCCTCATATTATAGTTCCTAAACACTCCACAGTTTTGCAGTGCCAGTAACATATAACTAATCTACTATTAACTCTATAACATTGCCTGGATCATACATCAGGTAACTTCCCTCCTTTCTTCCAACTAGACTGGCCACCATGCTGCAGTTAGCATGCTTCCCTGCAGTTCTTCACATGTACACTGCTCTGGACATTGTGTTTTGGTCTTGTGTACCAAGTTTAGCACAACTCTAGTGTCACCAAAACTATACACACAACATGGCTTGATACCTTCACATATACTTGTTGTTTTTCCCCAAGCTCCTGCAGCTGTTGTTGTGAATGCCTTGCTGTCTATACTCTATTGTACCACATACCTATTCTACCAAGTGCACTGCTAATGCTATTATTCCTCTCCATGTTCACCCGATCAGTACACCCAAACATAATACACACAGCCACTTATAACTCACTCACAGTCACTCGATCACCAATACTAATTAGGAGTCAATTCATTAAACACATTAAATACATACCTTAGGACACTCATAATACACCTCAAGCAAGGTGCCAAAACTTCCAATTCCTTACAAACAATAATTATACATATCTATATCATTATAATATAACTAAAGTAATGAAGTGCCCTGCTCCGTGTAGGCACTATATACAAGAGATATCAGTTTGCTGACTCAAAAATGATATATTCCTTAAGAGCTCCTTGTTGAACCAGGAGATGACTGATCTAGGTGAGTGGACAAAACTTCGTTCTCTGATTCTTACATGCCTTAATAATAAATCTGAGTTTTATAATGCCTATTGCTAAGAAGATTATTGTTTTTGTTGCATGAATAATATAACTGCATGCTTAGCTAGAACTTGAATGCTTGTCAATAGAGAACCTTTCCATGTTAATAATAAGAGTAAGAGATTTCTTGAACATGTTTCCATATCGCTTATATTTTGATAGAACCACATCGTGCTTGAACTTGTTCAGAGAGGGCGGCCAGTCTGCACAGAGATAGAAGAGAAGGGATAAATGGTCTTCTTGTTCATTTCGTCTGCATCATAGAGTTTATCTGATAGTGTTTCATGCATTCGCATCGGTCGGACAATGGCTATTAGTGAAGAGCTAAATCTTGGTCCCGGTTGCTATAATGTTAGTAAAGAGCAACCATGAGTCACAGCTGCTAATAGCATCAGATAAAAGAGTCATTGGTTAGCTGGATTACCGCTACCGATCCTAAGTTTCTCGGGAACCAAAAGCATATAGATAATTCATCATGTTTTCTTGATAGAAGGATAGTTCCTAGATGGTGCATTATTCCTAGAGTCATTGGGTATAGCTCACAATACACGCTACGCACACCCTGATAGTAGAATAATCGGCTTGCCTTGTGTGCTTAAATGAATCAAACATGAACACTGTTTTAAGAGATATTTCCAAAAGAAGTAATATGACTCCGTTCCTGTGCTGCATGTAACGAACATAGGTAAAATTAAAAAGATCACTAGTAATGTAATATTTTATAACATGATTACTTAGTGTTGGTTTTAGTGAATATTGCTTCTGTTCGATGATTTTAGACTCACCAGTTCTTTCTCTAAAGTGCTGACCCACCAACAGTTTGCTTGTTCGTAGATACTGGATCGTCCGAGTAAGCGATAGGCATGCCTCATCCCAAGACCCAGAAATCTGGTTTCGATATCTTGAGCCATATCGATTACTTTGAGCTGCTTTTGTATAGAGGGACATAATGTATGGAACGATGTCATTATATTCATAGAACCTCGTGCCTTGTGAGTTGTCCTATATACTCAGATGGATTATTGTTTGCAACATTGTCCCTCCGTTGCGTACTCGATTGATTCGATGATAGCCACAACTTTAACGATGTTGCCTTGTGCGGGCGCAACCCCAGGCTCGCTCGGCATCACGTCCCGATGGCAAACGACTATACCCCCTACGGGAGCTCCGTGGAATGGTGATTCGCGCCTAGCGGGGGCGTTGTCGGGACCTTCGAGATCGGGGCATGACAAGTAACTTGCTATAATAAGAATTGAAAAGTAATTATACAAAACCCAAAATAGAGCTCTGTATCACACGGTATCACACTGTGTCGTGATACAACCTACTCGTGTCTAATTATGGACACGTAACTAGTTTCGCAAACCCGATCTAAGTCTAATTAGAACTAATTGGTCTCACGACACACAATTGATGTGTCAAACTCATAACTTCCCCAAATTGCATACAAAACCTATATAGAAGTGTCTACACACATCAATTAGGCCTAGAACTTCATCATATAGGTAGCTCTATGCTATTAGGGTATTCTGAAAAGTCAAATGCATGATTTAGAATTCTAATGAGGAAGGAAATCAGAAATATAACTATTGGGAGATAAATTACCAATGAAAAGCACAACAGACACGATCCGGACACGATTACCTTACCACAAGCTGCTTTTCTAAGTGCCCCTTGCCAATCCAAGCTCCGATGATCTTCTATTGATGAAAATTGAGAGGGAATGAGAATAAATTAAGAGGGATTAATGGAGGGATGAATGAATTGGGGAAGAACACAATTGGTGATCTAGAATTGAGTGCATAAATAAAGAGAAGAGAGAGAGAGAAGACTATAAGGGTCGGCCCCTTGCTTTTTCCCTCTTTAAACAATTGTCAATATCTAATTTACCCCTAATGGTTAATCATGAGGAATAATTAAGGAGGGTATAATAGGAAGTCTCTATACTAATACAAATTAGTCTTAATCCTCTTAATTAATTAAGGGAAAATGGGTCCCATGGTCCTAGTTAATGTTGGGCTCAATAGTTGTCATGACAAGTCCAATTGGGTTCACTGGTGTCAAGTCAAAATAATAGGCTAGCCCACTACTATAAATAAATAATACAATGCACAAATAAAATATATATATCACTCATATTAAATATAAACTCTAAAATAAAATAACTATACAAATTTACTAAATTATCCCTATCTGGAAAAGTGAGGTGACAATCCTACCCACCTTAAAAAAAATTTGTCCTCGAAATTAAGAAAAAACTAACAACCAGAATAATCACAACAAGCAAGAAAAAATTATACCTCACAGCTCAAACAGATAAGAATATCGCTCGCGCATCTCGGTTTCTTGCTCCCACGTAGACTCCCCTGGAGAGTGATGCCTCCACGCGACGCATACCAAATGAATTGTCTGGTTTGACTCGATACGAGATATAAACTCTACCGACTCCCATGATACCTTTACCAGTAAGTATATTAAGTCTTACTGATAATGATTCAGGTTCTAATCCAACTCGTATTGCAAATTGTACAGACATAAAAGAATGTGATGCATAGAAATCAAATAATACTGAAGCTGAATGAGATTTGACGAGAATGGTACCTGCCACCACTTCACTTGAAGCTAACTGCTCTTCCATAGTGAGTGCCATCGCCTGACCTTGTCCTCTCAGTGCTCGTCCTCTCGGTGCGGACCTTCTTTCCTGACCTGTACTTAAGCTTGGGCCTGCGCATATTGTTGTGGCCTCTGTTGCTGGAATACTTGAGATTAGGTCGACAAAAGCCTCTAACCCTGGTGTTGTTGAATCGATACAAGAGCCCTATACTGCAGTCCTGCTGGGGAAGATAAGAATGAACTGGCTCTATTTGTGCAAGATCCCATTCTGTGACCTAGAGCTCCACAAGCTAAGAACAACCCTTATGCTCTGTGGCACTAAGAAACTATGTGCCCAAGCTTTCCATAATGAGAACACCCTACTGAAGAAGATGTCATTTGCTATTGAGTTCGGGTTGGGAATGTTTGCTGAACTGAGGCTGTCAAAATCGGCCTCCTCGAAGATCCAATGGTTAAATCCCTAATTGTCGGAGCTGAAGATTGGGTGTAATAACCTCCTGATGTGTGGGTCCTCTTCGTCGCCCAGTCCTGTCTACGATTCTTTAGGAGGTATACTCATGCCTCCTTGCTGCCCTTAACACAGCATCAAAAGTATGAAGCTCATTCTATTCTACTGCCAATATGATCTCTAGGTGAAGTCCCTGTTGGAACCTTTTTGCTCGATCTAATTAGGTTGCCACCAAGGTGGGAGCAAATCGACTAAGTCTACAGAACTCTGCCGCATAGCCGTCGACAGTCTTGCCCATATACTTTAAGTTGTTAAACCTTTGTTGTAGATCATAACGCGATATTGCGTCAAAATATCTAGTCTGAAATCTTTTATTGAAGACATCCCAAGGGATGGGTACTTTTAGTTAAATCATCTGTGTTGTCCACCAGTCCCTAGCCAAGTCTAGCAACTATAGTCGTACTACTAACACTTGCTCCCTAGCCGACACTCCAGCTGTCTCTAAGATCTTTTCAGTGTCTTGAAGCCATGTGTCCGATGTAATCGTGTCCTCTGTGCCATAGAAATACAATGGTTGGAGGCGCTTGAAGTTGCTTGCTGAGTTGTGGGCACGATGTCCGCCTCTTTCCAAAGCCTCTTGTACTGACTAAGTGAAGTATGTTCTTTCGACATCCTTGAGATGCCAATAATTATCGAAGGATACCAATCAGCATATTGTTTCCCCCTCCTGCCTTAGGTATTGGTTGTACGAGAGGCACTGGCTGGATCTGAGGTTCCTTATTTTGAGCTATTTTGGACCCGACCCCAGAATGCTGAGGCTGAACCTTAAGGGTTTACTGGGCATTGAGATGCTATCCTGCTACTGGAGGAACTCGGGCTAGATAATTAGAAGGACCAGGAAAAATGTCCCTGAAAGATAAAGGACACAAGGATCAAAGGGATGGACATGATTAATCGAGGATCAAGGCATATGTTGAATCAGGATTTCAAGGATATAAATTCGACACTGGAGGAGATCAATGAGTAACACGATTGAGTCATCTAAAATATCTGGTAAACCCCCCATACTTCTGAATTTTTAGAACTGCATGGGCCACCACTTAAAGCGTGTAATGCCCTAGAACTAAAAGGCAAGATTACCAGAAGGCAATATATCAAGTTCCAAGACACGAGCTAAATACATGCTCGGTAGCTAAACGTCTCAAAAGTATAAGTACAAGATCAAGTGGGTGATGAAGAAGAAACCTACTCATGTTCTTGGGTGCTACTGGTGTTTACAATCTTGAGACAGAAAGTACGAACGATCATGTGATCCTGCTCCAAAATTTGGCCATACAAAACCATTGGGGTCAGACCCCAAAATAACAAGTACCACAAGGGAGCCAACTTAGGAACTAAAACCAGCATGCAAACAAATCATTAAGAAATGGCAAAAGAAACAGTTAAATAAATACAGCAGGTAAAATAATAGTTAAACAAATCTGGAGTATTTAAACAAGGTTATCTAGAATCAGTACTCAGGTTACAGTTTTTGGATCAGTTGTTAAATAAATCAGGACAAGACTAGACTAGACTAGAAATCAAGCAATCACGGCCAATCATGTCCTACGACTTGCTATCATTAGCTAACTAGGGTTATCAGATTCCTAGTTGCTAATAAATGCAGTATGAGATTCCATACAGCCACATGTCCTGCAGAATATCCGGGATATCCAGGCTTAAGGATACATAGAATAGATTATATCAGGCATAATAATTTACAGGTAATGCACTACTCGACGACGTGTTAGAAGTGTGCCCCTCACGACCGAGAGCTCCAAATCCATCAGGTGTTGCTGGGATTTCAGGATTATATGTAGCCAGTAAATCTCTCTAAATGCTTATAATTTATTTTTCCAGTTGTTATCCTGGCCAAGTTATTAAGAATTTCTGAACATGGTGCTCAAAAATTTTGCTTAGATATGATGCAGGACATGATATGACAGTTGTTTGTGGTATTAAACGAAAGAATGAAAATATATTCAATATGGGGTTTACACAGAACCTGCCTTCTTTGGTTTACAAACAAACTTATACAATTTGATCCTATACGAGGATATGGGAGTACAATTTATTTAATCTGGGTAGATATTGCTATAGGTGTCTGATCTGCAGTCGATCACTTTAGCCCTTGGACCACATGATGTTGAAGAAGTGCTGTAGAAGACAGGAAGCAGCTTCGGAGGTTGCAGAAGAGGGTGGATGCACGATGCCAAAGTCGTCGATCCCTGCTCTTTGCCTGAGCTCCGGATGCTCTCTCTCTCTCTCTCTCTTGACCAATTTTTTGACCTTTCCAATTTGTCGACCTCTGATCTGATATTGGTATTCTTCACCAATTTTTTGACCTTTCCAATTTGTCGACCTCCTTTTCCTCATTGATAGAGGTCTCTATTTATAGAGTTTTAGTGACAGTGACCACTCCGTCGGTGTAAAAACTGAGGAGTGGAAAGTACAGCACCCTTTTACACAACGGTTAAAGTAACCAATGCCTGCGTATAGATGATCTTTTGAATGAGCGTGTGACGCGGGTCCAACTAAGGGACACAATGCGTATAATCGCTACGAAGATCATGGCGTAAAAGCCACATAGGTAGGTATCCATTGTGTAGAAGATGTTGGTATAGAAGCCAAATGTCTGTCACCATGGCATAGAAGCCAAATAGTTATCAAACCGGCATAGAAGCCGAACAGGCATAGAAGCCGAGCATGTGTAGAAGCCGAATGGGCACAGAGGCCGAATAGGCGTAGAAGCCGAAGGGGCACAGAGGCCGAACAGGCGTAGAAGCCGAGTGGTCATAGAGACCGGGCAGGCGTAGAAGCCAAAGGGGCACAGAGGCCGAACAGGCGTAGAAGCCGAGTGGTCATAGAGATCGGGCAGGCGTAGAAGCCAAAGGGGCACAGAGGCCGAGCAGACATAGAAGCCGAATGAGCACAAACGCTGGATGGGCGTAGGAGCCGCTGCGTACCGTGCCACAGTGCTGATGTGGACGTCTTAGCCGAAATTATGGCTTTTGAAGATATAATCAAATCCCTTGCATTAAATGCCGAGATTTGCCACCATCCTGTGCATTAAATGTGGAGGCATATTCTTTGACAGTCTGCAACCCTTTCTGCGCATCAGTCGCAGAGACGTACCTTGAGAAACTGTCACCGCTCTGTGCATCAGACGAAGAGACGTGCCTCGAACCCCGTACGGAGTGCAGCTTTTGGTGTGGCAGGCGATTTGTCTACTGCAGAACGTAAACAGCTCTTATTTTGCCTGTGTAAAATAAGGCAGCATATCCCTCCGTTCTTGTAAAAGCAGTTTACGCGAAGGGGATGGCAGTATTTGACAGCCTGGGTCGCAGTGCTGTGCCATCATTATAGCTGTCGCCTGGGTAGTCGAGCCGTATCCTTTTGTCAGAAGTCCAGACGTCAGGTTCATTGTAGGCTCTGACAGGTTCATCGCAGGATCTGACAGGTTCACTTCGGAGAATACAAAGCGTCTCTTGTACACCTCAATGCTGCGTATGAAAGGGGATGAGTTTTACGCCCTGGAGGCGATGAAGCACCCTGTTTACGCTGAAGCGGCTTGGGCGTACTGCCTTACGCGGGTGGTCCTTCGAGCTTTTCATATTTCAAACTGCGTTTTAGCGGAAAAGGCTCTGTTGCACGCTTGATGGCTCTGAAGGCCTCTGCTTACGCTGCTCTGCACCAATATGCCGCGTATAGTCATCCGGCGTATTTTTTATGCTTCTACAACAGTAGCTTAACAAGTATATTCAGGACAATAACAAGCAAATCAACCACGAGAATTTACCTTATCAGTTCAAGCATTTCAGTTTAAAAAATTCTAGCATGTCAGGATAACAATGCTAATACCAACCATGTTCAATTCTAGCATGTCAGAAGTGTACTTCGTCGAGCCACTATCAGGAATATATTACAGGTCAGGTATCGAGAGTTCAAGATTAACAGTGTCAATATAATCCATGTTCAAGGAATTTTAGGTTCTGGCAGGTTATCACTATCGTGTTATAAGCAATTTTAGAGAAGACTTGCATTCATAAAAATTAAACTGAATAGTTTAAACAATGGAAACAGTTAAACCATTAGAGAACAAATTATAAGAAGTTAAGCTACTATAAGTATCATAGGCGCATGGGGTAAGCTGGCCGCATGGAAGAGTTGGCCGCATGCAAGAGCTGGCCGCATGGAAGATGCAAAGTCCACTCCTCGTAATAAATGTTGAGTGACGGGCAATAAATACCAAGTCAGAAAAGTGACTGATGTGACTAGCCGTGTCTGAGAAGTGACCGATGTGACTAGCCGTGTCAGAGAAGTGACCGATATGACAAGCCAAGAAAGAGAGTCTGAAGGAAAAGACAAAATCATGGAAAGTCATGCCAAAGCGGTGCAGAGACATGCACCTACAAAATGGAACGCATACATTTGTGTTGCATACATACGTTGTCGCATTCATGTCTGGCCGTATGGGATCTTCATGCGTTCAGCGAGTCAACAGAAAGAGTTTCTGTCACTTAGCTTTTCAAGAACTTTGTTTCAAAAACTCAAGTGTGAATTCAGTCATGTGCCTCAATAAGATAGGCGCATGCTGCAAGGATATGTGGCCAAGAGTTCGTGCCACATGGCTCTCTCGACCACATATAGGCTGGTCGCATGAAACTCCATCATCCCAAAATAGCAAGTCTACCATAGAAAAAGCTCCAAGTCTAGAAAACTTATATTCTCCATGAAATCCTCATTTAAAGTCTGAACCCAGTAAGATAAAGTTCAAAATTGCATGAAATCAAGTGCTCCTCAACATGGAACAAGTAGTTTTTGAAAATATCAAGTTTTAAGATATCAAAACCAAGTAAACTCATGGAAGCTCCAAACTTGAAACTTAGATCTACTCCAACCAAGGCATCAAAACCAAAAATAATAAGAAGAAAACATGAAAAGCAGTTTATAGAGCACAATATAGAGCAATAAAATACAAAAAAATAAAATAAATGCAATATAGCAAGTTTTTTTTCATTGGCAAGATGTACTTTCCTAAATCCACTACTAAACTACTACCACTACTATCCAAGACAAGCTCACGGCTGGGGCTAGATTCGGCCAAGGAGAGGAGAGGGAGAAGAAAATAAAGAAAGAGAAGGAAATGAAAAAGAATCAGGAGAAGAGAGAGGGAAGGCTATTCATATTAAAGGGTGACTAGCACTATTAACATTCTAGAAATTACATGAAAGCAGCTAGAAAAAACTATAAATTATATGGAAAGTAATATACAGCTATAGCACACATATACCAGATAAAATATAATAATACTAAAATAGTGAGACGAGTCTCACACTCTATACTTTATTGCATTATGACTTATACCTTTTGTATCTTGTTACATTCCTCTGAGGACCTGGTTCCTTTTCAGGTTTAGTTGAGCCAAAGTACAAGCAGGTCTACGGGCCGGGTCTTGACACTATTTACGAGCATAATGAGGTATCCCTCGGTCAGTACATTTGATCTGGGTATGATACCATCTTGGTTGCGGTCTTCTACTTGAGTCTGCCACTATCTATCTTACTTTCTGTATTTCCTTTCAGTATATTTGTCTAGTGAATTTGTCTCTACCAACTCTAAACTTATTATGGTCATGTATGACATATTTTGATTATATTGACTATATCGTATTCAGACTAGCTTATTTTCTTGTGAATGAGATTTAGCATACCTTTGACTATGTTATCACTTAGGTACAACAATATACGTACTTAGAATTCTATTAAATTAGGAAAATTCTCGATTATGTATTGGCTGGCCATTGCCTCGTGGCCTAGTCCCGTATATTTTGGAACTGGGGCGTGACAATAGTCTTTAGAAAGGATTTGCTACTGGATTTGACTCAATAAACCTAAAAGCATACTCTTCAAACCTAGCATATGCATCAACATAAGTACCATTAATTTCTGCTAATGCCATCTCTCGGGCTCTCCAAACTTTAGAATAAGTAATATGTATCCAATGTTCTCTATGTATATCCCTCACAACTTGTGGTAGACTGTATGACTACACTACCAGAAAAAGTCAAATTAGCGACGTCTAAAAACGTCGCTAAAAAACCAAATATCTTCGCTAATTTGGTTTAGCAACGTAATTAGCGACGTTTTAAAGTTGTCGAAAAAAACCAAGTCACAAAAAAAAAATGTCGCTAAACGTCACTATACCGACGTTTTTAGCGACTTTAATGTGTCGTAAAATTTAGCGACGTTTAGCGACACCGAGTCACTAAATAGCGACGTTTATTAAAGTCGCTACACGTCGCTGATTAGCGACTTATATAGCGACGTTACACCGACGTCTTTAATGACCTGGCTATTCTGCCATGTCAGCAATTGGCGACGTATAGCAACGTTTTTAGCGACGTCATTAGCGACATATTTAGCGACTTGTTATAGCATCGCTAATTAGCGACGTATTTAGTGACGTAACATAACGTCGCTAAACGCCGCTAAAAATGTCGCTAATTTTAAGAAAAATAAAAAAAATGCATTTCTGGATTTACCAGCCCCCTTGGGTTCATTATCAGGTATATGATGGTAGTAGAAATAATTGAATAAAGAACACAGTAGCAGCACTAAGGAAAAAAATTCTAGTACACTAGGTAAATACATGCCAAGTATCAGTCATCAGTTGTAAACGAAAATATGAATAATATAATAAAATTTGAAGAAAAGAAAGCATCCAGCAAATCTCATCGTAAACGTAAAGAATATGGCAAATTTATATCCATACAATCGCATCCTAAATAATAATAAAAATAACTATACTACTGTGGATCTGCAGGAGGCTGACCACCGGCGCGCTTGAAGGATAAGAACTCCTCATACTCGTCCCGTGGAATCGACACCGATGTCGATGGAGAAGACAGTGACGTCGGTGGAGGCCGTGCCCGCTCCAAGTCTGCGAGCTCTGGTTGTAAGAGTCCAGGGTAGATAACAGCCTCGTACTGCTATGAACCATTGAATCCTACATCATCGTCAGCTTCTCGCCCATCGATAGCTGTGACGCCTGCAGCTCCATGATGTTGCGGTCATTGGAGGCTCTAATATCATTTGTCAATTCCCGTAGCTCCGTCATGCTGCGGTCGAGCATATCCAATCGTGCGATGAGCATCGGATCGTCCGCCTGCGGCTGGGACCGGAGCTGCTCCTCCATACTTCGCAACAATTCGTCATGGAGAGACGCAATCTGACGGTCAATGGCCTCCGGGATGGCCTCCTGGACTCTGGCCGACGACTGGGAGGGATGTATGGAATGCGCAGCTGTCGGGGAGGCCCTAGATGACTGCGTCACAACCAGGGCACTATAGGAGCCCGTACCGTAGTACGTACCCCTCTGGTGACCACCACCTGCGGTCACCCACAGGTCGTCCACCGACGGAGATGGAGCGGGCTGCGACGATGTACCAGTCTCTCCAGGTGTAGGTGCACTAGAAGTCACCTTCTCACGCAGCCTAAGATACTCGGCCTAGAAAAGTTTTGGAAACTCGATAATTGCCTAAGTTATATTAAAATTAACACAAAGTAAAGTAATACTTACATAGGTCAGTGAGGCCCTCTCATCAATGAGATTTCTGTCCTTGCGATGGGTGGCCAAGAAGACGGTCACCATATTTGTATCCTTACCCCTCTGTACCTGTTAAAAATATATTATTTATTACTAAACTTAAATAATTTTTCCATGTACCATTTTATGGTACTTATATTAAAATAATATATTTTAAAAGAAAAAACATACCAAACGACGGAAATATTCTGTCAACGGAATCGAGCCACCACACCACTTGGCAGCATTCTGCCTAGCCGCCTTGGCCTTCTTAGACCTTTCCTTGTAGCTCGGATCGTCGAATCTAGCCCTCATCGCAGTCCACTGCTCAGGCGTGATCCAACCTAGGATTGGTTTTCCAGCACGATCACGAGCCTTCTGGTCATCCAGAGCATCTCGGATAAGCTTGGCGGCAACGGTAGGAAAGAGCCGCTCGATCAACTCGGCCCAGTACAGAGGATAAAAATACGTTTGCTACAATAAATCATTTATTAAGTTAGCATCACGAATAAGTTATATAATATGCATAAATTAGAGGATTTATTTAATATACTTTTACGTAGAATTGTGCAAACCAGAACGCCTTCCTCTCCTCCGGAGCCTCAGAGTAGTTGATCCAAGGGCCACCGTAGTTGTTCCTCAGAAATTGGCTCAGGCGTCTCTGAACCGACGATGGACGATATCTATACAGAGATAATAATTTAGATTGCTGAAAAAGTCAATATACGATGAATAAAGAGAAACACAAATATATACTAAACCATCTAATTGACTTACTTTGTACCGTCGGCCCAAATCTCTGTCCTCGTCTCCTCCGGAGGTGCGCATGGAGGATCTTGTTGATGCTGGGACAACGTGGGCACGACCTCCTTGATATGCTTATTTGTCCCCATGGTTCCATCAACAGGAGGAACGCTGGACGAGGGTGTACTATCACGCTAGGAACTACTCGTCCCAACAGTCGGAGATGTGAGTGATCGATATACTGGAGTATTGGGCGACGATGATCCGGAACCAACAGTAGGCAGTACCGGAGTGGCACTCTGTCTACCTCAGGACCTGCCAAATCCTCCACGTCGTCCTGTCATATCTGAGAACAACATATGATGAATATAGAGAAACACAAATATATACTACATTCTACAGTCGAAATGTGATGTATATCTCAAAGCATTCTACAGTCAAAATATAATACATATATTCATTAATGGGTACATCTACTTCGTCAATTTTACAATCTTGATCTATATTCTACAGTCAAAATATAGTTACATTCTACATGCAATGTATTTTATTTTCAATCATCTTCAGAAAATTCATCTTGTTCGCCTTCGTCGTCCTGCTCTTCCTCTTCCTCGTCTTCACTTTCATCTACTTCGTTGTCCTCTTCGGATAATTCTACATCTTCTACATTATTACTCGTGTAATGAGTAACTTCCGTTGAGTCCACATCTACAATATTTGTTACAAGAGGTAGATCGTCCTCCTGATAAGCTATTTCGTCATTGTCAAAGGTATTTCTAGCTTTAGTCTTACATACTGCCCACCAATTCTTCCTCGCTGTCCCCCGTCTAGGATAAGTTATGAAGTACACGAGCTGAGCCTGACTTGATAGGACAAATGGTTCATAGCCTTGATATCTACTCTTGTAGTTTATATCCACAAGGCCATGCTTGTCAATTTTCCAACCTTGATCTTGAATTAGATCGAACCATTCACACCTGAATAGCACGATATTAGCAGGTTATGTGCCATAATTATATGTCAACTCCACAATCTCTCGTAAGATGCCAAAAAAATCATTGCCCGGATTGACGTCTTTGTAGTTTGAAGATTTGATACACAAACAACTGTTTTTCGTAGAATCAAGATCCAGAAAGCTGTCTCTGATAGGAGCATTTGTTGACTTGAACCTGAACCCATTCACACAGAAACTTGGCCATATTTTTACGGCAGTAATTGGTCCCTTGGCTAGAGTTCTAATAGATTCAGTCTATGGTGATATTAGACGATCGACCTAAATACCAAAGTAGCGATAGTAAGTTATTTGTTTTGCAAGTGCAGAAATAAAAAGTAATTACCAAGCATCTTACATATACGCTCAACCAAGAAGGAAAATGGCATCTCATATCTTGTTCTACTTCTTCGTCTGTTATGTAAGGTCTAACCGACCTCAACTCATCATTATATGTGCTGAAAAACAATGAAGCAACTGCTGATTAGTAGCATAATAGTATCTTATACTATTACATTGAGATAATGTAAACGTGGACGTATTAATTACTTACCCCTCTAGCTTCTCCACTTCATCCTCGTCGCAATTGAGTAATATATACAATTGAGCAGCCCTTAGCTCATCGTCATTCAAATATCTCTTCTTTATTTTTTTCGAAGACTTTTCGGACGCATTGAATACTTTGAGTATTGCATCATTAGATTCTTGATATGCGTCATCTTTTCTGGGAGCTTTCGTCCTATTAGTAGCAACATGCGGTTTGAAATACGTCGAGCAAAAGTTTGTAATCTCCTCGAGAATATAAGCTTCACAAATAGAGCCTTCAACCCGGGCCTTATTTTTCACCTTTCTTTTTAGGTGATTCAGATGCCGCTCGAAGGGGTACATCCACCGATAACTGACAGGACCACCAACACGTGCCTCATAGGAAAGATGAATTGGCAAATGCTCCATAGAGTCGAAGAATCCAGGAGGAAACACCTTCTCGAGCTTACACAGTGTTACCGCAATGTCCCTCTCTTGCTTTTCTAGACGATTGACGAGCAACTTAGTACAACAAAGATCTCTGAAGAATATGCTCAGCTCTGTCAATGGGTCCCAAACGACTTGCGGTAAGAATTCCTAAAATACAATCGGAATTAACCTCTCCATGAATATGTGACAATCGTTGCTCTTCATACCCACCAGTTTGTTCTCCTTGAGGTCGACGCATCTTCTCAAGTTTGACACGTACCCGTCTGAAAACTTTAGACCCTGAATCCACCTACAAAGTCTACCTTTATCCTCTTTATCCAGTGAGAAAACTGACTTAGGTTGCTTTAACTTTCCATTCCCCTCCTCTATCAAATACAATGCAAGACGTCTACATATTTCTTCTAAGTCCAACCTGGCCTTCAGATTATCTTTCGTCTTCTCCTTTACCTCTATTACAGTATTAATTATGTTATCAAACACATTCTTCTTGATATACATGACATTAAGGTTATGTTTGATCAGATTGGTGCTCCAATATGGCAGATCCCAGAATATACTCCTCTTTGTCCAGTTATGGGTGCGACCAAATCTGTTACACTTGTACCCCTTAGCAGGCTCTTCGATAGCACTTAGTAAATCTTTTACCTCTTTCCATATCGTGCATCCGGCCCACCTTGGCGGTGGATTGGCCTTCTCCACAACTCTCGCACGAAAAGTATTCCGGTTCCTCCGGTACGGATGATCCTTCGGCAAAAATTGTCGATGACAATCGAAGAAGCACGGTTTGCCTCCGTGTTTCAAACGGAAAGCCTGAGAACGGTCCATGCAATACGGACATGAGAGACGACCATGGGTGCTCCATCCCGATAACATTCCATAGGCCGAAAAGTCGTTGATGGTCCACATAAGTGCTGCCCTCATCTGAAAATTCTGCTTTCTAGAAACATCGTACATGTTGGCACCTACTTCCCACAGCTGATTCAACTCATCTATCAAAGGCTGTAAATACACATCGATGTTCCTCTTTGGATTGTTCGGACCCGGGATAATAACGGTTAGGAACATATACGGAGTCTTTATGCACATCAAGACGGTAGATTGTACGGAGTGACGATCACAGGACAACACGAATACTGGGAGCCCGAAAGTCCGAATGGGGTAAAACCGTCAGAGGAGAGCCCCAATCTGACATTACGTGCTTCCTCGGCAAAATATGGATACTCTCGATCAAAGTTCTTCCATGCTTCTCCATCGGATGGATGATCCAATACTCCTTCGATCTGTTTTCGCCTATGCCAACTCATATTTTCTGCAGTCTCCTTAACCATAAACAACCGCTGCAACCGCGACGTCAAAGGCAAGTAGTGCATCGAATCGGTAGGCTTCCTTGCATCGACAGACTTTCCTCTAACAGTGGCCTTATAGCGATCAGCACCACAGAATCTGCACGCATCTTCATCCTTGTCGTCTTTGTAGTACAACATGCACCCGTTGCGACATGCATCGATTTTTTCGTATCCCATCCAAAGCGATCTCACCATCCTCTTAGATCGATAGAAGTCTTTAGGCAACTTTGCACCCTCGGGCAAGATCTCTATAATCAAATCGAGCAGTCGATTATAGCATTCTTACGATATGTTAAAATCGGACTTGATGCTCAATAATCTTGTAACCACCTCCAACGGTGAATGATCCTCACAACCAGGATATAGTGGAGTCCTTGCATTCTCCAGCAACTCCATAAACTTTGCAGCATCGGCATTCGGTGCCTCCTCAGCTGCATCATAATTGTCCGGATTAAAACTAGGTCCCGTCGCATCATAATTGTTCGGATTAAAACTAGGCCCCGCCGCATCATATACCATGTTCACCAACCCGTCGTCGTAAGCATCGTGGTCTTGGACATCCATATACGGCTCCACATAGGGCTCCGACTCCGATGCTAGAGATACAAGTTCTCCGTGCGCGGTCCACTGATAGTAATTCGACGTGAAGCCCTTCGAGTATAAATGATATGTAACTTCCACTTCTGGATGATATTTTCTGTTGCGACATCTCACACACGGACACTTAATTTTGGTACCGTCCATGTACTGAGGAAAAGCCTTGGCGAACTACAGGAACTGCTGTACACCCTCAATGAATTCATCCCGCACACCGCACATGTCATCAGGATGACGGTTGTACATCCACGAACGATGACGTAGATAGTAATTCATATCCATTTCTAGATACTTCTACAAAAATGACAGTATGTATCATATAAATCATTACATACAGTGGTTTATCATCTAACTTCATAACTTAACCGTACTATAAAAATCATAACTGATATAATACATACTTTCATTTATCAAAGTCTAAAATAAGCAATATTCAAAACAACTGAAAAGAGGCCAAGTCTCTTAGTTTCTTAATATTTTATACTATTGGTAAAAGTAAACAATAGTTTTTTTTCCTACTTGAAAAGAGGCCAAGTCTCTTAGTTTTTTAATATTTTTTCTATGCGTAAATACTTAACTTCCCACATTAAATTGAATGAACAATTTTAATTAGTAAGAACTTTTTTGGAAAAAAAATTCCACTGTGATGTCTCAGTTTTCTTATTATAAAGTAGTATAGATATATGGCTCATAGTATCCTAGTAAGTTTTGAGTTGGAAGAAAACACACACACACACACACATAAAAATGGATTAGATCTTATGTTAAGCCTAGGCTTACAAGAGTTGCCAATGGCCTCTTTTGCTACATAGTGCATCCCTCGAAGCCCAGGCCCACACACACAAACATAAAATGGATTAGATCTTATGTTAAGCCTTGGCTTACAAGAGTTGCCAATGGCGTCTTTTGCTACATAGTGCATCCCTCGAAGCCCAGGCCCAAAGCTCATCTAGAGCAACTAGTTATCAATATAGTTGTTGTATTTACTAGTTATCAATATAGTTGTTCTATAAATACAGAGGCATCATCTAGACAGAAGAATTCAGGAATTGAGGTATTATAAGCTAAATCTAGAATTTCTACATCTAATTTCTGCTGTATTGTTCTATAAATATACAAAGGCACCATCTAGACCGAAGAATTCAGGAATAGAGGAATCATAAGCTAAATCTAGAATAATTCTTGAATTCCATAACTAATTCCTGCTGCACCCATTGCTAAAGTAGGAACTGTGCAAACTCCAATGGTTTCTTCTCCTTGATCCCCTGAAGAACCTGATAATTGAATCAGGATCCAGATCTCCAGAAGCAGATAATTCTGGCAATTCAATAAAGCTAGGCTGTACTGTAGGGAATTTATAAGGTACTAAAGTAACTGTACATCATGAAGGGTCTCTACTTCTTATAGAGGCAGAGGGGGATCATCATAGTAAGTAAAATATGGAGGACATAGTAGCAAGGCCTGCGGGGGAGAAAGAGACATGGATGCTCAGTGCATACAAGTGCAATGCTCCTCTGCACAAGACAAACTAGGAAGAAACATCCATAGTGAAGATAGAATATTGTATGTGTTTCAGTGTGTGTGTGTGTGTGTCAGTGTGTGTGTGTGTGTCGTGCCTGTGTCAGTGTCAGTGTCAGTGTCTGTGTGAGTGTGTGTGTGTGTATCTGCGTCTGTGTGTGTGTGTCTGTCAGTGTCTGTCTGCGTGTGTCGTGTCTGTATGCGTGTGTCGTGTCTGTGTGCGTGTGTCGTGTCTGTCCAGTCATCAGTTGTGTCAGTGTCACATGAGAGAGAGAGAGAGAGAGAGAGATTACCTAGAGCTCGAGGAGGAGGAGGGGGTGCCGGAGTAGCCGCAGCCGTGGAGAGCCGGTCGCCGGAGGGAGGTGGGGCGGGGGAAATCGAAAACTTTCGAAATTTTCGACAGATGGGGGAAAAGAATCTGAGCCCTAATTAACCAAAATTTAGCGACGTTTAGCGACGTATAATAAAAACGTCACTAAATTAAAATTTAGCGACGTCTAAGACGTCGCTAAACACGTTGCTAAATATTTTTGACATATACGTCGCTAATTACGACGCTAAACGTCGCTAAATCAGATATATTAGCGACGTTTAGCGACCTTAATTGAATTTATAGGGACTAATCTTTTAAAATCTTAATAAAAGTCGCTAAACGTCGCTAAATGTCGCCATTTAGCGACGTTTTTAATGGAGTCGCTGATTTAGAGACGTTTATACCAGAAGTCGCTAAAATACGTCGCTAATCCCGCTTTTTCTAGTAGTGCTAGTTGTAAACCCCCTCACAAAAAATAGGCATTTTGTGTATATTTTATATTATTATAGATTATTTTAAATATTAAATTTCTTTAGAGTATTCTCTTAGTTAATTAGAAAATAAATTTATTAGTATATTTACTTATATAAATATTTATTTAGAATTATTTTTAGGCTATTTTAGATTTTGGAGATTTTTTTTAGCATTTTTAGGTAATTAAAACATAGGAAACCTAAATTTCTAGGACTTTCATGATTTACTATGAGACCATACTTGCATATTATTCCTATCAAATATTTATTTTAGGTTAAAATATTTAATTATATTTTCTATAATTTATTTAGAATTTTAAGAAATTTATTTAGATTTTTGAAATTATTTAGGATTTATTTGGATATATATAGTCTTAATATTAGATATATGTTAATTTAGTGTTAATAGATATTAATAAGATTATATATAAATTATTTGTATTATCTTTAATTCTTTTTAAGATTATAAATTATTGAGATGAACTCAAACTCTATTTTAAATTATTTCAAATCCTGAGCCTACTAGGAAAGCAACTTCATGTATATCCTATCCTTATTTAAACTGATCCTAATCATATCCAAATTAGCCAATCATAGTCGTATTCAATTAAGTAGTCTCCACAATTATAAGTACCTATTAGACTTATGTAATAAACTCATCTTTCATAATTTTTTTCCCAAACTTCTCTCTTTTTCGTCCAAAAATAGTCAAAATTCGTCATAAATTCAGCCTCATTTTCTAGTAGTTATGACAACTTAAAAAGACGATATCTCCTATCTCCGGACTCCAAATGCGCTCCAATTTTTTTTTAAAACCATATCAAGATTAGTTTTCTGAATATATAAATTATTTTAATAATTTGTGAACCTATTTTTCCATAAAATTCTAAAAGTGCCAGCTGTCCAAAATTAGACGCATTTTTGTGTTTTCGAGATTTCGGGAGATCCCGAACTCGGAATTACGAGCCGTTTGAAGTTTCAAAAATCTGACATGATGAAATTCCATAAAATTATTTTTCTAAAATTTAACATAAAAGTTTAGTCTACTGTAAAATTCTTGCAACGTAGACGTTAATAGGAAACCACCGAAAACTGTCATCTGTGCGCCCTTGTGGACATAACTCTTTACCGACTTATGATTTTATGAAACCATCGATTCTGACATTCATATAGCGCTAAAATCTATAAAATTTTAAACACAAATCCATGATTTGAGTTGGTTGACTTTTTGGTCAACGGATTGCCTCGATTTGCGTGCCACGGATCATAAATCCGTAAATTTGACTTTCTTTGGACCAAAATTAGGGTTTAACAATAAAATCAGATTATAATAAAATTAAAATACAATTTTAGATTATTTTATTCATGTCACGCTCCAGTCCCAAAATACCGAGGGACTAGACACATGGCAATGGCCAGCAGCACACACTGATGGACAAATCCAATTTAATGGATCCATCAGGGCGTACTTAAGCTGTAAAATAAAGTCTACGACAATTATGGCACAACTAATCTCATCCACACAAGATAAAATATGATCCACAGATATAAAAAATGTAAACCAGTCTCTACAAAGTACTTCGGAGAACAACCTGATAAAAATCTGATACAATGGTTCAACAGACCAAAATATAAATGACTGAATAAAGTAAATACTGAGCATGAAACATAGATGCTCAGGAAAAGTCTTCAGCTAACACCTCATCCTCGGGTATCGGTACAACTCCTGTATCAGCTCCTGGCGTTGTCCCGTATACCTCGGGATAGATCTCGTCTGCAAATCCTGGGGACATAATCCGGATCCAGGTCCTCAGGGGACATAGCAAGGTACAAGATAATACAAGCCAAAATAAATGCAGTGCAGCAAATAATGAAATAAATAGGGTAAGTATGTAACCATCTATGTGAAATGCAAGTGAGAGCATCACTAATACTCAGGCTGAGCCACTACAAGCTCTGTGTCGGGGAGCCGGGTAGCAGTAATAATGAGTAATGGGCCAAGCTCGGGTTTAGAGTCTTGCGCCTCACAATAATAGGGGTTTTATATATATGATCAGCCTGTTGTCTGTGTGTCTCTCCCCACCCAATGTAACCACACGTCTCATGTCCACAACGTCTCATGTATATGTCACGCAAGATCATAGCTAATGCAGCAAGTCATATAGTATCCATGAATATAATGTCTATGTCATAAATCTGTATCCTATACAGAATCACCATGAATATCTCAAGAAGATTCTGTCTCATGAATAGTATCAAGTGTCCCAGGTTATAGTGTACTTGATAAGACAAGTACGAGAATGTAAAGGGTTACGAATGTCCATCTCTAGGTGACAATACACAACACCGCGTACGGTGTTGGCACCCGACTAATAATCAGACGCTAAGTAAGTCACATGGTCCTAGGTTAAGCATGCACAACAATATAATTGAAGCAAGACAAATATGTAACAAGACTGTAGAGTTTAGCAAGGTACACTTGCCTGGGGTTTGAATACCAACAGCTGTCCCTGTATTAGTGGATCCTGCAGGTACTCCTCCAAAAGTTGTAATAAACATCACCAACAGTCTAAAAAAATATCAAATAACTAGAAACGCCTGTCCTTAAGTCCAATTTGGACACAGGGACAAAAATGATATTTCCGGGTCAAAGCGGGGTCCACATGTGGGCCACTTTGCACCGAAAAATGTGTCAGGGTCAAAGGTCTCCAATTTCGTCAAACTTAGTGTCAACAAGTCAGGAACGATGATACGAATCCAACGAAACTTCCAGAATTGGATTCCGATGAGCCGATCACAAAATTGCCCGTCAAGTGGAGCCTGCGGGGCCTACGATACACGATTTTGTCAACATTCTCAGAATCGAACCAAACTTGGGTCACAGGACCAGCGTATTTCTACGAGTCCGATGGCGCAAGTTTCGTTTTGATCCAACGTGTGTACATGAAGTTACGACAAGATCCAGAAAAGGCAGATACGGGACGTTGTCGGCGGATACGCGTTGATTCCGGTCTGCACGCACATCCAAATCAACTTCTATGAAATCCCGCACGTCCGTATCAACGGCGCACACGTTTTCGTAAAGATCGCTGCGACCAAGTCATCCCGTTTGGCGGGACGCACTCAGTTCCGGGGTGAAAGACGTTGGTTTTCCTGTTTTTGGATTTTGGGTTGCGATCGCCACAGGACGCGATGCACCGAGCGGATTGCACGGGCATCGAGAGGGCTACACAGTTTACGCGACACAATTGACAGAACGGAAAACGGAATAACAAGGAGAGAGAACGGGTTACCTGAACAGGGCTCCGTGGAACGAGAATTCCTCGTGTCCGGGTGACTGTTTCGTGTCCTGGTTTGAATCTGCCGTGTCCGGGTCACGGGGATGCTGCTATTGGCAGCCGGCCGGACGAGGGATGGCTGAACTAGCCGGATAGGGGTGGTGCACCGTAGCTGCACGGGGGATGACGACCGCACGGCGGGTCAGAGTCTGCACAGTCGGTCGGGGGACACACGCGACCGGTTGAGGGACGCACAGCCGGTCGGGGGACACGCACTGCCGGTCGGGGGAGACGCACTTCCGGTCGGGGGACGCACAGGCCGGTCGGGGACCACCGTGGGGGAGTGCACAGTGGCCGGATGATGGCCTGAGCGGGACGGTCGGAGTCGATGAACAGTCGGTCGGGGGAGAACCGCACAGTTGCCGGAGGGATCTCATAGTTGGGCCGGAGAAGCTGCTCCAGTGTCGACAGTCGCGGTGGAAGAGTAGCAGGGGCGCTGTAGGCCGGAGCTGCACGGGGAGGCTGCGTTGGAGCCGCCGACAGTAGGCCGGAGCCGTCGGGGTGCTCGACTGGCCGGAGCCGAGTCAGTCGGTCGGCCGGTCGGGTCTCCAGGAAGAAGAAGGAGGAAGAAGAAATAAAGAAGAAGAAGAAAGGAAGAAGAAGAGGGATGTTGTATGAAGAATAATTATGAAGGAGGGAGGAGAGAGAGAGAGGGTGGTGGCCAGGGAAGATGAATAGGAGTCGGCTGAAATTCTATTTTAGGTTTTCGGATTTTTGGTTTCACCTAGAAAAAGGAAAAAGAATATAATTGTATATTTATATAGGTAGGATTTGGGCTTGGGTTTGACCTAGGATTTGGGCTTGGGTTTCGGCTCTCCTGGTTATGTTGGGAGGGCTAGAATTTGTATTAATTAAATGCAAGGGTAGATTTAATATACGGGACGATGTGCGCGCGTTGCACATCCCAAAAATTACGGAAAAATCCACGTGAAGGGAAAATTGGGTTTCTTCACGTATTGTCCGATGGTGGGGGCACCTCGGTACATTTTTGCACAAAAGTGCCCAACAATCGAGGAAATTGCACTAAGACGGAAATTAGATTTAATTAAATTAATTGAACGCGCACGAAGTTCTGAAATTAATTAGGAGTACCTGGGAATAAAATTAGGTCGGGCACAAGCGTCTGGGCCATATAAGATACAGTGTAGAATATTAATAAAATTTGGGTCGGTTTGGTTTGGTTTATTTAAAATAAACCGGGTTCAGTCAGGGTTTATTTAGGTTTAAATATACATTAGTTTTTAGGACTTTAAAATGCTTCTGGGGTCCAATAAATTCTCAGAAAATTATCCTATGTCCAGTATTTCATTTTACACTAGAAAATATTATTTTCATAATATTTTAATATTAATTAATATCATTTAAAAATCTTTTAATCATAAAATATCTTAGTTTTAATTCTAAAAATTATTTTAAATTGTGAGAAAATGTTTTAAAATATTCTGGAAAAATCAGGGTGATGACAATCTACCCAACTTATAAAAATTTTGTCCTCGAAATTAAAATTAAGTCACAGTAGAAGACAATGATGGTATAAGATTTATATTGGTTAAAATGCAAGGCTAGGTTTAACGGAGTGGGCGATGTTGTACGTTGCATATTCCAAAAATCATGGGAAAATCCACATGAGCGAAAAATAGGTTTCTTCATGTGTCATGTCAATGATGTGGACACCTAAATGCTCTTTTGCATAAAAGTGTGTAATCACCTGAAAATTTTTAGAATTTTAAAAACTAAATTTTCAGAATTTATTTGGAATTTTTCTGTAATTTTTAACAAAATAAAACTAGGGTATTTTGAGTTAAAATAATTTTTAAATAATATTAAATAATATTAAAATATTATGGAAATTATATTTTCTAGTGTAAAATAAAAATCTAGACATAGGGTAATTTTTTGGGAATTTATTGGACCCCGGAAGTATTTTTTTAAAGCCCTAAAATTTATTGTTTAATTAAACCCAAATAAACCTGAACCCGGTTCATTGAACCTAATTAAACCAAACCAAAATTTAACCGAACCGGCCGGTCTGACCAACCCAACCCAATTCCTAGCGGGTCGGATCCGGGTCCGACCCGACCCGCTTAGACCCGACCCGACCCGCCTGAAACCTAACCCCCAAATCTCTTCTTCTTTCCCGACCTCTCTCCTTCCGGCGGCCGTTTCCGCCGTCGTGGCCGCCGGCGACCTGTCGGTTCAGCTCCATAACGCTCCCGAGCCGCCACCCCTTCCTCTTCCTCAACCCCTCCGACCGTCCTCCTCCCTCTGCCGCTATTTAAACCCCTTACAGCCGAACCCAGTCCCTTCGCCTCCGACGAACCCACTCCCCAGTACCCGCAGCTCCGGCCGCTCACTACCAGAACTCTCCGGCCAGAGCCATCTCCGGCCAGCTCCAGCCCCCTACCCAGCTCCTCCATCGCAGTCGAGCTTCGACGAGCCTGACCTCTCAGCCTTCTAGTACCCGCAGTCTGCCCAGTCCGCAGAGCCCGACTCCAGCCCTCAACTGTCGAACCCGAGCGCCGCCTGGCCGACCTCCTCCGCCCACTCCCAGTCCGGCCATCCCCCTCCGTCCCAGCCGACCACCGGCGCCGCCCTCCAGCACTGACACCCGGTCGCCCTCAACCTCACCACTCCGCCAGAGCCTCCGAACTCCTCCGCCGAGAGCTCCGCCGAGCAGCCCCGATCTCCTTTCCCGTCCAGAACATCCCAGCGGTCGTTGCCCCGCCGCTGCCGGCCGCCTGACCTCGCCGCTGCCGCCCCGTGACCTGGCCGACTCAGACCCGCACCTCAGTTAGCCGCCCCGAGTCCGGCGAGTCTCTGGACGCAAAACCCGAACACGTCCAGGACTCGGAATCGGTGTCATTTCGACACGGACACGAGAATATCAGTTTCACGGAGCCCTGTTCAGGTAACCCGTTCTCTCTCCTCGCTGCCCCATTTTCTGTTCTGTCTGTTGCAACACGAACCCTGCGTGACCCTCTCGATGCCCGTGCAACCCGCTCGGTGCATCGCGTCCTGTGGCGATCGCGAACCGCGATCCAAAAATAGGAAAATCAACGCCCTGTTTTACCCCAGAACTGAGTACGCCCCGCCAAACGGGACGACTTGGTCGCGTGCGGTCTTTACCGATACGTGCACGTCGTTGATACGGACGTGAAAGATTTTGCAGAAGTTGATTTGGATGTGCGTGCACACCGGAATCAACGCGTATCCGCCGACAATGTCCCGTATCCGTCCATTCTAGAACACGTCGTAACTTTGTGTAGACACGTCGGATCGAAACGAAACTTATGCCATCGGACTCGTAGCAAAACGATGGTCCTGTGACCCAAGTTTGGTTCGATTCTGAGAACGTTGACAAAATCGCGTATTGTGGGCCCTACAGGCTCTACTTGATGGGCGATTTTGAGATCGGCTCATCGGAATCTAATTTTGGAAGTTCTGTTGGGTTCGTATCATCGTTCCTGACTTGTTGACACTAAGTTGGACAAATTTGGAGATCTTTGACCTTGACCCATTTTTCGGTGCAAAACGGCCCACATATGGACCCCGCTTTGACCAGGAAATATCATTTTTGCCCTTGTGTCCAAATTGGACTTAAGGACAGGCATTTTTAGCTATTTTATATTTTTTGAGACTGTTGGTAATGGTTATTTCAGCTTTTGGAGGAGTACCTACAAGACCCACTGATACAGGGACAGCTGTTGGTATTCCAACCCCAAGCAAGTGTACCTTGCCCAACTTTGTAGTATTATTACTTATTTCTTTGCTTATTTATATTATTGTAAATGCTTAAACCTAGGACCGTGTGACTTACTTAGCGTCCGATTAATAATCGGGTGCCAACCCCGTACGCGGAGTTGTGTACGTCATCTAGAGATGGACATTCGTGACCCTTTACATTCTCGTACTTATTTTATCATGTACATTATAACCCAGGACACTTGACACCATACATATGACAAAATCTTCCTGAGATATTCATGGTGATTCTGTGTAGGATACAGGATTGACATAGACATTATATTCTTAGAGATTATATGACTTGTTGCATTAGCTATGATCTCACGTGACATGGACATGAGACGTGTGGTTACATTGGGTGGGGAGAGACACACAGGCTACAGGCTATTATATATATATCTACTACTATTGTGAGGTTATAGACTCTCGAGCAGAGCTAGACCCATTACTTGTTATTACTGCTACCCGGCTCCCCGACACAGAGCTTGTAGCGGTCTCAGCCTGAGTACTAGTGATGCTCTCACTTGCATTTCACATAGATGGTTATGTATTGACCCTACTTGTTTCATTTACTATTTCACTGCATTTATTTTGGCTTCTATTATTTGTACCTTGCTATGTCCCCTAAGGACCTGGATCTGGATGATGTCCCCAGGTTTATTAGAAGAGCATTATCCCGAGGTTTACGGAACAGGAGCAGAAGCTGTAGCAGGACCTGATACTGGAGCTGAACCAATCCCCAAGGAAGAGGTGATGGCTGAAGACTTTTCCTGAGTATATGTTTTTGTACTCATCAGTTACTTTATTTTGGACTCTGTTGTTCTGGTCTGTTGAACCAGTGTATTAGACTATTATCGGGTTGTTCCCCGAAATACTTATTGAGATTGGTTATTGGTTTGCTTTTCTTATTGCTGTTGATCTTATTATCATTTGTGGATGAGATTAGTTATGACATGTTGTAGTAGACCTTATTTTACAGCTTAAGTATACCCTGGTGGATCCATTAAATTGGGTTGTCCATCAGAGTGTGCTGCTGGCCATTGCCACGTGTCTAGTCCCTTGATATTTTGGGACTGGGGCGTGACATGGTTTTTGTGGTGGCCCATGCAGGTCTACGACTAAAATTATTCGGTTTTAACTTAGGGATTGAGCAAGCCTGTAACAAGGATAGGATAGGTTATAAGATCTCTTCCATTGGTTGAATCATTTTTGAACTCTATATGGAATTCGAATTAAGTACTTGATTTGCATCCTGCTTTGATTCTACTGAATGTTCTCATAAAGTTTATTTTGGATGCAGAATAATGGATCCAAGAATTGGAGATGAGAATCCCTTGGGTACACCACAAGATCCTGTGGTTACCTATGGAGACGGAGTGACACCAGAGAATAGAGGGCAATCCTCTCAAAGGGATCAAGCTGAACAGCATAATTCAAGGTTCCGGCGTGACGACATCCCACCTCCGCCACAGTTCACTCCACAGATGCCTGTCTTTCCACCAGGGCAAGCCATTGACAGGCAGCAGATGTTTCAGATATTTTATGCCATGATGCAAGCCCAACAACAGGTTCAACAAGAGGCTCAGTGTCATGAGGCAGAGTATTTGAGAACCAGCCTAGTAACCGCACTGGAGCAGGTGAACCCACAAGCTAGGCGACCAGCTACGGGATCTATCACTGATTTCTGTCAACTCAAGCCCCGTACCTTTTCGGGCAAGGAGGGACCAACTGAAGTGCACAAGTGGCTCACAAACACACAGCACCAGTTGGAAGCAGCTGAACTTCCGAGGGAGAGATGGATGACTGCTGTCAGGATGCAGTTAACTGACAATGCACATCATTGGTGGCTATCAGAAGAGAGGAGGCTTGGACTGGACCGAGTCACTTGGTAAGAGTTCTCCAGACTCTTTCAGGAGATGTATATCCCAGCTGTTGCTAGATCGGAACTCCGAGACAAGTTCAACCGCCTTATCCAAGGCAATATGTCAGTGGAAGAATACAATAATGAATTCATTCGCCTGAGTCACTTCGCCCCTTCTCTAATTTCTACCGAAGAAGAGAAGGCGGAGAAGTTCTTCGACGGACTCAGGTTCGAGCTCCAAAGGTTGATCGGATCTGTTGCACCTACATCATACACCGACGTCCTTGCTGCAGCACGACGTATGGAGCGCGTTACCAGGAGGGAGTCAAGTCTGAAGCGACCATTCTCATCAGCACCATCCAGGGCATCACAGGGGGATTCTGCAAAGCGACCTCAGAAGAATCTACCTCAGAGAGCAGCACCAAGAACCCTACCTACTTGTCATTACTGCGGCAAACTAGGTCACATTGAGAAGGAGTGTAGATACAAGTTAGGACTATGCCTGGTTTGCGGATCCAACCAGCATCTATCCAGGGACTGCTCTGAACGCAGAGAGAGAGCACCAAAACTAGCTTTACCTGCACCAAGGCCAGCTTATCCAGCAGTGGGAGCACCACAGACGGGAGTGAGAGGAGTCAGACCACCAGCTCCAAGAGGATATCAGCAGAGACCACCATTGCCACCACAGGCAGCAATATTCCAGTAGGCTCGTCAGCAGAGGGGTCCAACTTAGGGACGAGGATAGGCATTTGTATTGGCTGTTGAGGAGGAAGCTACTGCTGGAAAAGTTATAGCAGGTACTATATTAGTAGCTTCATTACCTGCTGTAGCTTTATTTGATTCTGGAGCATCACATTCTTTCATAGCTGCTAGCTTCGTAGCCACCCATAGAGTAGCTACTGCACCCCTTCCGAAGACTAAGAGAATTCTTACGGGAGGTAGAATTATCCCGGTTAGTGATATCTGTAGATCTTGTTCGGTAGTAGTCTGTGGAAAAGAGATGCGAGCCCAATTTCTGATATTTTCCATGCCGGATTATGATGTTGTACTTGGTATGGACTGGTTAAGTCAGTACCATGCGACTCTTGATTGTCGGCTTGGAAAGGTTATATTTAGACCACCTGGGCATTCAGAGTTTGAGTTTCTTCGGGGAGCTGTAGAGCAAGGTGTTCAGCCAACTCTTAGGGTATTATCTGTAGAAGAGGAGTCAGGTTACCCAAGAGTCATATCAGAGTTTGTGTATGTATTTCCTGATGATCTTCTAGGTTTACCGCCTGATCGGGAAATAGAATTTACAATAGACTTAACTCCAGGAGCAGAGCCTATCACTTCATCAGTATATCAGCTAGCACCTAAGGAGTTAGTAGAATTGAAGGAACAAGTTGATGATCTTCTGGAGAAGGGTTTTATCCGGCCTAGTGTTTCACCTTGGGGGGCACCTATGTTATTTGTACCGAAGAAGGATGAAACAGTTTGCCTGTGTATTGATTACAGGGCACTAAATGCTGTGACCATTAAGAATCGGTATCCCTTGCCACGCATTGATGATCTATTTGATCAATTGAGTGGAGCTAGGGTATTCTCGAAGATTGACCTTAGATCCGATTATCACCAGATTAGAGTGAGGAAGGAAGATATACCGAAGACAGCCTTCAGGACCAAGTATGGACACTATGAGTTCTTAGTAATATCGTTTGGTTTAACCAACGCACCAGCAGTGTTCATGCGTTTGATGAACAGAGTTTTTTATCAGTACTTGGATAAATTTGTGGTTGTGTTTATTGATGATATTCTAGTATATTCCAAGAGCCACGAAGAGTACGAGGAGCATCTCAGAATCGTGCTAGAGACGTTGAGGCAGGAGAAGTTATATGCCAAACTCAGTAAATGTGAGTTTTGTATGGATAAGGTACCTTTCTTGGGACATATCATCTCAGGAGAAGGACTTTCAGTTGATCCAGAGAAGGTTGCGGCTATAGAGACTTGGCCTACACCAATATCAGTTGCTGAAGTGAGAAGTTTTCTAGGACTTGCTGGATATTACCGGAGGTTTATAGAAAATTTCTCAAGGATTGCGGAGCCCATGACGAAGTTGACACGTAAGGACCAGGAGTTATATGGACGGAAGAATGCCAGAAGGCCTTTGAAGAATTGAAGAAACGTCTAACAACAGCACCAGTCTTGACTCTTCCTTCAGGGTCAGAAGGTTTTTTTGTTTATAGTGATGCGTCAGGTAGTGGACTAGGATGTGTTTTGATGCAACATGGCAAAGTTATCGCTTATGCATCGAGACAGTTGAAGGTCCATGAGAAGAACTACCGAAAGCATGATCTTGAGCTAGCTGCAGTAATATTTGTATTGAAGATTTGGAGGCACTATCTTTATGGAGAGAAGGTGGAAATCTTCACTGATCACAAAAGTCTGAAGTATGTATATACTCAGAAGGAGCTCAACATGAGGCAAAGACGTTGGCTTGAGTTGATGGTAGACTTTGATATAGATCTGCAGTACCATCCGGGGAAGGCGAATGTAGTAGCAGACGCACTCAGCAGGAAGCCCACGGCTTATTTTTTGACGATGTAGTCTGAGCTATTGAGAGATCTACAGGAACTCCAGATAGAGGTTATTTTACCAGGACAGAGTGGCTTGCTGGCTAATCTTGAAGTTAAGTCATCACTTGTGGAGAGGATTAAAGAAGCTTTGCCTACTGATGCTCGATTTCGAAGACTTAAAGAGAAGACAGAAGCAGGCATGCAGACGGGACTTCGCATACATGAGGATAGGACATTAAGGTGCGGGAATCGTCTATATGTTCCAAATGGAGAATTGAGACAGGAGTTAATGACTGAAGCACATAGCTCTATGTACTCTGTTCATCCAGGAGGAACAAAGATGTACCAAGATTTAAGGCAGTATTATTGGTGGCATGGAATGAAGAGGGAGATTGCATGATTTGTGGCAAAATATTTAGTCTGCCAACAAGTAAAGGCCGAGCATCAAAGGACTGCTGGTACGTTGCAGCCGCTTCCCATACCAGAATGAAAGTGGGAACATATCACCATGTATTTTGTCATAGGATTTCCAAGAATCCCCAGTGGAAAAGATGCGGTATGGGTTATTGTGGATCGACTCACTAAATCGGCATATTTTTTGCTGTTTAGAGTTGGACAGTCCACAGAGGTACTAGTCGACATGTATATGCGACAAATCGTAAGATTACATGGAGTGCCGATTAGTATTGTATCGGATCGAGACTCAAAATTTACATCTCATTTTTGGCGAAGCATGCAAGAGAGTCTTGGCACCCGACTCAAATTCAGCACTGCCTACCAACCACAGACAGATGGCCAATCAGAACGTATAATTCAGATCTTGGAAGATATGTTATGATCTTGTATGTTAGACTTTGGAGGGTCTTGGGAAGATCATTTGCACTTAGTGGAGTTCTCTTAAAACAACAGTTATCAGGCAAGCATCCAGATGGCACCTTTCGAGGTATTGTACGGTAGAAAGTGCAGATCACCGATATGCTAGAGTAACGTTAGAGAGCGTCAAATATTGGGTCCAGAGTTGGTAATACAGACAGTTGAGAAGGTGAAACAAATATAGAATCATCTTCGTGCAGCTTAGGACAGACAGAAGCATTGGGCTGATCCACACAGACGTCCCCTGGAGTTCAAAGAAGGAGAGCACGTATTCTTGAGGATTTCGCCCACTCGAGGTACCATTCAATTTGGAAGCAGAGGCAAGTTGAGCCCAAGGTACATCGGGCCCTTTGATATTCTGGAGCGCATTGGTGAGGTGGCTTATCGTCTTGCATTACCTCCATCCTTAGAGGGAGTGCATGATGTATTCCATGTCTCACAGCTGAGAAGGTACGTGACTGATCCAAGTCACGTAGTTGATCATTCTGAGATCGCAGTGGGCCCAAGCCTGAGATATGAAGAACAACCAGTGGGTATACTCGACACCAGTGAGAAGACACTGCGAGGACAGACCATTAGACTGGTTCGTGGGGCTTGGAAGCAACACTCTCCTGGCGAATCTACTTGGGAATGAGAGGATATCATGCGCCAGCGTTATCCTCACTTATTCGAGGATGCAGGTATAACCTAAGCAATTCTTGTAAATTCCTATAGCTTTGTTCTTTAGTAGCTTATTCTCTTATTGCGAGGACGCAATCTTCTTAAAGGGGGTAGATTGTAATCACCTAAAAAATTTTAGAATTTTAAAAACTAAATTTTTAGAATTTATTTAGAATTTTTCTGTAATTTTTAACAAAATAAAACTAGGGTATTCTGAGTTAAAATAATTTCTAAATGATATTAAATAATATTAAAATATTATGGAAATTATATTTTCTAGTGTAAAATGAAAATCTAGACATAGGATAATTTTTTGGGAATTTATTGGATCCCGAAAGTATTTTTTAAAGCCCTAAAAACTGTTGTTTAATTAAACCCAAATAAACTTGAACCCGGCTCAATGAACCTAATTAAACCAAACCAAAATTTAACCGAACCGGCCGGTCTGACCAACCCAACCCAATTCTTAGCGGGTCGGATCCGGGTCCGACCCGACCCGCTTAGACCCGACCCGACCCGCCTAAAACCTAACCCCCAAATCTCTTCTCCTTCCCCGACCTCTCTCCTTTCGGCAGCCGTGGCCGCCGCCGTGGCCGCCGGTGACCTGTCGGTTCAGCTCCGCAACACTCCCGAGCCACCTCCCCTTCCTCTTCCTCAACCCCCCCGGCCGTCCTCCTCCCTCTGTCGCTATTTAAACCCCTCACAGCCGAACCCAGTCCCTCTGTCTCCGACGAACCCACTCCCCAGTACCCGCAGCTCCGGCCGCTCACTGCCAGAACTCTCCGGCCAAAGCCATCTCCGGCCAGCTCCAGCCCCCAGCCCAGCTCCTCCACCGCAGTCGAGCTTCAACGAGCCTGACCTCTCAGCCTTCCAGTACTGGCAGTCCGTCCAGTCCGTAGAGCCCGACTCCAGCCCTCAACTGTCGAACCCGAGCGCCGCCTGGCCGACCTCCTCCGCCCTCTCCCAGTCCGGCCATCCCCCTCCGTCCCAGCCGACCACCGGCGCCGCCCTCCAGCACTGACACCCGGCCGCCCTCGACCTCACCATTCCGCCAGAGCCTCCGAACTCCTCCGTCGAGAGCTCCGCCGAGCAGCCCAGATCTCCTTTCCCGTCCAGAACATCCCAGCGGCCGCTGCCCCGCCGCTGCCGGCCGCCTGACCTCACCGCTGCCGCCCCGTGACCCGGCCGACTCCGACCCGCACCTCAGCTAGCCGCCCCTAGTCCGGCGAGTCTCTGGACGCAGAACCCGGACACGTCCAGGACACGAAATCGGTGTTATTTTGACACGGACACGAGAATATCAGTTTTACGGAGCCCTGTTCAGGTAACCCGTTCTCTCTCCTCGCTGCCCCATTTTCTGTTCTGTCTGTTGCAACATGAACCCTGCGTGACCCTCTCGATGCCCGTGCAACCCGCTATGTGCATCGTGTCCTGTGGCGATCGCGAACCGCGATCCAAAAACAGGAAAATCAATGCCCTGTTTCAACCCGGAACTGAGTACGTCCCGCCAAACGGGACGACTTGGTCGCGTGCGGTCTTTACTGATACGTGCGCGTTGTTGATATGGACGTGCGAGATTTCGCAGAAGTTGATTTGGATGTGCGTGCACACCAAAATTAACGCGTATCCGCCGACAACGTCCCTTATTCGTCTATTCTGGAACACGTCGTAACTTTATGTAGACACGTCGGATCGAAACAAAACTTGTGCCATCGGACTCGTAGCAATACGCTGGTCCTGTGACCCAAGTTTGGTTCGATTCTGAGAACGTTGACAAAATCGTATATCGTGGGCCCCACAGGCTCCACTTGACGGGCGATTTTGAGATCGGCTCATCGGAATCCAATTCTGGAAGTTCCGTTGGGTTCGTATCATCGTTCCTGACTTGTTGACACTAAGTTGGACGAATTTGGAGACCTTTGACCCTGACCCATTTTTTGGTGCAAAGCGGCCCACATATGGACCCCGCTTTGACCATGAAATGTCATTTTTGTCCTTGTGTCCAAATTGGACTTAAGGACAGGCGTTTCTAGCTATTTCATATTTTTTGAGATTGTTGGTAATGGTTATTTCAGCTTTTCGAGGAGTACCTACAATACCCACTGATACAGGGACAGCTGTTGGTATTCCAACCCCAGGCAAGTGTACCTTGCCAAACTTTATAATATTATTACTTATTTCTTTGCTTATTTATATTATTGTACATGGTTAAACCTAGGACCGTGTGACTTACTTAGCGTCCGATTAATAGTCGGGTGCCAACCCCGTACGCGGAGTTGTGTACGTCATCTAGAGATGGACATTCGTGACCCTTTACATTCTCGTAATTGTTTTATCATGTACATTATAACCCATGACACTTGACACCATACATATGACAGAATCTTTCGGAGATACTCATGGTAATTCTGTGTAGGATACAGGATTGACATAGACATTATATTCTTAGAGATTATATGACTTGTTGCATTAGCTATGATCTCACGTGACACGAACATGAGACGTGTGGTTACATTGGGTGGGGAGAGACATACAGGCTACAGGCTATTCTATATATATCTACTACTATTATGAGGTTGTAGACTCTCGAGCAGAGCTAGACCCATTACTTGTTATTACTGCTACCGGCTCCCCGACACAGAGCTTGTAGCGGTCTCAGCCTGAGTACTAGTGATGCTCTCACTTGCATTTCACATAGATGGTTATGTAGTGACCCTACTTGTTTTATTTACTATTTCACTGCATTTATTTTGGCTTGTATTATTTGTACCTTGCTATGTCCCCTGAGGACCTGGATCCGGATGATGTCCCCAAGTTTAGCAGAAGAGCATTATCCCGAGGTTTACGGAACAGGAGCAGAAGCTGTAGCAGGACCTGATACTGGAGCTGAACCAATCCTTGAGGAAGAGGTGATGGATGAAGACTTTTCCTGAGTATATATTTTGTACTCATCAGTTACTTTATTTTGGACTCTGTTGTTCTGGTCTGTTGAACCAGTGTATTAGACTATTATCGGGTTGTTCCCCGAAATACTTGTTGAGACTGGTTATTGGTTTGCTTTTGTTATTGCTGTTGATCTTATTATCATTTGTGGATGAGATTAGTTATGACATGTTGTAGTAGACCTTATTTTATAGCTTAAGTACACCCTGGTTGATCCATTAAATTGGGTTGTCCATCAGAGTGTGCTGCTGGCCATTGCCACGTGTCTAGTCCCTTGATATTTTGGGACTGGGGCGTGACAAAGTGCCCAACCATTGAAATATCGCACAAAGATGGAAATGGAGGATGGGCATGTCTAGGACAAGGATGTGGAATTTGTAGGAAGGCAGTGACTAATGAAGTGCTCCAATTATCGAAGCAATGGTAAGGTGCGCCAAGTGATACCATGTTGTAAAACTAAATAAAAATATCGTGCCTCAGTCTCACTATCTAAGCCAAGTAGGTCTAATTCTTAGGTGAGGGGGTTTCACAATCCAGCCAACTTAAAACAATGTCGTCCTCAAACTTAAATAAGGCATAATCTGTTAATCCTTCATGTACATAAGGCAAGTCAATCGCAATCTCCTTGCGATAATTAAAATCCCAATCAGATCCATCGCAATCACTTCAAGGTTAAGATGATCACTGTTTCAATCAAAATTCAACCTATGATTATCTCTTCTCACCTTCTCAAATTATCTATATCCAACTTTAAATTAAATCCGTATAACATCTTCAAGATTTAAATACGCATGTAAATTTTACCTCACGCTCTCTTACTATTATAATCTCCTCTAGAAGTAATTCGAGTCCAATATTATTCCCACTTTCACTTATACATTTTTGTATGCTTCAACTTTTTAAATCCCATTCACATCCTCAATATTTCAAATAGGTAGTCCAACCATCAAATTTTAATTCTTAATTCAAATCATCAAATTGAAAAATAATTTAAATGCAGTCCACCAATGTTCAAGTCTAAAATTCTATATTTATCCTCCAAATTCAAATTGATGATTCTACCTTCATTGTTCAAAATTTTAAATCATGTACTTAAGGTATAAATATTAGGTCCTCAATATCAATTCATTAATCCTCATCATCTTAGTCATTCTTCTAAAATTCTCAAAATTAAAATGGCTTGAACCTCTTCCAATCTATTCTTACTCGATCACAATCTAAGAGAAATTCCTCTAGAGTTGACAATGCACTGCTACCCAACTTAGAATTTACCCATCTATCATATAAGGCTATATACCTTAAGAAAATATTTCTTAATTTAATTACTCATGTCATTCAATCCTCAAAACTTCAATGTCGATTATATCACATATGATATGTCCTTAATTACGAAAGAATAATCCTCAAGTATGTGATCGGCCTTTGGGGTATATCCAGTGCTCTATGTGTATCAAACTTTATACCCAGCACGAGGTTTCGTCTTTCCGAAATAAGGGAAGATGAAGATCAATAATAAAGAGTTCAAGGGAGAGGTAATAGAATAGAAGTATCCGGATCAAGGCGTTTAAAGAATTCAAATGGGAATTGTCAAAGCAGTTGTGGATTGAAATCCTATTTTGGTAATTCCTATTCACATGCTCGTATTAGTACAGTTATGTAACCGATACGATATGCTCAAACATGTCTAGGGCAAGTATATTTGTCTACTAATCACTACATATCTCAATCTACGTAAAGTATTATTGCGAAGGGCGAATCAAGCGCACTATAGTTGATCAGACCGTAATACACTGATTCTGAAATATATTATTGTGGGCCTCCCCAATAATACATATGTCATGAACAAGCTCGATAAAGAGTAACCTTGTAAAACTAGGCTATAAAATAGCAGCATAAGTCAAGGTAGTGTATGAAATATAAGTACGCTAGATGCTGATGAAAGAAGGTACAAATTATTCAAGTTCACAAAACAAAAACAAAATAAGCAACATTAAGAAAAGACTCTACAATCTCTACAGTTATCATACAACCTCCTTGTCTAAGTCGTTAGTAGGCCAAATAGGGCAAGGACCTCTAAATTCTATTGTCTGAATAAACACTGCCATCTTTTGCTAGCATGCGATTAATGCCATTCAGTTACATCATCTCGTTGGGTCAAGTGGACTATATGGTACTAGGTTGTGAGGCATACTACCCAACTTATAAGAATTACACTAATACTGTGACCGTCTTAAGAGGATCCTACATAATAACCTTGCACATGTAAATAAAATAGAAACTCTTATTAGGGTCTCCTATGGTATCATGTAAGTAATGGTCATCTTAAGTCTTAGTCATAGCGCTCATAGGTCATGTGTCAATAGCGAGAATGGAAAGGTTATTAGTCTCAAAGGAAAGGGAATATAACTTGCATCGAGGTGGGGGTACAAATTATGCGATTTAATACCAAGGGATAATCATCGGGTCACAGTCTACTAGATTAACTCAAACTTATCAAACTCTAACTACCAAGCATCAAATTTTCAAATTCAAGACTACAGCTATAATCCTAGCAAACTATGGGTCCTTAACAAGGAACAAAATTACTTGGTCTACTATCAGAAGTGTCAGGTGGCACGAATTAAAAGACGGAGGAAAGAAGAACATATTTTAGTCGTTGCGCATTAGCGAACGTTAAGGTCGCAGATGAACAATATAGGAAATTGAATATGGGGCTCTAGATAATATCATGGTTTCCTAAGGTGAAGGTGGCGAGCAATTCTCCGTGTTTGAGGTATGATCTCATGGGGAATGTCATACTCGTTGCTCTGGGCTCCCTGAGGTACCGTCTGCTAATATCACGACACGAACCTATATCCTAATACTATCTCCTATGCACATTAGGTTCGGTTCTAACATTCGATCTCGGATTTCTATTGGTTCCTCAAGACTGGGGTCAAACACTAGGGTCAAATCTCTAACTAGCTCTTAGCAGTGCCTATACTACTCTTAGGTCATTCATGACTATAACAAAAAATAATGGTAAATTATTCTATAGGTGAGGGATGCTAGGGTTCATTAAGCGTTCTACTTAGGGGTGTGTCAATATCCTAGATGTACTCATAATAGGAAGGTTACCCTACTTATCACTCTATCAACATAGACTTCTATATTCTAGGAGAAGGCTACACTCAAGGAACTAATGAGAAGGCACATGAATCAAGCAGGATGCATTTATTCAGCGGAATGGATTGGAAGGAGGAGGAGGAGAAGTCATAGTCAGTTGTGGATGAGATTCTATACTCTAATCCTATTTACAGGCTTGCTCGGTCCCTAAGTTGAAACCAAACAATTTAGTCGTAGACTTGCATGGGCCACCACAAAAACCATGTCACGCCCCAGTCCCAAAATACCGAGGGACTAGACACGTGGCAATGGCCAGCAGCTCACACTGATGGACAAACCCAATTTAATGGATCCATCAGGGCGTACTTAAGCTGTAAAATAAAGTCTACGACAATCATGACACAACTAATCTCATCCACAGAAGATAAAATATGATCCATAGATATAAGAAATGTAAATCATCAACCAGTCTCTACAAAGTGCTTCGGGGAACAACCCGATAAAAATCTGATATAATGGTTCAATAGACCAAAATATAAATGACTGAATAAAGTAAATACTGAGCATGAAACATAGATGCTCAGGAAAAGTCTTCAGCTAACACCTCATCCTCGGGTGTCGGTACAGCTCCTGTATCAGCTCCTGGCATTGTCCCGTATACCTCGGGATAGATCTCGTTTGCAAATCCTGGGGACATAATCCGGATCCAGGTCCTCAGGGAACATAGCAAGGTACAAGATAATACAAGCCAAAATAAATACAGTGCAGCAAATAATGAAATAAATAGGGTAAGTATGTAACCATCTATGTGAAATGCAAGTGAGAGCATCACTAGTACTCAGGCTGAGCAACTACAAGCTCTGTGTCGGGGAGCCGGTAGCAGTAATAATGAGTAATGGGCCAAGCTCGGATTTAGAGTCTTGCGCCTCACAATAATAGGGGTTTTATATATATGATCAACCTGTAGCCTGTGTGTCTCTTTCCACCCAATATAACCACACGTCTCATGTCCACAACGTCTCATGTACATGTCACGCAAGATCATAGCTAATGCAGCAAGTCATATAGTATCCATGAATATAATGTCTATGTCATAAACCTGTATCCTATACAGAATCACCATGAATATCTCAGGAAGATTCTGTCTCATGAATAGTGTCAAGTGTCCTGGGCTATAGTGTACTTGATAAGACAAGTACGAGAATGTAAAGGGTCACGAATGTCCATCTCTAGGCGACAATACACAACACCGCGTACGGTGTTGGTACCCGACTAATAATCGGACGCTAAGTAAGTCACACGGTCCTAGGTTAAGCATGCACAATAATATAATTGAAGCAAGGAAAATATGTAACAAGACTGCAGAGTTTGGCAAGGTACACTTGTCTGGGGTTTGAATACCAACAGTTGTCCCTGTATCAGTGGATCCTGCAGGTACTTCTCCAAAAGCTGTAATAATCATCACCAACAGTCTCAAAAAATATCAAATAGCTAGAAACGCATGTCCTTAAGTCCAATTTGGACACAGGGACAAAAATGATATTTTCGGGTCAAAGCGGGGTCCACATGTGGGCCACTTTGCACCAAAAAATGTGTCAGTCAAAGGTCTCCAATTTCGTCAAACTTAGTGTCAACAAGTCAGGAACAATGATACGAACCCAACGGAACTTCCAGAATTGGATTCCGATGAGCCGATCACAAAATCGCCCGTCAAGTATAGCTTGTGGGGCCCACGATACGCAATTTTGTCAACGTTCTCAGAATCAAACCAAACTTGGGTCACAGGACCAGCGTATTGCTATGAGTGCGATGGCGCAAGTTTTGTTTCGATCCGACGTGTGTACACAAAGTTACGACAAGATCCAAAAAAGGAGGATACGTGGCGTTGTCGGCGGATACACGTTGATTCCGGTGTGCACGCACATCCAAATCAACGTCTGCAAAATCCCTCACATCCGTATCAATGGTGCGCACATTTCGGTAAAGACCGCGTGCGACCAAGTCGTCCCGTTTGGCGGAGCGTACTCAGTTCCGGGGTGAAACAGGGAGTTGGTTTTCCTTTTTTGGATCGCGGGTTGCGATCGCCACAGGACGCGATGTACCAAGCGGGTTGCACGGGCATCGAGTGGGCTACACAGTCTATGTGACACAACTGACGGAACAGAAAATGGAATAACGAGGAGAGAGAACGGGTTACCTGAACAGGGCTCCGTGGAACGAGAATTTCTCGTGTCCGGGTGACTGTTTCGTGTCCTTGTTTGAATCTGCCGTGTCCGGGTCACGGGGATGCTGCTGTTTGCAGCCGGCCGGACGAGGGATGGCTGCACTGGCCGGACAGGGGTGGTACACCGGAGCTGCGCGGGGGATGACGACCGCACGGCGGGTCGGAGTCTGCACAGTCGGTCGGGGGACACACGCGACCGGTCTGGGGACGCACAGCCGGTCTGGGGACACGCGCTGCCAGTCGGGGGAGACGAGCTGCCGGTCGGGGGACGCACAGGCCGGTCGGGGACCGCCGCGGGGGAGTGCACAGCAGCCGGACGACGGCCTGAGCGGGACGGCCGGAGTCGATGAACAATCGGTCGGGGGAGAACCGCACAGTTGTCGGAGGGATCTCACAGTTGGGCCGGAGAAGCTGCTCCTGTGTCGACAGTCGCGGCGGAAGAGCAGCGAGGGCACTACAGGCCGGAGCTGCGCGGGGAGGCTGCGTTGGAGCCGCCGACAGTAGGCCGGAGCCGCCGGGGTGCTCGACTGGCCGGAGCCGAGTCAGTCGGCCGGCCGGTCGGGTCTCCAGGAAGAAGAAGGAAGAAGAAGAAATAAAGAAGAAGAAGAAGAAGAAGAAGAAGAAGAAGAAAGGAAGAAGAAGAGGGATGTTGTATGGAGAATAATTATGAAGGAGGGAGGAGAGAGAGAGAGGGTGGCGGCCAGGGAAGATGAATAGGAGTCGGCTGAAATTCTATTTTAGGTTTTGGGGTTTTTGGTTTCACCTAAAAAAAGAAAAAAGATTATAATTGTATATTTATAAAGGTAGGATTTGGGCTTGGGTTTGACCTAGGATTTGGACTTGGGTTTCGGCTCTCCTGGTGATGTTGGGAGGGCTAGAATTTGCATTAATTAAATGCAAGGGTAGATTTAATATACGGGGCGATGTGCGCGCGTTGCACATCCCAAAAATTACGGAAAAATCCACGTGAAGGGAAAAATGGGTTTCTTCACGTATTGTCCGATGGTGGGGGCACCTCGGTACGTTTTTGCACAAAAGTGTCCAACAATCGAGGAAATTGTACTAAGACAGAAATTAGATTTAATTAAATTAATTGAACGCGCACGAAGTTCTGGAATTAATTAGGAGTACCTGGGAATAAAATTAGGTCGGGCACAAGCGTCTGGGCCATAGAAGATATAGTGTAGAATATTAATAAAATTTGGGTCGGTTTGGTTTGATTTATTTAAAATAAACCGGGTTCAGTCAGGGTTTATTTAGGTTTAAATATACATTAGTTTTTAGGGCTTTAAAATGCTTCTGGGGTCCAATAAATTTCCCGAAAATTACCCTATGTCCAGTTTTTCATTTTACACTAGAAAATATTATTTTCATAATATTTTAATATTAATTAATTTCATTTAAAAATCTTTTAATCATAAAATACCTTAGTTTTAATTCCAAAAATTATTTTAAATTTTGAGAAAATGTTTTAAAATATTCTGAAAAAATCAGGGTGATGACAATTCAGAATTAAAATAGATTAAAATGGAGGAACCTATTCACCCACTTTTGTAACCTAACTTGTTTAATTTATGTGATGGGTAAATCGGACGATGCCTTGAGTTCGGACTTCATTCTTTTTCAGACCAGGCAAGTATACCTTGCCAAATTGCTTACAGTACTATACATGCTTATCATATTTTTATATATTTATTATATGTGTTTTCTTTCAGTCATAATTATATATTATATATGTTGACACACACTTGACACATAGTATCATGGGAGAGGAGGGCAGTCAGTAGGCGTATGGGCTACCCACTCTGGTAAACCGTAGTGTCATGCCCAAGTCCTAAAATACACGGGACCAGGCCACGTGGCAATGGCTAGCTAATACGACTCCGTAGGACTACCCAATTTAATGGACCCGACGAAACGTACTACGCTGTCCTAAAATACTAACAAGTCCAATACTAACATACAACAGGTAATGTCTAATCTCATCCACAATATAAACAAGAAGCACTGAAATAAATACTGGAAAATAAATGCAAGTCTGAAATGGCACAGTACAATCCAAGATATGTTTGGTGGGAACAAACCCACTACTAAGACGAAATAAAAGTACTAAAAGACAGATAAGAGAATACGACTAGAGCATCGGCTAACTAGATAAGGATGCTTCAGTCCTAGACAGAAGGCCTACCAATGATCAAGGGAACTCTGATGGAAGCACCTCTAGCTCCTCCGCAGATGCGTACCTCATCTCCTGTCCAGGTCTGTACACAGAGGGATAATATGTCTCGTCCAAATTTGGAAGGGAACCAGGTCCTCAGAGGGGCGTAACAAGATACAAAAATACATGCCATATACAAATACTGAATAAAATAAAGGGGTGTGCTAACCATCTATATGAATGCAATATGAGGACAACCTTGGTACGTATGGGTAGGTGTAGGCATAACGTCCATACTCTGAAGAGCGTGGTATCTGTACATGTAACGTCCATTATTCTGAAGAATGAGGTATCTGTAAATATATACGTCTGTATCGCTCCGAAGAATGCGGTATCTGTATAAAGGAAGTCATTGGATCCGTGGCTCATCTGGATACTACGGAGTCCAATGTGTGTATCCCATACGCCTACTAGTTGTCCTCCCCGCCCAATGCAGATATACAAGTTGAATATACGACGTGTATACCACGTAACTACATGACAAGTCTCAACTAATTATACAACACTGATTATGTACTAAACCGTGATACATGTCACATGCACCGATAGCTAGTCGGGTACGCGAACCCGCATCCCAACATGAGTTTGTCACCGTGATGCGTGTACAAGTGTCGGGGTCTAGGAAGATATCAGAATATCCTCACAATGGTGGGTGAGTCTGCTAGTGACTAGGTCAAGTACACTACTCATCGACGCATTCGTCGACTGCACCCGAGTCAATCTCGGACGCGCACAGTTATATGAAATAATGCAACAAGATATCATACAACATTGCATAATTTAAATTAAACAGTAAATATGGCAAGGTATACTTACCTGGGTCCTCAAGCTGCGAGTGCCAATAACCTGCTCCTGAAGTCTCACCTGCACGGTCCAGCGACTCTATACATATAATATAATATAGTAATACTATCATCAGTCATTAAAATAATATGCACAGGAACATTACGCTGCTCTTAGGAACTGATACAAGGGTCACAATTGGTCAACTAACAGGGTCGCATGTGCACGCAACTAAGTCGTACACGTGTCTTGTCCTCAGTTACCGTGTACACCAAGACAACAAAATATCAGAATATGCTACCCAACTAAAGACGTATAAAACTAAATTATAAATCCTAACTTGCATGTTATAGGGTTACATGCACAAGGCTAGTTGTCCAAACTCTAGGTCAACACAGTGTTTTCATATTATTGAATCATTTATTATTTTAGCAATTACTTAACATCAATTACTAATTAACAATAAACACACACACACACACACACATTACGCTTATGGATTCATGCTACCCGTGTCCGTTCAACGATACGTTGACACCTCGACTTATGAAGGAAAGGATAAAATACACATGTACCTATTTGTGGCTGAGCGGGGGAGGGGGTCTGTTCTCGTCGATGGCATATTCTCCGGTGAGGGGGCGGAGCTCCAGCGTTACATGGGAAAACAGCAGTTGCAGCAACGGTAGCCTCGACAGCAATTGCAGCAGCGACAGTTGGCGGGTGCTGGCGGTGGGGCTGGCCGTGGGGGACAGTGGTCAGGGTGTGGTGAAAAGGGCGACGACGGTCGGGACGTGGAGGGGGTGATGGAGGGGGTGTTGGTGATGGAGATGTGGGTGTTGGTGATGGTATCTGGTTAGCAATAGGCGAAGATGGTGCCTGCGGATTATGGTGCTGAGGACGGGGACGAAGGTGATGATGTCGGCGGTAGAGGTGGCTACGGTGGAGGGGATGATGGGGGGGGTGTTGGTGATAAAGGGAGATAAGAATAGGGTTCGACTAGGGTTTTATGTAGGGTTGGGTTTGGAGAGAGAAGTTATATATATATATATATATATATATATATATATATATATATATATATATATATATATATATGAAAGAGAGAGAAAGGGGGTCCTCCTAGAGAATTGGGCTGGCTAGGGTTTCTTGGGGCGGGGAACATGTTGACATGAAGGAATGTAGGGTGTAGATAGGCTAGGTTGGGTCTAGTTTTGGGTGAGATTGGTCTTCACACTAATTTAAATAAGAATTAGTGCAAGTGATGCTTTTCAATTAATTGGGACTATATGGGATTAAAATTTTGTGGAACGCAGTCATCATGGACATGGCAGACTCAGAATAAAATAATATCCTAATTTGGGTTGTATGAAAATGGGTTGGGTTAGTGTCTCCAATCTCGATTGGAACGGACAATTATGCAAGGTTGGATTTATTAGGATTTAAAACTAGACGTTTGTAAAAATTATTGCATGACTAAAATGAATCACAATATAGAGTATTTAAGAGTTACACAAGAGTCAGAATGGAAGGTTGGCACGTCTAGAAAAAGTGTATGAAATTTATTTGATGGTAAATGCTAGTGTAGCGCTCCAACTATTGAAGCAACGATAAGGTGTACTAGGTGACATAAATATCGCACAATAATTCTAAAGCACTGTGTTCTAATTCTAATTGTATCCAATTTAACCCTAGTCTCTCTATCTGAGCTAAGTAGGCCTAAATTTGGTCAAGGAGGTTTACAATCTACCCTCCTTAGAGCATTTCGTCCTCGAAATTAAAACAAACATATGGTAAAAACTACTAACTAGAATTAAATGCTACTACATACCTAGGCCTTCGAAGAGATAGGGATAACGCTGTCGAATCTCATCCTCTCTTTCCCAAGTCGACTCGCCTAGCGCATGATGCCTCCATGCGATACGAACTAGAGGGATAGTCTGTCCTCGCAATACCTTCTCACTTCTGTCCAGAATCTCTACAGGCTCCTCTTGATATGATAAACTCGGCCCGACTGTGATCTCTGAATGGTCAAGCACATGACTCGGATCTGGTATGTACCTTCTTAACTGAGATACATGGAAGATGTCATGAACTCCTTCTAGTGTCTGTGGCAATGCTAACCGGTTAGCAACCTCTCTGATGCGCTCCAACACATCGAATGGTCCGATATACCTCGGACTCAGCTTTTCTCTGCCTCCAAACTTGATGGTTCCTCGGGTAGGCGAGATTTTCAGAAACACATGATCTCCAACCTGGAACTCTATGGGTCGTTGATGCACATTTGTCCAATGCTTCTGTCTGTCCTGTGCTGCTCGTAGGTGCCCTTGGATCTTCTTCACCTTCTCTACTGTACGAACAACTAACTCTGGTCCAAGAATCTGTCTCTCGCCCATATCGCTCCAACATACTAGGGAGCGACACTTTCTGCCATACAATGCTTTATAGGGAGCCATCTGAATGCTCGCTTGATAGCTATTGTTGTAGAAAAATTTGACCAAATATAAATGGTCCTCCCATGATCCATTGAAATCAAGTATGCATGCCCTCAACATGTCTTCCAGCGTCTGAATGGTGCGCTCGTACTGGCCATCTATCTGCGGGTGATACGATGTGCTAAACTTTAGGCGGGTATCAAGACTCTCTTGTATACTCTGCCAAAAGTAAGATGTGAACCTCGTATCCCTGTCAAACACTATACTGACTGGCACTCCATGCAATCGCACGATCTCCTTCATATATATGTCTGCTAAGACCTTTGTAGACTGCCCAACTCTGAAGGATAAAAAGTGAGCGGACTTGGTGAGTCTATCCACGATTACCCATACTGCATTGCGACCACTAGGATTCCTCGGAAAGCCCGTAACAAAGTCCCTAGTGACGTGCTCTCATTTCCACTCAGGTATCGGGAGCGGCTGAAGTAAACCGGCAGACCTCTGATGCTCTGCCTTGACCTGCTGACACACCCGGTACTTCGCCACAAAGTAGGCTATCTTCCTCTTCATTCCATGCCACCAATAGTACTGTCTCAAGTCTCTGTACATCTTCGTGCCTCCTGGATGAATAGAGTATGTTGAACTGTGCGTCTCCGATATCAACTCCTGATGAAGTTCTCTATTCGGAATATAGAGACGATCTCCATATCTCAAAGTCCCATCCTCGTACATACGCAATCATGTCTGTATCTCAGTCTCTGTCCTCTGTTGAAGCCTCTGGAATCTTGCATATGTTGGCAAGGCAGCCTTGATCCTCTCAACCAATGTTGATTGCAACTAAAAACTCAACAACTGGCCGTCTACTCCGGACATAATGACCTCTATACCCAACTGCTCTAGATCTCTCAACAAGTGTTGTTGGGTAGTAAAAAAGAATGCCATGGGTCTTCTGGTCAATGCGTCATCAACTACGTTGGCCTTTCCCGGATGGTACTGTAGCTCAATCTCAAAGTCTGTCATCACCTCGAGCCAACGTCTTTGTCTCTGGTTCAGGTCCTTCTGTGTATAGACGTACTTCAGGCTTTTGTGATCTATGAATATCTCCACTCGTTCTCCGTATAGGTAATGCCTCCAAAGCTTCAAGGCAAAGATCACTACGGAAAGCTCCAAGTCGTGAGTGGGATAGTTCTTCTCATGGGTCCTCAGCTGCCTAGAGGCATAGGCTACAACCTTCCCATGCTGTATCAAGACGCATCCTAATCCTTTCCCAGATGCATCGTTGTAGATCATGAATCCTCCGGGTCCAGAAGGTATGGTCAAGATAGGTGTCGTAGTCAGACACTTCTTCAGCTCATCGAACGCCGTCTGACACTCCTCTGTCCAGGTGAACTCCTGCTCTTTGTGGGTCAAGCGGTTCATTGGCTCTGGAATCCTTGTGAAGTTCTCTACGAACCCCCGGTAATATCCGGCAAGTCCGAGGAAACTCGTCAACTTTGAGACGTTGGTAAGGGTCGGCCACGTCTCTACAGACGAAATCTTTGCTGGATCTAGCAAAATACCATCTCCTGAGATAACGTGTCCGAGAAAAGCGACACAATCTAGGAGAAACTCATACTTGCTCAGCTTTGCATAGATCCTCTCACGCCTCAGCATTTCTAACACTAGCCTCAAGTGTTCTCCGTATTCCTTATGTCTCTTTGAATACACCAAGATATCGTCAATAAAGACTACCATGAACTGGTCCAGATACTAGTGGAAGACCCTGTTCATCAGGTTCATAAATACGGCAGGCGCATTCGTTAGTCCAAAAGGCATCACCAAAAACTCGTAATGACCATAACGAGTCCTGAATGCCGTTTTTGGAATGTCTTCTCTTTGCACCTTTACCTGATGATAAACCGATCTCAAGTCGATCTTCGTGAACACCACTGCTCCTATCAGCTGGTTGAACAAATCATCAATCCATGGCAGGGGGTACTTGTTCTTGATAGTCAAAGCATTAAGGGCTCTGTAATCAATGCACATACGGATTGTCCCATCCTTCTTTGGTACAAACAATACTGGTGCTCCCCAGGGTGATGCACTAGGATGGATAAATCCCTTGATCTATAACTCCTCTAACTGTAGCCTCAGCTCATCCAGTTCCTTCTTTGCCAACCGGTACACATTTGAAGATACCGGCGTTGCTCCGGGTACTAACTCAATAGTGAACTCTACGTCTCTATCAGGCGGTAGGCCTGGCAACTCCTCCAGGAATACATCTTCGAACTCTGCAACAATCGATGAGGGTGCCATCTCCATAGCTATGTAAGCTCCAGCTGTCTGTCCTACTCCTCGCTCGATGGTGCCCCGCATATACTCGAACTCCGGGTGATCTGGCGGTCTAAAAATGATGCTACCCTTCCGGCAATCCAGTATGGCATTGTACTGACTTAACCAGTCCATGTCTAACATAATTTCAAAGTTTGGCATCAGGAATACCAAAAATTATGCTCTCATTTCCCTACCACACACGACTACCGAGTACGTTCTAATAGTGCTGGTAACCGGCACGATGCCTCCTCCGGTAAGAATCTTCCGACTCTTAGGTAAGGGGGAAGTAGCTACTCTATGCATAGCTATGAAACTACTAGATATGAAAGATAGTGTAGCACCAGAATCAAATAATGCAGTCGCAGGTAATGATGCAACTAAAATGGTACCTGTGATAGCTTCCCTTTCTGTTTCTTCCTCAGTCGCTGCTAATGCAAAGGCCTGTTCATGCCTCTTCCCTCCGGCCTGCTGTCTGGCTCGATCAAACTGTGCCTCCTGTGGGGCCAAGGGTGGTCCCCTCTGAAATCCTCCAGGTGCTGGTGGACGTTGGCCTCCTGGCGGGGGTAGTATCCTCAGGGCTGGTGCTGCTGGCCTCTGTCCTGTCTTCGGTGCTGCATCTTTGTGCTGTGGGCAATCTCTAGCAAGGTGCTGACTTGCTCCATATATCATGCACAATCCAATCTTCTTCCGGCAATCTCTGACAACGTGTCCCTTCTTGTCGCAATGGTGAAAAGTCGGAAGCTCCTTGTGCTGGCATAGCACGGTCCTCTGTTGTGTCTGTGCTCCCGAACGATGGATTGGTCCTCCTGCTCTGGGCTGGGTTCTGGTTGGTACAGTTATGGTGGAACGCCTCGCTCCTCTACTAATGGCCTCCTGGATCCTCGCCTCTGAAAGAACCTCCTCATAAGAGATCCTCGCCTGGGTAGTGGTATACCTCTGCAGCTCAAAAGTCAGGCTGTGGTGGAATCTCCTGGCCTTCTCCAGGTCATTGGGTATCAAGGCGGCACCAAATCTGCTAAGTCGGCTAAACTCCGCGTCATATGCGTCTACGGTCATATTACCTTGTTCTAGATACAGGAACTGGGAGTATAGGGCATTTCTGACTATAGCTAGGAAATACTTCGTATTGAAGTACTCTAAGAACTGCTCCCACGTCTGGGTCTTGCTGACGCTGCACTCTATAGAATTCCACCAGTGATGGGCGTTGCCTTTCAGTTGGGCCCTTACTGTGGTCATCCAAAGGTCTAGATGTAGCTGAGAAGCCTCTAGTAGCATCTCCGTATTGGCGACCCAATCGGAGATCTCCTCTGCAGTCTCGTTGCCCAAAAAAGTATCCGAGCCCATCTGGCGGAACCCTCGTACAGTACCAACTATCTGAAATGGTGTAGGTGCTGGTACGGGTGCTGGGGCAGGTGTCCTCTCCAGAGCTTCCATCAAGCTCTGTCTCAAGGTCTCGGTCTGATGCCACTGCGTCTGTATCATAGTTTGGAAGAACTGAAACATCTGCGACTATCCCGCCGAATGTGGCATCTGAGGTGGATAGGGTAGAGATAGTGGTAATGGGACCTCCGGCTGTGTTGTAGGCGTCTCCTCAAATGTCGGCCTTTCGGGTTGCGACATCGGTGTACCAAAGTCTGGCCCTCGAAATGCTGTGTTAGGATTGTCTGTGAAGTCTGACCCTCATGCTGTTGCGTCGGGTCGTCAGGAGAAGTCTGGGACCAAGGTATCATCGGGGCCTGTGGGATCACCGGGGCCTGTGGTGGTGGCTACTCCTCGGGTGGTCCCTGGGACGTCTCCTCTTTCGGTGCGGTAGCGGATGACACTATGGCACCGTAAGCCCCGCGTCCGCTGCACAAGTTCATCTCGCTGTAAGGGATAGAACTTAATTAAAAGAGTACGGAACAAGCAAAAAGGATGTAGTTTATTTAGAAATAATATGAAGGAGGTTTAAAGGCGTAATCAAAGTGGATGAGACTTAGTAATTCCTATCTTATTGCAGGCCCGATGGGCATTTTACCATACCACAAGCGATAATCAAGACCTGCATGGGCCGCCACTAAAACCATGTCTTGCCCTAGTACCAAAATATACGGGACCAGGCCATATGGCAATGGCCAGCTAATATGACTCCGTGGGATGACCCAATTTAATGGACCCGACGAAACGTACTACGCTGTCCTAAAATACTAACAAGTCCAATACTAACATACAACAGGTAATGTCTAATGTCATCCACAATATAAATAAGAAGTACTAAAATAAATACTGAAAAATAAACGCAAGTCTGAAATGTCATAATACAATCCAAGATATGTTTGGTGGGAACAAACCCACTACTAAGACGAAATAAAAGTACTAAAAGACAGATAAGAGAATACGACTAGAGCATCGGCTAACTAGATAAGGATGCTTCAGTCCTAGACAGAAGGCCTACCAATGATCAAGGGAACTCTGATGGAAGCACCTCTAGCTCCTCCGCAGATGCGTACCTCATCTCCTGTCCAGGTCTGTACACAGAGGGATAATATGTCTCGTCCAAATTTGGAAGGGAACCAGGTCCTCAGAGGGGCGTAACAAGATACAAAAATACATGTCATATATAAATACTGAATAAAATAAAGGGGTGTGCTAACCATCTATATGAATGCAATGTGAGGACAACCTTGGTACGTATGAGTAGGTGTAGGCATAACGTCCATACTCCGAATAGCATGGTATATATACATATAACGTCTATCATTCCGAAGAATGAGGTATCTGCAAATATATACGTCCGTATCGCTCCAAAGAACGCGGTATCTGTATAAAGAAAGTCATTGGATCCGTGGCTCCCCTGGATACTACAGAGTCCAATATGTGTATCCCATACGCCTACTAGTTGTCCTCCCCGCCCAATGCAGATATACAAGTTGAATATACGGCGTGCATACCACGTAACTACATGCCAAGTCTCAACTAATTATATAACACTGATTACGTACTAAACCGTGATGCATGTCACACGCACCGATAGCTAGTCGCATACGCGAACCCGCATCCCAACATGAGTTTATCACCGTGATGCGTGTACAAGTGTCGGGGTCTAGGAAGATATCCGAATATCCTCACAATGGTGGGTGAGTCTGCTAGTGACTAGGTCAAGTACACTACTCATCGACGCATTTGTCGACTGCACCCGAGTCAATCTCGGGCGTGCACAGTTATATGAAATAATGCAACAAGATATCATACAATATTGCATAATTTAAATTAAACAGTAAATATGGCAAGGTATACTTGCCTGGGTCCTCAAGCTGCGAGTGCCAATAACCTGCTCCTGAAGTCTCGCCTGCACGGTCGAGCGACCCTATACATATAATATAATATAGTAATACTATCATCAGTCACTAAAATAATACGCGCAGGAACAATACGCTACTCTTAGGAACTGATACAAGGGTCACAACTGGTCAACTAACAGGGTCGCGTGTGCACACAACTAAGTCGTACACGTGTCTTGTCCTCAATTACCGTGTACACCAAGACAACAAAATATCAGAACATGCTACCCAACTAAAACGTATAATACTAAATTATAAGTCCTAACTAGCATGTTATAGGGTTACATGCACAAGGCTAGTTGTCCAAACTCTAGGTCAACACATTATTTTCTTATTAATGAATCATTTATTATTTGAGCAATTACGTAACATCAATTACTAATTAACAATGAACACACACACACACATATATTACGCTTATGGATTCACATTACCCGTGTCCGTTCAACGATACGTTAACACCTCGACTTATGAAGGAAAGGATAAAATACACATGTACCTAGTTGTGGCTAAGCCGGGGGGTCTGTTCTCGTCGATGGCCTGTTCTCCGACGAGGGGATGGAGCTCCAACGTTGCATGGGGAAACAGTAGCAACAGCAGCAGCAGTTATAGCAACGGCACCCTCGGCAGCAGTTGCAGCAGCGACAGTTGGCAGGTGTTGGCGGTGGGGCTGGCCGTGGGGGACGGTGGTCAGGGTGTGGTGAAGAGGGCGGCAGTGGTCGGGATGTGGAGGGGGTGATTGGGGGGTGTTGGTGATGGAGATGTGGGTGTTGGTGATGGTATCGGGTTAGCAATAGGCAGAGATGGTCGAGGAGATGGTGGCTGCGGATAGTGGTGCTGGGAACGGGGACGAAGGTGATGATGTCGACGGTGGAGGTGGCTACGGTAGAGGGGACGATGGGGGGTATTGGTGATAAAGGGGGATGAGAATAGGGTTTGGCTAGGGTTTTGTGTAGGGTTGGATTTGGAGAGAGAAGTTATATATATATAGGAGAGAGAGAAATAGGGTCCTCCTAGGGAATTGGGCTGGCTAGGGTTTCTTGGGGCGGGGAACATGTTGACATGAAGGAATGTAGGGTGTAGATGGGCTAGGTTGGGTCTAGTTTTGTGTGACGTTGGTCTTCACACTAATTTAAATAAGAATTAGTGCAAGTGATGCTTTTCAATTAATTGGGATTATATGGGATTAAAATTTTGTGGAACGCAGTCGTCATGGACATGGCAGACTCAAAATAAAATAATGTCCTAATTTGGGTTGTATAAAAATGGGTTGGGTTAGTGTTTCCAATCTCGATTGGAATGGACAATTATGCAAGGTTGGATTTATTGGGATTTAAAACTAGACGTTTGTAACAATTATTGTGCGACTAAAATAAAGCACAATATAGAGTATTTAAGGGTTACACAAGGGTCAGAATGGAAGGTTGGCACGTCTAGGAAAAGTGTATAAAATTTATTTGAAGGTAAATTCTAGTGTAGCGCTCCAAATATCGAAGCAACGATAAGGTGTACTAGGTGATATAAATATCGCACAATAATTCTAAAGCACTGTGTTCTAATTCTAATTGTATCCAATTTAACCCTATTCTCTCTATCTGAGCTAAGTAGGCCTAAATTTGGTCAAGGGGGTTTACACGTAGTAACTAGCACGCACTATGGTATTTGTGTCGCGATGGTCGCTACCCTCGCGGTATGTCGATTGATGGTGTCACGATGGTCGCTACCCTCGCGGTATGACGGATGATGATGTTCATTGACGTGTGTGTGAGTTATGAGATAGATAGAGTATCATACACCTACCCTTACGTCAAAATGATTGTCCTCATTATGCATTTCATATAGATTATTTAGTACATCGTACTTATATATTTTTTGTCTATTATGCATTTTTACTGTATTCAATTGGCATGTTTCTATGTATCTTGTTACGTCCCTCTGAGGACCTGGTCTCTTTCCAGGTATTGACGATCATGACTATTCGCAGGAGCACGGATCAGGACTTCCTACTTATCTCTCTTTCGATGAGGTCTTCTCTTCGAGCCTCGTTGTTCATTAGATATACTTATTGGGTTTCTCGTATATTCTAGTTGGTAGTGGATTTGTCTCCACCAAACTACTTATTCTTATCATGTATTTTATACTTGATTCAGTTATATAGTTGATTGGTTATTTGATTCTGTGGATGAGATCTAGTTATGTCCTGTGACTTATGACATAAATCTATACCACTTGTGAATTATTATTCATAATACAGCGTACGTATATGATATGGTTTCCATATATTGGAGTTGCTATATACATACGGCTGGCATGCTTACGTATTTCTAGTCCTACGTATTTTGGGACTGAGACGTGACATATTTTTGTGGTGGCCCATGCAGGTCGAGAGGATATTGTCTCAGTTACGTTACTGTACCGAGCAAGCCTGCGCATAGGATTAGAATATAGGATCTCATCCACTTATTTAATCACCGCACTTGATTTTATTTCGCACTCTTATTTGCTTGCTTGCTTGCATTGTATCTTGCTTGATCATTTCTCAACGTTAATCTTATCTTTTCTTTCGTGCTTGATAGGGGTTAGGAAGATGACTTGTACTAGGTATATACACTCTATTGTTCAATAACACTATTAGTTAAATTCCTGTAAGTTGGGTAGTATGCCTCATAATCTAGTATCCCATAGTCCTTATGACCCATTAATGAAGTATAATTTATTGACACCAACTATAGGCTTGCATAAGAAGATAGTATTTATCTAGACTGTAGAACTTAGAGGCCCATACCCCCATTTAGTCGACTATAGACTTAGATAAGAAGTTAGTATAGCAACTGTAGAGGCACAACACCGATCTTCTTGGTGAACTTAAATTATTTTGTACCTTCCTCCATCATAATCCAACGTACTTATATTTTTGGACTACCTCCGCTTATGCTGCTATTTCATAGCCTAGTTTTGCAAGCTTATTCCTTTATCGAGCTTGTTCATGACATATGTGTTATTGGGGACGCCTACTAATACATCGTCTAAATCAGAATCAGTGTATTATGGTCTGATCAACCTTAGTGCACTTGGTTCGCTCTTCGCATAACTACTTTACGTAGATTGAGATATAGTTGACTCAGCTTGTTAGACGAATATACTTGTCCTCTAGACATGTTCGAGCATATCGTATCGGTAACATAACTGTACTGATATGAGCATGCAAATAGGAATTTATCCAAAATAAGATTTCAATCCACAACTGCCCTGACAACTCTCTTTTTGAATTTTTTAATCGCCTTGAACCCTATACTTGTATTCTATCACCTCCTCCTTGAATTCTTTATTATTGTTTTTCGTCTTCCCCTATTTCGGAAAGACGAACGTTCATGCTTGGTATAAGTTTGATACACGGAGAGTACTAGGTATACCCCATAGGCCAATCATATTACTTGGTGACTATCTTCTGTAATTAAGGACATAAAACATGTAAGATATTTTATGGATTGAATAACACGATTAAATAATTTGAGGATGTTTTTCTTAAATGTATAGCCTATGTGATAGATCGGTAAATTCTAAGTTGGGTAGAAGTTGCATTGTCAACTTGAGATACAAATTTTTAGAGTGTGATCAAGTGAGATTAGATTGAGGGATTTAAGTCATTTTAATTTTGAGATTTAGAAGAATGATTTAGATTATGATGATTTAACTTTAAAGATAAAAATGCCTTATAGAATAAATTTTAAAACTTTGATATTGCAGACCAAATATTTATAATTTGAGCACATGATTTAAATTTTGAATATTGGAGATTGAATTAACGATTTAAATCTTGAAAAAAAATATAGAACTCTAAACATGAACATTGATAGACTGAATTCAAAATTTTATAATTTGATAGTTTGAATTAAAAGTTAAATTTTGATTGTTGGATCACTTATTTGAAATGTTGATAATAGAAATTGAATTTAAAATTTGAAGAGTACAAAATTCTTAAGTTGAAATATAGGAATAAGATTTGATTAGAATTATTTAAAATCTATAGAAAATTAAGATAGTTGAAAATCATGATATAAAATTTGATGTGGGTTATTTTAAATCTTGAAGATGTTAGATAGATTTGAATAAAATTTGAATGTTGATTATTTAAAAATCGAGAAGAGATTACGATAGGTTGAATTTTGATTTAAACAATGGTTATTTTAATTTGAAGAGATTGCGATGGATTTGAATAGATTTTGTTATTTAAATTTTTAAGAAGATTGTGGTTGACTTGTCTTAGATATGAATGTGAAAGATTTAACAAATCAATCCTTATTTTTAATTTCGAGGACAAAATTATTGTAAGTTGGGTAGATTGTAAACCCCCTCACCCAAAATAGGTATTTTGTGTATATTTTATATTATTATATTTATCGTAGATTATTTTACATATTAAATTTCTTTAGAGAATTCTCTTAGTTAATTAGAAAATAAATTTATTAGTATATTTACTTATATAAATATTTATTTAGAATAATTTTAGGCTATTTTAGATTTTTGGGATTTTTCTAGAATTTTTAGGTAATTAAAACATAGGAAACATAAAATTTTAGGACTTTCATGATTTACTATGATACCATACTTGCATATTATTCCTACCAAATATTTATTTTAGGTTAAAATATTTAATTATATTTTTCTGTAATTTATTTCGAATTTTAAGAAATTTATTTAGATTTTTGAAATTATTTAGGATTTATTTGGATATATATAGTCTTAATATTAGATAGATGCTAATTTAGTGTTAATAGATATTAATAAGATTATATATAAATTATTTGTATTATCTTTAATTCTTTTTAAGATTATAAATTATTGAGATGAACTCAAACTGTATTTTAAATTAATTCAAATCATGAGTTAGGAAAGCAACTTCATGCATATCCTATCCTTATTTAAACTAATCCTAATCCTATTAGACTTATGGAATAAACTCATCTTTTATTTTTTTTTCCCCAAACTCCTCTCTTTTTTGTCCAAAAATAATCAAAATTTGTCATAAATTCAGCCTCATTTTCTAGTAGTTATGACAACTTAAAAATACGATATCTCCTAGCTCAGGACTCCAAATGCGCTCCAATTTTTTTTAGAACCATATCATGGTTAGTTTTCTGAATATATAAATTATTTTAATAATTTATGAACCTATTTTTTCAGAAAATTCTAAAAGTGCCAGTTGTCCGAAATCAGACGTATCTTTGTGTTTTCGAGATTTCGGGAGATCCCGAACTCAGAATTATGAGCCGTTTGAAGTTCCGAAAATATGACATGATGAAATTCCATAAAATTATTTTTTCAGAATTTAATATACAATTTTAGTCTACTATAAAATTTGTGCAACGTAGACGTAAATAAGAAACCATCGAAAACTGTCATCTGTGCGCCATTGTGGACATAACTCTTTACCAACTTATGATTTTATGAAACCGTCGATTCTGGTATTCATGTAGCGCTAAAATCTATAGAATTTTATACACAAATCCAGGATTTGAGTTGGTTGACTTTTTGGTCAACGGATTGTCTCGATTTGCGTGTCATGGATCACAAATCTGTAAAGTTGGCTTTCTTTGGACCAAAATTAGGATTTAACAATAAAATTAGCTTATAATAAGATTAAAATACTATTTTAGATTATTTTATTCAGAATTAAAATAGATTAAAATGGAGGAACCTATTCACCCACTTTTGTAACCTAACTTGTTTAATTTATGTGACGGGTAGATCGGACAACGCCTTGAGTTGGAACTTTATTCTTTTTCAGACTAGGCAAGTATACCTTGCCAAATTGCTTACAGTACTATACATGCTTATCATATTTTCATATATTCATTATATGTGTTTTTTTTCAGTCATAATTATATATTGTATATATTGATACACACTTGACACATAGTATCATGGGAGGGGAGGACAGTCAGTAGGCGTATGGGCTACCCACTCCGGTAAACCGTAGTAACTAGCACGCATTATGGTATTTGTGTCATGATGGTCGCTACCCTCGCGGTATGTCGATTGATGGTGTCACGATGGTCGCTACCCTCGCGATATGACGGCTGATGATGTTCATAGACGTGTGTGTAAGTTGTGAGATAGAGTATCCTACACCTACCCATACGTCGAAATGATTGTCCTCATTATGCTTTTCATATAGATTGTCTAGTACAGCTTACTTATATATTTTTTGTCTATTATGCATGTTTACTGTATTCAATTGACATGCTTCTATGTATCTTGTTACGTCCCTCTGAGGACCTGGTTTCTTTCCAGGTGTAGACGATCATGACTATTCGTAGGAGCACGGATCATGACTTGCTACTTATCTCTCTTTCGAGGAGGTCTTCTCTTCGAGCCTCGTTGTTCATTAGATATAATTATTTGGTTTCTCGTATATTCTAGTTGGTAGTAGATTTGTCTCCACCCAACTAATTGTTCTTATCATACATTTTATACTTGATTCAGTTATATAGTTGATTGGTTATTTGATTCTGTGGATGAGATCTAGTTATGCCCTGTGACTTATGACATAAATCTATACCACTTGTGAATTATTATTCCTAATACAGCATACGTATGTGATATGGATATTGGAGTTGCCATATACATACGGCTGGTATGCTTATGTATTCCTAATCCTACTTATTTTGGGACTGGGGCGTGACATTAGTTATCCCTAATTGTATCAATTATCTTGTTTCTAATTTATGAAGTAGTAGCTAGTGGATGACATCCTGCTATAAGTACATCTAAATATGAATATCGACTTTCTAATATAATAATCATTAATATTCCACCTTTAGCAATGGATTCTGTCATGCCCAAGAACCAGAATAATGGGGAGCGGGGACGGAACTCGACCAGCTATGTATACCAAAGTACTCCAATACCCCGAGATACAGTCATGACTATAAAAGACATGGGAGATTAATACTACAAGCCAATAGTTAATCCTAGGTCAAGTGATCATAGGTGTGTCAATTACAAGCAAATCAACAAGATACAAGATATATGATCATCGGACATAAAATAGTAAAATGTCACAAACTATGTGTACATAGATGATCACGAAGCTAGTTGAACAAAATGATGAACTAGAAAGAGTATAAGCCATACATGATCAGCACTAGCTGCAGTCTAGATAAAAATAAAATCATGTTAGCCCGTATGCAGGATATCAAGTCCAAAAATACGAGCTAAAAATGTGCTCGGAGGCTAAATACCGTAAAAGAATAATGTACATATACTAGTTGGAGAATAAAGTAGGAACCAACTCAGGTACTATAGTGTTTTGGGTGTCACCATCAAGTAGAAGATAGGGGAATCATCGGGTTCTGCTACGAGATCTGGCCATACAAAACCAGTGGAGTTTTAATGATGACCTGGATATGTAGGAGTTGGAAATGGAATGTGAGGACTAAAATGAGCTTGGGAATTGGACTTGGACTTGCTCTTGGCTTTTAGGCTTGGTCATTGTTTACCAGTGATTTTCCCTCGGTGGGTAACAAGTAGTTGTCTAGACAATTCATGAATACTGTTGGGATTCAATCTGGATTTGTGGACAAAATAGATGCAAATCTTTTAAATCAACATCAAATATTCGTATGATGGGGGGGCAATGTCAGTTCGTGGAGTTCAAGTTCTATTCGTGGAAATTTGATAAAGGAGCGTTATATAAGTTATATCTTTTGAACTTGCTAGTTCCTGAGAACATATTGACGAAATAATATCGAATCTTGCTTTGAGCAATGGTGATCTTAATCACTCAAGCAAGTTTTTTCAAATTCTGTTTTCTTCTTATTTTTGAAACTTGGTTGCAGTGTTCGTTGTATTCAAAGGTTGTAATTTAAGTCAGTTTGTAATATTCTTTTCATGCAAGTTGTTGTGAACATCAAGTTATTGTATTTTTCGGTTTTCATCATACTTTGTATGATCTTTCTAATCACAAAAATAACAGAATATGGGAGACTTCAGCTTGCCGCAGATGTGGAAATGTAAAACATATGGTCTTATTGAAAATATTTTTACTTTCCTGGAAATATTGGATGAATGCATTAAAACCCTCAATGACAACAATTGACTTTAAGTAACAATACCAGTATTATATATAAAATTAATGAAAGTATACTTGTGAAAAATTAAATAAATTAAGATTTTTATTCATGTGTGAACCAAACATTAAAATAAAAAGTAAATATTTTTGGTTGCATGTTTCCATCCTAATCAAATACAGATATGAAAATGTTGAATTATTTTTCCATATAAAAGAGATAAGAAGTTGACTCCTAGGAGTACCAAACCTTCATCTAAACTTTACCTTAGTATCTTGAATGATGTGTGTTGGAATCTCGAAAACAAAATTCAGATATCTAGGGCCGGTCTTGAGATTTAGAGGGCCATGTTCAAAAAATGAAGATAAGGTCATATTTTACGTAAACATAAAAAAATGCCGATGTCATATATTAATGACGCAAGTTTAATTTAATTTTCTTAAAAAAATTGACGATGTTTATAGGTAAAAATTAATAAGAGAATATCGATTAACTTCCATGTATGATAAGAGTTGTATTTATCAAACGACTATAAAGTCTACATATTAGAAAATAATACTCAACTTTGTAAAAAAATTCAGTTATCTCTCCGACGTTTCCAAAACCACCAACATTTTCTAGCAATTCTAGGAGTGCAAACTTGAAAAAGAAGAAGAGAGAAATTACTAAATAAAAAATATAATAGATGCGAAAAAAAAATGCTAACTTTAAAAGATAAGAAACAAACTATCAAACAAAACTAGTATATAATTAAAAAAAAATACGTAACATCAAAAGAAAGGAATTAAGCTTAAACTAGCAAAATTAACCAATACAAACAACAAACATCACCGAAAAACTGTCCTCCATATCATTTTTAGACGCAAAATTATTTCATAGATTAATGTTTGAATATCAACTTAAAAAAAAAAAATCATTCTCAATACATAAACAAAGTTAATCCATTCAAATATAATAATCAATAAAAATAATAATCTTAATATGTAATTACATAAAAAAGATCGTACAAAATCAGACAAATTAAAAAAAAAGAAAGAATGAATGAATGTAGGAAACACATAACTCTAAACTCAAATAATATAATAATAAGAAATAGTGATTTCGATAATCAATAATTTTAAACAAAAAGTGTTAATATATAACAATATTTTATTTTCGTACTAAACTGTGATTTCTTTAAATTTATTATTAACTATTTCGAAAACAAAAAGTACAAGCATAAGAAAAATCATATCAATAATCAACTACTAAAACAAAAATGTTAGATTTAGTAACATATTTTATTTTAGCACTAAAGTGCTTCTTTTATAATCATTTTTAAAACAAAAAAATCAACAAAAAATAAAAAATCCATATAAATAACAAAAACCAACAACCTAAGAACATATTGGCCAACTACAGACCTCCACTCTACTAGTTGAGCTAAGGTCAGTTAATATTTAAAATACATTACACATATTATTATAATCTTAACTCCCTCTAGGAAAACATTAAGATAGACCTCCTGTTGGTCGCACCAGTTGAAAAAGGTTGGGACCGGGCCTGCATATATCCACCCACACCAGATCTTACGTTAGAGCGTGGCAATGTGACTGGGGACCTTTATTTAGCCAGATATGCAAGGTACTTGAGAAGAGGTTGACAAACTTGGTCTTAATAAAAAAACAAAACAGGATATGGAGGTTGTATTTGTTTTGACACAGTAGTTTTGAAATAAAAGAAAACTGTGGATTAGTAGTCCACTTGGCTTCAAACTCCAAATGTTGAAGATGAAAGTGCATGGAAAGTGGGCGGGGATCTCTTCTCGTCTTTTTCTGCACAACCGGCCCCTTGTGCGCTGTGACAGAGACTCTTGTGAGCTGTGACAGAGAGACTTTGAAAGAAGGAAGGAAGGAAGCCAAGTACTTGAGGAAAGATGAGACTCTCTCTCTCTCTCTCTCTACAATATTATCTCCTTTTCAAGACTTGGGGAAAGATGAGAGAGTCTCTCTCTCTCTCTGCAATATTATCTCCTTTTCAAGACTATACTACTAATTACTTTAGGTAAGAGGGTTAATAATCCTGTAGAATTCTGGTAAACATTAGCTAGGCACACTCATCAGAAATGTGTTTGTTAATGAGTGATGATCTAGTTTCTGCTGCGTACGAAGAATCAATCCTGTAGTAGATTTTTATATATTTAGTTGAAGTTAAAGTCTTCATTAGAGGGTTATAAGGGTTTTTGGGACCCTTAATTCTTATTTCTGGACTAAAAAAAACTGATCCAAAATTGGTTGGAGATTCCTACGTGCTCCTGAGTTTGAGAGAAAGGGATGTTGTTCTGGTTGATGCCAAACTGGAACTATAGTATTGATTTTTTTATTTGACATGCAATTTCAACCAGCTACATTAATCACAACGATAACAAAGAACTTGTAAACTAGTCATGGCATGATGATTGAAACTGATCACAAAAGAAGAAGAAGAATAAAATGAGCAATAGATGATGATTAATTGTAACAAGTCTATTACATGACATGAATATGGAGCATAAGTGAGATCCATGTTACACATTACCAAACACCATTCAACAATAAGAAGAAGAAGAAGAAGAAGATTTAATAGTAGTAGCTAGCTAGAAAGGTCATGGCCTAAGTCCTCCTCCTCCCCCTCCCCACCGATCCCCCTCTCCCGTAAACTAATAATTCTCAAAGTAATCTCCTCCGCCGCCGGTGACACCCGAACCTTGTGACGCAGAATTCTGCTGCATCCCCTCTCCACCCGCAGCAGCAGTAGCAGCAGCAGCAGCAGAGGTCCTCTCATCCTCTACCTCCTCTTCCTCCACCGGCAGCCTCTCATAGATTGCGTTTGCGAACGTGGCCGCCATTACCACCACCGTCCCCGCCGCCACTAGCGGGCCCACCACGGTCCCCCCGACCACCTGCCCCTGCCCCCCGGCCAGAAACACCGACAGACCCCCTCCCGGCCCCGGCGGCGCCGGCGGCGGGAGCACCGTCCGGGCGAGCGAGAGTTTCTCGAACCGTCCCCTCAAGGATGTTGGCTTAAAGCAACGGAAAATACCAGATGTTAGACTCAAGAGCAAGATGGAGAGTTTTTCTGAATGCTTCGAGAGACTATGGTTTCTTGAACAATTACATCGGCTAATAAATAGCCTAACACCAACATAGAGAGGGAAGAAACAACCCACAAATTTTGTATATCCTATACTAGTGGAGCATGAATAGTTCAAGCAAAGAACAACTCAATGTTGAGTTATTCAACATTGCAAGAAGTACTCCAAATAACAAGGAAGCTTTTGACACTTTCTATTCCTAATAAAAAATTAAATCTAGATTAACTAAGATTCTCCTCCTTAATCTAGGTTTGATCAAGGTTGATAACTCCAAGCACCTGCTGCATCTCAGCGAACTTCACTTTGGCGAGAGCCTTCGTGAGAATGTCGGCACGTTTCTTTTCAGTGCTCACGAACTCCACCTTTATCTGCCCTCTTTCAACACACTCGCGAATGAAATGGAAGCGAGTATCAATGTGCTTACTGTGCCCATGAAACACTGAATTCTTCATCAGCGCAATTGCAGACTTATTGTCGACATAGAGCGTGACTGGCTTAGGTTCGCGGCCAGTCATTTCACTAACTAGATTCCTCAGCCACAAAGCTTGACACGCTGCAGCCGTTGCCGCCATGAACTCATCTTCGCAGGAGGACAACGCGACAGTTTTCTGCTTCTGAGACGCCCAAGTGATTAGGTTCTTGTTGAGGTAGAACACCATTCCGCTGGTGCTCCTCCTGTCGTCGATATCTCCGACTAGGTTGCTATCGGTGAATCCGTACAGTTCATCTTCACCATGTCCTCTTCCATACATGAGTCCATACTCAAGTGTTCCCTTCACATATCTGAGGATCTGTTTCACAGCCTGGTGATGCATGGTTGTTGGCTTCTCCATGTACCTACTCTCCATTCCGACAGCATAACAAAGGTCCGGGCGAGTATGAGTTAAGTACCTGAGACAGCCAATGATTCGCCTATATTATGTCGGATCGACTGGTGGTCCTTTAAGGTTCTTGCTGAGTTGCAGTTTACCTTCCATGGGATACCTGGTTGGATTGCAATCTCCCATTCCAAACTACTGCAAAACTCTCTTCGCATATGCTGATTGCTTCAGTGTAATGCGATTACCCTGTTGGTCTACCTCTATACCAAGGTAGTAAGAGAGTAACCCAAAATCACTCATCTCAAATTTCTACATCATCTGCTGCTTGTAAACCTTTACTGCAGTTGCTCTTGTGCCTGTGACGATTAAGTCATCAACGTACACTCCGACAATGAGTGCACCCTCCCTATTGCTCCTTGTTTACACAGCATGCTCTTGAGTGCATCTGATGAATCCCAGCTCCTTTAAGCAGCTGTCCAGGCGTGTGTTCCAGGCCCTCGGTGCTTGTCGCAAGCCATAGAGTGCCTTGGACAGCCTGTACACTTTGTGCTCCTGGTTCTTGATGACAAAGCCTTCAGGTTGAGCTACATATACCTTCTCTTTGAGGTCACCATTCAGAAACGCAGATTTAATGTCCAAATGGTGGACCTCCCATCCGTGCTGGGCTGCGAGGGCAATGATCAAGCGAACTGTGTCGAGTCTGGCAACTGGAGCAAATACTTCATCAAAATCAACTCCATGTTGCTGGACGTAGCCCTTTGCCACAAGTCTTGCTTTGTGCTTGAGGATCTTGCCTTTACTGTCTCTCTTCACCTTGTATACCCATTTTAAACCGATGGATTTGTGCCCAGATGGTAACTCAGTAAGCACCCAAGTCCCATTCTTCTCGATGGCTTCAACCTCCTTCATCATAGCTTCCCGCCATTCATGTTCAAGTGTAGCATCTTGAAAATTTGTCGGTTCTTCAGCCAATAAAAACAACATCTCTGGATCAAGAAAGGTCTCCTCAGTTTTAGCATATATGTCAACAATTGAGCGGTATCTCCTTGGCTCATTCGAGTCTATCATCGGTGTGGGTGAGCCGCTCGAAGTTGTGGCCGCAGCTTATGGTGTAGTAGGCTCCCTTGATGCCATTGCCGCTCCGTGCGTCATAGGTGTTGCCGCATCTCCTATGCCCTCCGGCGTGTGCATAGCCGCGCCCACTGCTCTCTGTGGAGTGATCACTGTCTCGACAACAGGATCTTCGACTGAGAGTTCTACCCAGCCTTGTGGTTCGGTACCATCACCATTGTTCCAATCCCATCTCCTTTCTTCCTCGAACACAACATCCCTGCTCACATGGATCTGGCTACGTTGAGGATTATAGAGACGGTGTGCTTTGCAGCCCTCTTCCTCGCCTAGATACACCAATGGCGTACTTCGGTCATTAAGTTTCTTATGATGAGGACCTGTAGTCTTCATGTGTGCGACACATCCAAATATCCTTAAGTGTTCGAGGTTTGGTTTCTTACCAGTCTAGGCTTCATACGGCGTGAGCGCACTGAGAGCTTTAGTTGGCAACCGGTTGAGCAGGTACACAGCATGTCTGACCGCCTTGCCCCACATACTTCCAGGAACATGCATGCTCTTGAGCAAGCTCCTTGTCGTAGCCATCACGGTACGATTTCGACGCTCTACTACGCCATTTTTTTGTGGTGTATATGGTGCGGTGAGGTGCCGTTGTATGCCTTCGCCTTCACAGAAGCTTGTGAATTCCTTGGACAGGAACTCACCTCCTCGATCAGTTCTTAGTGTCTTTATTTTGCTGTCATATTCATTCTCCACAAGAGACTTGAATTTCTTGAAAGCATTAAAGGCATCACTCTTTTCTTTGAGCATATACACCCACATCATGCGACTGAAGTCATCAACAAGTAGAAGAAAGTACTTGTTACCAGCAAGTATAGCGGGTGTAATCGGGCCGCAAATGTCAGCGTGCACAAGTTGCAGTGGCCTCTCAGCTCTGAAGCTTGCCTGCAGAGGGAACGGTAGTCGTGCTTGTTTGGAGATGAGGCACCCTTCACAGAGCTAGTTTGGATGAGAAATCTTCGGCAGCCCGGTGGCCATTCCCTTCTCTGCCATCATCTTGAGTGCGAAGAAATTCACGTGCCCGAGCCTTGCGTGCCACAGCCAGGCTGGGTCTTGTACGTTGGCCATTAGACATATCGGCCTGCAAGATTCAAGAGCTATCTTGTACAGGCGGTTAGGTGATCTTCTCACCTTCATCAGCAGAATGTTGTTCCTGTCGTACACCCTCAAGTAGGAACCGACAATCTCCACCTTGCTTCCATCTTCTGTTAATTGACCAAGGCTCAATATATTACTTCTTAAACTTGGAATGAAGTATACCTCCGACAGAAGACGTTGTTCGCCATTCTTGCATTGGAACATGATTGATCCCCTGCCCTCAATCTGCACGGTTGAGCCATCACCGAACTTGACACGGCCGGTGATGTCCTGATAAAGGTCCTTGAACTTTCCTCGGTGGCTCGTCATGTGGTTGCTAGCGCCGTTGTCGAGGTACCACACATCGGTGTCGGCCTGCGCTTCTCCAGTACTGCGCAAGTATGGTACTATCTTCCATTCATTGAGCATGACGAGGTCAGGCATCTCCTCCTGAGTCTCTCCCAGCAGTAATGCGGCCTCCTCGTCTTGCGCTCGTGCGAGGTTTGCCTCCTCATCATGACGTTTGTTGCGACACTCCGACGCATAGTGCCCATAGTTTTCACAATTGAAGCACTTGATTTTTGATTTGTCACGGTTGGAGCTTGAACTGCGAGTCCTCTCACCCCCTTGGTGTTGCACTATTTGGCCTCCACGACCACCCCTGCCGCGCCAGCGGCCACGTCCACGGGGCTTGCCACGACCCCGGTCGTCGCTAGAGTGCCCCTTTCCGCTCGACGACAAATCAGTACCGCCTTTCTTCGATCACGCCTGCCACTCAACGTGAGTAAGCAGGAGTTGTCCGTTGTTGCTCTCGCCTCGACCACGTATACGTTCTTCGTACGTTTTGAGGCAGCCGATCACATCCTCGATCGGCATGGTCTCCACATCCACAAACTGCTCGATCGCAGCAACGACTTACAGGTACTTGTCTGGGACGGAGACGAGCAACTTATTGACGATGACAACGTCCTCCATCTTGTCTCCCAATCCACGAATCTTGTTTGCGAGGGTCGTCAATTTTTTCGCAAACTCATCGATGGAATATGTTCCCTTCATACGCAAAACCTCGAACTCACTCTTCAAGGTTTGAATCCTTGCCTTATTCACCCGATCTGCGCCAAGGTACATTGTCTTCAGGCTTTCCCAAGCTTCCTTAGCCGTTTTGTGCTTGGCCAGCTGGAGTAGGATCTCCTCGGGGACAGCTTGAAAAATGCACGCCAACGCCATCTTGTCTCTCTTCTTTTCTACGACTACCCCGGCCGCGGGTTCAATAGCGTCCCAGACGCCTCGAGCCTCTATGAATACCTCCATCTTAATCGCCCAAGTGGAGTAGTTGACAGATGTCAACATCGGGTAGTGCAAGGTTATGCTTCCCTCCTTTGTTGCTGGCGCCGTCGAGTACTCGACGATTGACATCTTGTTAAGTCGAAGGTACTTTGGCTTACACTTGGCTCTGATACCAGATGTTGGCTTAAAGCAACGGAAAATACCAGATGTTAGACTCGAGAGCAAGATGGAGAGTTTTTGTGAATGCTTGGAGAGACTATGATTTCTTGAACAATTACATCGGCTAATAAATAGCCGAACACCAACATAGAGAGGGAAGAAACAACCCACAAATTTTGTAGATCCAATACTAGTGGAGCATGAATAGTTCAAGCAAAGAACAACTCAATGTTGAGTTATTCAACATTGCAAGAAGTACTCCAAATAACAAGGAAGCTTTTGACACTTTCTATTCCGAATAAAAAATCAAATCTAGATTAACTAAGAAGGGACACCGCCGCGGAAGAAGCCCAGCCGGGCTGGGCGAGGGAGACGTTGGCGACAGAGCCGCCGCCGGTGAGGACGTAGACGCCGCGGCCCCTCCGCCTGGCGAAGTCGGAGAGGGAGTCGGCGACGTCGGTGCCGGCGGAGAACTCGAGCATGTGGGAGCGGAGGGCGTTGGGGCTGTCGCGGGTCACGATGATGGGGGGCTTCGGCTTGTTCTTCGGCCCCGTCGGACGGCCGCGGGGGCGGCGGAGGGGCCCACCGTCGGAACCCGAGTTGTCGTTTTCTTGATTGTTATTATCTATGTTGTTGTTGTTGTTGTTGGGATCATCTTCTTCTTCTTCTTCTTGCTCGTTGTTGTTGGTGGTGGTGTTGGTGTTGGTGGTGGCGGCGGCGGAGATGGATTCCATCTTGGCCTTTGCCGAAGCATGGCCTCCTCCTTTCTCCCACCACTTAGTCGCCAGCTTCACTTCTTCCTCCTCCTCCTCGTTGTTTACTTCAACTAGTCGAACACAAGTAGTACTCTTCCAAACTCTATTACTATTCTTCTAACGCAAAGGAGCTTCAATTGATTATAGGAGTGTTTTCTCATTCATCTTATCTATAGATTTATGGTTGAGGCAAACCCTTAAAACCCCTTTCCTGTAGCTGCTGCTGCTGAACTCCTCAATGAACACTGCTAGCTCTTTCCTGAACTAAGCTGTTGATGATGCCAACTCTTCTTTCTCTGTTATTTCTTCTCTTCTTTCTCTGTTATTTCTTCTCTTCTTTATATTCTCTTTTCTATATCTTCTTTTTTGGAGAGAGAGAGAGAGAGATAGAGAGAGAGAGAGAGAGAGAGAGATGGGGTTGGTGGTGTATTTAAGATGGGGTTGGTGGTGTATTTATTAGTAATGTTATTCGTACCTCTAAAATATTTTTTTAACTATTTTCTTTATGTGGTAGCAAACGTTACATGCTAAATAATATTATGTGATAGCTGATATGACAGCTGACATGAAAAATTTTAACCCAAAAAATTAATCATCCAAAATTTTCAATATTAATATTAATATTAATTTTAATGTTAATATTAATTTTTATGTTAATGTTAATGTTAACGTTAACGTTAACGTTAACGTTAATGTTAATATTATTGTTAATTTTAATTTTAATATTAATTTTAATATTAATTTTAATTTTAATTTTAATTTTAATTTTAATTTTAATTTATAATTTATTATGTCTGTTGTCACATTAATCGTCATGTCATCTGTCCATATAAGGAAGAATAGTTTGAAGGAATACTTTGGAGGTACAAATAGCATTATTATTATTTATTATAGGAAGAGACTAGTTTTTGGTAGATGTCCTTACATCTTTCCAAATTTTGTTTCGGGACTTGCACCACATTTCTATTTCTATGTGCTCATTTGAAAACCAAAATACAAATTTGAATAGATAAAGAAGGTTCTTCATAAAGACACTACAAAAAAGACTCAGGATTGTCCAAATTTTCATCATTAATAATTATAAGTTTGTCACTTCAAAAAATTACTCATCAGACTGTCCATTTTTAATTAATTTTTTTTATAACCAAGCTGTCAAAATTTTGACAGTCCTACAAATTGGAATGACTGTCAAAATTTTGACAGTCCTAAAAAAAAAATATTTTTTTAGGACTGTCAAAATTTTGACAGTCCGGAGGGAAGGGCTACGCAAGGTAACACGAGGACGGGGCTGTGTGGAGGCCGGAAGGGGGGGGGGACGAGGCGGAGGAGCGGGAGGAGGAGGAGGAGGCGGCGGCGGGAGCCGAGGGGGGAGGCGGAGGCGCGCGCACGGGAGCTACGGGGAGACGGAGGCGCACGCGCTCGCCTCCGCTGTTGCTGCTGCCGCTTCTGCTGTTGTTGTCGTCGTCGTCGTTATCGTCGGCCCGAGACGTAGCCGCAGCCTCCCGCGAGCGCATGCCTCCGTCGCGTGCAGTCATCCGCACGCTACTTCTTTTTCTTCATTGCCTTCATGACGGAACCGATGGAAAAGTACTTGAGGTACGGCTCGACAGCGGCGACGCGGTCGATGGTGAGGTCAGCGACGCGGAGAGGAAGAAAATCATGAGAGGAGGAAGGAGGAGAGGCCGGAGGGGTGGGGTGGGGTGGGAAACGAATAGGAGAAGGAAGGTGAAGAGAGTGAATAGTCCTAGTAAATTTTGGACTCGTCTGAGTAAAAATTATTTCTAATTGTAGTCATTTTTGTAGTACCTTTATCAAGGATATAGCCTATTTCTATAGCATGCCTACATTGTCATTTAAGATAAGATGGAGGCGTACGGAAAATCTATCTTTATTCCCTCCTTTCCTTTTCTTTTGAATTTCTCTCTTTCCATTGTAAAGTCAACCTTTGCGGATATGCCTATGCCTACCGCGATAAGAAAATGAAACATAAAATTTGGGACAGTTCGTGATCGTAGATCACGTATCAGCATTTCATTCGATGTCCAATCAGTGGTGGATTCATACAAATAGAGGAAAACAAAGGATTGCTGACATCTGGTCTGCAGTCACGGACTACGGTCCAAGACTGCAGGTCAAATATTATTTTTCTTAGTCTTTAGACCATGTATTTTATATCAGTTTAGAGTTTAGGTCCTAACATGTCCAATTGACAACTTTGGCTCCTAAATTTTTATTTTTTATTTTATTTTTTCAATTATATCCTTCTTTTTAACCTGGGTTAGTTGTTGCATTTATATTCATGGTGAGGGTAAAATGGAAAAAGTGATACAAAAAAAAATCAAGGTCTAAACTTTTCAATTGGACATGTTAGGACTTAAACTCTAAGCTGGTATAAAATTCAAAATCTACACCCTAATTAGCCAGTATTGTACTAAAAAGAATAATTTTAAAAAAATACATTTAGATGTATAAAACATTACACTTAATAACACTCCATGGAGATATATCAAAATTGCAAAGATGACTGTCAAAATTGCATCGGCAACTTTAGCTTTCCCAGGATGATATTGCAAAGATATATCATAATCCTACATCAGTTCCAACCACCGACGCTGTCTCATGTTCAACTCCTTCTGCATGAAAACATACTTTAAACTTTTGTGGTCTGTGAAGATCTCCACACGCTCTAAATACAAATAATGTTTTTACAACATCAGGACGAAGATGACTGCTACCAACTCCAAATCATGGGTATGATAGTTTTTTTCATGAGGACGCAATTGCCTGGATGCATAGACAATCACTTTCCCATTCTGCTGAAGAATATAACCTAAACCTTTTTCCGATATATCACTATAAATAGTGAAACCTCCAGACCCTGATGGCAACGTCAAAATAAGAGCATACGTCAACCTCTTTTTCAACTCCTCAAAAGCAACCTGGCAATCCTCTGTCCAAACCAACTCTACATCCTTCCTGGTGAGTCTGGTTATCGGCTCGTCAATCCTCAAAAAATCCTGCACAAACTTTCTGTAGTAGCCTGCCAATCCCAAGAAACTCCTGATCTTTGCTACCGAACTTGGGGTCTTCCAAGATTCTACTGCTGCAATCTTCTTCGGATCCACTAAAATACCATTGCTAGTCAAAACATGCCCCAAGAATTCTACCTTGTCCAGGAAAAACTCATATTTGGACAACTTCCCATACAGCTTCTCCTTCCTCAGTACATCCAACACAATCCTCAAATGCTCCTCATGCTCCCCCGGTGTCTTCGAGCATATGAGTATGTCGTCGATGAACACCACCACGAACTTGTCAAGGTACTGATGGAATACCTTGTTTATCAAGTTCATAAAGATCGCCGGTGCATTAGTCAACCCAAACGATATCACCATAAACTCGTACTGACCATAAAGAGTCAAACACAAATCTACGTATCGGTGTAAAAATGTGACATATTCAAAGTTCCGTGTCGGAAAAAAACTCCCAAATCAACACGTATCACCAAATTTTTGGGATACGACCTACACGTACCAAATTGTGGATACGACACTAGCCCCAAACATATAAGCATATGCCAAATTGATCTATAGGACCAATTGACACACACAACAAATGTCAATATCGGAATTCTCACAAAATTGACACAAAAAGTACCATAACTTTCTCAATAGGCCTCCTATGAACACAAAACCAAATCCTATGGGTAGCCTATGCATATGGGTTGATTTCTTATGGTTAAATCTCAGATTTAGAACCTAAATTAAGGGAAAAAACTGTAACAACCTTTTTTTTAATTTTTTAGAAAATAAAATTTTATGATTTTTCGGTGATATTTAGTTATTTAAATTATAGGTCCTTCCGGGATTAATATTTTTATATATTAATTAAGTGTTAAAATATTACAACAAATATATTTTTGGGTGTATAATTAATTATTAGATGTTGTATAATTTTTCTAGAATTTATTGGGCTCAAAAACTATTTTTAATAGCTAAAAACCCCTGTCTTAATTAAACCAACCAAAACCGGATTAAACCGACCCAAACTGAACCGGACCATACCCAAACAAACCCAACCGACCTAAACTCTAACCTAACGGATTGGGTCTGGACCCGACCCGCCTACCCACTACCCGCTAACCCGATAGCCCTAAATCCCTAACCTCTCAGCCCACGACCCGTCCTGCCCCCGACGCCTCCGGCGCACGACCGCCCCCCCTCTGCTTTTTGATAACCCTACGACCCCACGACACCCCTGACAACCCGAGGACCCCTCCCCACTCTGCCTCCCCGCTCCGCCTTCCTATTTAAACCCCCGCGGAACCAGATCACCGCTCCACTACCCCGACGACCCCCTCCGGTCACCGCCTTCCCGACAATAACGAAGACGACGGCGACGAGCTCCCCCGGTGACTCCTCCGACCATGACCCCCAGCACTGATGAACATCCAGCAGCCCTAACCGCCACCGCCACCACAGTGCCCCGTCGTGCCCCGTCGTGCCGCATCCTTTCGCAACAGCGAGGTATACCCCTTTCCAGCTTCGTATCTCTCTGTACATAGAAATGTATTCCGTTTTGTCGAACATTATAAGAAGACCGCATGACCCTCTCAAAATTCGTGCAACTCGTTTGGGGTATCGCGTCCTGTATCGGTCGCAAACCGCGACGCAAAAATAGGAAAATCAACCCATTTTCTGAAATTCAGAAATTGTCCCGAACTCACAAGTTCACGGCCATTTTTATCCCAACCTGTTAATTATTTTTAAATTCTATTTGAATAGTTAATTAGATAACATAACCGAGATTAAAACCCTCTAATTAGATTATTTTATGGTGATGTATGTTGTATTTTATTCGCGGGTAAAATCGACCAAAAACTTGGTCTTTAAAAACCTAATTTTTTTTCGGAACTGGGTGCGCCCCGCTAAACGAGGCAACATTGTCATGTGCAAATTTTACTGAAATATGCGCACCATCGATACGGACGTATAAAATTTCGCGGAAGTTGATTTGGATGTGCGTGCACACGAGAATCAACGCATATCCGTCGACAACACCCCGTATCGGTCCTGTTCTAAAACTCGTTGTAACTTCGTATGTGCTCGTTATTTTGAAACGAAACTTACGCCATCGGACTCGTAGCAATACGCTGGTCCTGTGACCCAAGTTTGGTTCGATTCTGAGAATATTGACAAAATTCCGTATCGTGGGCCCCACGACTCTACTTGACGGACGATTTTGTGATCGGCTCATCGAAATCCAGTTCTGGATATTCCGTTGGGTTCGTATCATCGTTCTGGACTTGTAGACACTAAGTTTGTCGAATTTGGAAAACTTTATCTCTGACATATTTTTTGGTACGAAACGGGCCACATGTGGACCCCGCTTTGACCAAAAACTGTCACTTTTATCCCTGTGTCCAATTTGGACTTATGGATAGACAATTCTAGCCATTTGATGTCTTTTGAGCATGATAGTAATAATTATTTCAGCATCCGGAGGAGTACCTGAAGATCCCGCTGATACAGGAGCAACTGTTGGAATCCAAAACCCAGGCAATTGTACCTTGCCAATCTTGCAGTATTTGCTACATAATGTTCTCTTGATTTAATTATATGATATAAATGTTCAACCCAGGACCGTGAGATATTGCTTAATGTCCGAATAATATTCGGGTGTCGACGCCGTACACAGAGTCGTGTAACGTCACTAGAGATTGATATCGCGACCCTATATATCTTCGTGCTTGCATTATCAAGTACGTCATACCATAGGATATTTGACACTGTTCATGAAACAGAATCTTCCTGAGTTATTCATGGTGATTCTGTATAGGTTACAGGATTCGTGACATAGACTTTATACATATACTTAGCTATCATTATGACTCGCTGCATTAGTTAGAGGTCATGATCGTGTGTGTCATGGACATGTGTAAATACCCTGATTTTTCAGAATAATTTAATATAATTTTTTCTAATTTTTTGGTATTTTTCTGGAATTAAAACTTAGGAAATTATGATTAAAAGATTTTTAAATACTGTTAATTGATGATAAAATATTATGAAAATAATATTTTATGGTATAAAATGGAAAACGAGATATAGGGTAATTTTCTGTAAATTTATTGGACTCCGAAAACAGTTTTAAAGCCCTAAAAACCCACGTAGATTTAAACCCAATTAAACCTGACTGAACCCGGTTCACTTGAACTAAAATAAACCGAACAAAACCGCTATCTGAACCAAGCCAAGCCAGCGTAACGGGTCGGGTCGGGTCGGATTCGAGTCAAACCCAACCCGGACCCGAAACCCAAACTGAACCCTAATCGGATCCCTATCCCCAAGTTACTGTTCCGGCTATAAAGAGCCCTCGACTTCCGTGCCGCCGCCATCGCACCCTCTCTCTCGTCAACTCCGCCGCCCGCAGTCGAACCTGCTTTGCCGCCAGCCTCCGCTCGAGCCGCCCCCTCCGGCAAGCCCTAACCCTAGACTTCCACCTCCCTCTGTTCTCCCCGCTCCATCCAAGTCCGCCCGCAGCGCCCGCCTCGATGACCCCCTCTCGGCTCCGTTCTCCCCGCTCCACCCAAGGCCGCCCGTAGCGCCCGCCTCGACGACCCCCTCTCGGCTCCATCCCCTCATCAGCTCCACCCTATCCTTCGCCCGCAACCCCGAGCCCCTCGTCGGCCAGCACCCCGAGCAGCACCCCCATCTCCTCCGTCTTCTCCGACCCCGACCACGACGAAACCCCTAGCTCCGACCCCCTGAAACCAACCGCCTCTCTCCTCGATCCAGCCACAGCTCCGCCTAGCCCGTGCCCTGGCCGACCGTCTCCGCCCTCCTCCGGCCAGCCTCAGCGTCCCAGCAACGAAACACTAACCGCAGCACAGTACCGGACACGGTTGACGCAGGATACGAAACTGTACTCGGACACGAAGAATCAGTCTTCACGGAGCCCGGTTTAGGTAGCCTTTCCTCTCTCATCGTAATTCCGTTTTTGATTCCGTCTATTGCAACGCGTAGACTGTATAACCCTCTCGATGCCCGTGCATCCCGCTCGGTGCATCGCGTCCTGTGACGATCGCGAACCGCGATCTAAAAACGGGAAAACCAACGCCCTGTTTCACCCCGGAACTGAGTGCGTCCCACCAAATGGGACGACTTGGTAGCACGCGGTCTTCACCGAAATGTGTGCGTCATTGATACGGACGTGTGAGATTTCGTAGAAGTTGATTTGGATGTGCGTGCACACCGGAATCAACGCGTATCCGCCGACAACGTCCCGTATCTGCCTATTCTGGAATACGCTGTAACTTTGTGTACACACGTCAGATCGAGATAAAACTTGCGCCATCGGACTCGTAGCAATACGCTGGTCCGGTGGCCCAAGTTTGGTTCAATTCTGAGAACGTTGACAAAATCGTGTCGTGGGCCCCACAGGCTCCACTTGGCGGGCAATTTTGTGATCGGCTCATCGAAATCCAATTCTGAAAGTTTCATTGGGCTCGTATCACCGTTCCTGACTTGTTGACACTGAGTTTGACAAAATTGGAAATCTTTGACCCTGACACGCTTTTCGGTGCAAAGTGGCCCACATGTGGACCCGCTTTGACCCAGAAATGTCATTTTTGCCCTTGTGTCCAAATTGGACTTAAGGACAGGCGTTTCTAGCTATTTGATATTTTTTGAGACTGTTGGTGATGTTTATTTCAGCTTTTGGAGGAGTACCTACAGGATCCACTGATACAGGGACAACTGTTGATATTCAAACCCCAGGCAAGTGTACCTTGCCAAACCCTGCAGCTTTGCTACTTATTTCCTTGACTTATTTATACATCAGTGGACAAGTATACCTTGCCAACTTTACAGTTCTTGTTGCATATTCCTTGCTTTATTTATATCATTGTGCATGCTTGACCTAGGACCGTGTGACTTACTTAGCGTCCGATTATTAATCGGGTGCCAACACCGTATGCGATATTGTGTATTGTCATCTAGAGATGGACATTCGTGACCCCTTTACATTCTCGTACTTGTCTTATCAAGTATATTATACCCAGGATACTTGACACTATTCATAGCAGGATCTTTCTGAGATATTCATGGTGATTCTGTATAGGATACAGATTTCTGACATAGACATTATACTCTTGGATACTCTATGACTTACTGTATTAGCTATGATCTTGCGTGCCATGTACATGAGACGTTATGGACATGAGACGTGTAATTACATTGGATGGGGAGAGACACACAGGCTACATGCTGATTACATATATATCCCCTACTACTGTGAGGCACAAGACTCTGAAACCCGAGCTTGGCCCATTACTCATTATTACTGCTACCGGCTCCCCGACACAGAGCTTGTAGTAGCTCAGCCTGAGTACTCGTGATGCTCTCATCTTGTATTTCACATAGATGGTTATATAGCTTACCCTATTTATCTTATTTACTATTATACTATATTTTGGCATGTTGATTCTGTACCTTGTTATGTCCCCTGAGGACCTGGATACCAGATTATTTCCCCAGGATTTGCAGACGAGATTTATCCCAAGGTATACGGGACAGCAGCAGAAGCAGGAGCAGGAGCAGATCCAGGAGCTATACCGACACCCGAGGACGAGGTGTTAGCTGAAGACTTTTTCTGAGCATCCATGTTTCATGCTCAGTATTTATTTTATTCAGTCATTTATATTTTGGTCTGTTGAACCATTGTATTAGATTTTATCGGATTATTCCCCGAAGCACTTTGTTGAGACTGGTTGATGATTTACTTTTCTTATATCTGTGGATCATATTTTATCTTGTGTGGATGAGATTAGTTTTGCCATATTGTCGTAGACTTTGTTTTACAGCTTAAGTACGCCCTGATGGATCCATTAAATTGGGTTGTCCATCGGTGCGTGCTGCTGGCCATAGCCACGTGTCTAGTCCCTCGGTATTTTGGGACTGGGCGTGACATAGTTTTTGTGGTGGCCCATGCAGGTCTACGACTAAATCGTTTGGTTTCAACTTAGGGACCGAACAAGCCTGCCCTAAGGATAGGACAAGTTATAGGATCTCATCCATTAATTGAACCATTTTTGAACTCTATATCGAACTCGAATTTGTTACTTTATTTGCATCATGTGTTGATTCCTCTGAGCGTTCTTATAGTTTATCTCTTGGTTGCAGAGTAATTGATCCCAGGAACAGAGATGAGAATCCCTTGGATACACCACATGATGCTGTGGTTACTTATGTAGACGGAGTGAGACCAGGGAATGGAGGACAATCATCTCAAGGAAATCAAACCGGCCAGCCTAATCCCCGGTTCCGGCGTGATGACATCCCACCTCCGCCACAGTTCACTCCACAGATGCCAGTTTTCCCGCCAGGGCAAGCCATGGACGGACAACAGATATTTCAGATGATGTATGCCATGATGCAAGCCCAGCAGCAGGTTCAGCAAGAGGCACATCGTCACGAGGTAGAGTATTTGAGAACCAGCCTGGTATCAGCAATGGAGCAGGCAAACCTACCAGCGAGGCGATCATCGACGGGATCTATCACCGATTTTCGTTAGCTCAAGCCTCGTACCTTTTCTGGTAAAGAGGGGCCAACAGAAGTTCACGAATGGCTCAGGAACATACAACACAAGTTGGAAGCAGCTGAACTTTCGAGAGAGAAATGGATGACTGCGGTCAGGATATAGTTGACTGAAAATGTACATCATTGGTGGTTATCAGAAGAAAGGAGGCTCGGACAAGATCGAGTCACTTGGGAAGAGTTCTCCAAACTCTTCCGAGAGATGTATATTCCAGCAGTTGCACGGTCGGAGCTCAGAGACAAGTTCAACCGCCTTATCCAAGGCAATATGTTAGTGGAAGATTACAACGCAGAATTTATTCGTCTCAGTCGCTTCGCCCCAACCTTGATTTTGACAGAGGAAGAGAAAGCTGAGAAGTTCTTCGACGGACTGAAGCTCGAGCTCCAGAGGTTGATTGGATCGGTCGCACCTACATCGTATACCGACGTCCTTGCAGCAGCACGACGCATGGAGCACGTCACTAGAAGGGAGTCAAATCTGAAGAGGCCAATCACACCAGCACCATCCAGGACAGCACATGGGATTCAACAAAACGGTCCCAGAGGAGTATGCCAGAGAGAACAACACACAGGGCCATATCTCTCCCTACTTGCCACCACTGCGGCAAGGTAGGTCACATTGAGAGAGAATGCAGACGCAAGTTAGGACTATGCCTGGCTTGCGGATCTAACCAGCATTCAACCAGAGACTGCACCGAGCGCAGAGAGGGAGCACCGAGACTAGATTTACTGGCACCACGACCAGTGTATCCAGCAGTAGGAGCATTGCAGACAGGAATTGGAGGAGTCAGATCACCAGTTCCAGGAGGATACCAGCAGAGACCACCACTGGCTCCACATGCAGCTCTATTTCAGCAGGCTCAGCAGCAGAGAGGCCAAGCTCAGGGACGAGGCCAGGCATTTACATTGGCCGTTGAGGAGGAAGCTACCGCAGGAGAGGTTATCGTAGGTACTATTTTAGTAGCTTCATTACCAACTGTAGCTTTATTTGATTCTAGAGCATCGCATTCATTTATAGCAGCTAGCTTTGTAGCCACCTATAGAGTAGCTACCGCACCCCTTCCGAAGATAAAGAGAATTCTTACGGGAGGTAGAATTATCCCAGTAAGTGACGTCTGTAGATCATGTTCTGTAGTAGTCTGTGGAAGAGAGATGTGCGCTCAATTTCTGATCTTTTCCATGCCGAATTATGATATTTTACTTGGTATGGACTGGTTAAGTCAGTACCATGCGACTCTTGATTGTCGACTTGGACGGGTTATATTTAGACCGCCTGGACATCCAGAATTTGAGTTTCTTCGGAGAGCAGTAGAGCAAGGAGTTCAGCCTACTCTTAGGGTACTATCTGTAGAAGGGGAGACAGGTTACCCAAGAGTCATATCTGAGTTTGTGGCCGTATTTCCTGATGATCTTCCAGGTTTACCGCTTGATCGGGAAATAGAATTCACAATAGACTTAACTCCAAGAGCAGAGCCTACCACTTTATCAGTATATCGGCTAGCACCTAAGGAGTTAGTGGAGTTGAAGGAACAAGTTGATGATCTTTTGGAGAAGGGTTTTATTCGGCCCAGTGTTTCACCTTGGGGAGCACCCATATTATTTGTACCGAAGAAGGATGGAACATTATGGTTGTGCATTGACTACAGGGCACTAAATACTGTGACCATCAAGAACAGGTATCCCTTACCACGTATTGATGATCTATTCGATCAATTGAGTGGTGCTAGGGTATTCTCGAAGATTGACCTTAGATCCGGCTATCATCAGATTAAAGTAAGGAAGGAGGATATACCAAAGACAGCTTTCAGGACCAAGTATGGACATTATGAGTTCTTGGTAATGCCGTTTGGTTTAACTAATGCACCAGCAGTGTTTATGAGTTTGATGAACAGAGTCTTTCATCAGTTCTTGGATAAATTTGTGGTTGTGTTCATTGATGACATTCTAGTATATTCCAAGAGCCATGAAGAGCACGAGGAGCATCTTAGAATTATGCTAGAGACCTTGAGACATGAGAAGTTATATGCCAAACTCAGTAAGTGTGAGTTTTGTATGGATAAAGTGCCTTTATTGGGACATATCATCTCAGGAGAAGGACTTTCAGTTGATCCGGAGAAAGTTGCGGCAATAGAGACTTGGCCTACAACCACATCAGTTATAGAAGTGAGAAGTTTTCTCGGACTTGCGGGATATTACCGAAGGTTTGTAGAAAATTTCTCAAGGATTGCAGAGCCGATGACGAAGTTGACACGTAAAGACCAGGAGTTTACATGGACAGAAGACTGCCAGAAGGTCTTTGAAGAATTGAAAAGAAGATTGACAACAGCACTTGTCTTGACTCTTCCTTCAGGGTCAGGAGGTTTTGTTGTTTACAGTGATGCATCAGGTAGTGGACTAGGATATGTTTTGATGCAACATGGCAAAGTTATTGCTTATGCATCGAGACAGTTGAAGGTCCATGAGAAGAACTACCCAACACACGATCTGGAGCTAGCAGCAGTTATATTTGTACTGAAGATTTGGAGGCACTATCTTTATGGAGAGAAGGTAGAAATTTTTACTGATCACAAGAGTCTGAAGTATGTATATACTCAGAAGGAGCTCAACATGAGACAGAGACGTTGGCTGGAGTTAATGGTAGACTTTGATATAGATCTGCAGTATCATCCGGAAAAGGCGAATGTCGTAGCAGACGCTCTCAGCAGGAAGCCTACGGCTTATTTCTTGACGATACAGCCTGAGTTATTGAAAGATCTACAGGAGCTTCAAATAGAGGTTGTTTTACCAGGACAGAGTGGCTTACTGGCTAATCTCGAAGTTAATTCGTCACTTGTGGAAAGGATTAAAGAGGCATTGCCCACCGATGCTAGATTCTGAAGACTCAAAAAGAGGACAGAAGCTGGCATGCAGACAGGACTTCGCATATATGAAGACGGGACATTACGGTTTGGAAATCGCCTGTATGTTCCAAATGGAGAATTGAGACAGGAGTTAATGACTGAAGCACATAGCTCTATGTACTCTGTTCACCCAAGAGGAACCAAGATGTACCGGGACCTGAGGCAGTATTACTGGTGGCATAGAATGAAAAGGGAGATTGCAAGATTTGTGGCTAAATATTTAGTCTGTCAGCAAGTAAAGGCCGAGAATCAGAGGACTGCAGGTATGTTACAGCCGCTTCCTATACCAGAATGGAAGTGGGAACATATCATGATGGATTTTGTCACAGGATTTCCAAGGAGCCCCAGTGGAAGAGATACAATATGGGTTATCGTGGATAGACTCACTAAATCGGCACATTTCTTGCCATTTAGAGTTGGACAGTCCACAGAGGTACTAGACGACATGTATATGCGACAAATCGTCAGATTACATGGAGTGCCGGTTACTATTGTATCAAAACGAGATTCGAGATTTATATCTTATTTCTGGCGAAGCATGCAAGAGAGTCTTGGCACCAGACTCAAATTCAGCACAGCTTACCACCCACAGACATATGGTCAATCGGAGCGCACGATTCAGATCTTGGAGGATATGTTGCGATCGTGTATGCTAGTCTTTGGAGGATCTTGGGAAGATCATTTGTAATTAGTGGAGTTCTCCTACAACAACAATTATCAGGCCAGCATCCAGATGGCACCATTCGAAGCATTATACGGAAGGAAGTGTAGATCGCCAATATGTTGGAGTGACGTTGGTGAACGTCAAATACTGGGTCCACAATTGATAATGCAGATAGTGGAGAAGGTAAAACAGATTCAGAATTATCTTCGAGTAGCTCAGGACAGACAGAAGCATTGGGCTGATACGCACAGACGTCCCCTAGAGTTCAAAGAAGGAGAGCACGTATTCTTGAGGATCTCGCCCACTCGTGGTACTATCAGATTTGGGAGCAGAGGCAAGTTGAGCCCGCGGTATATCGGGCCATTTGATATTCTAGAGCGCATTGGTGAGGTGGCTTATCGTCTTGCATTACCTCCGTCCTTAGAGGGAGTGCATGACGTATTCCATGTCTCACAGCTGAGAAGGTACGTGACCGACCCAAGTCACGTAGTCGATCATTCAGAGATCGCAGTAGGCCCAAGCTTGAGGTATGAAGAACAACCAGTTGGCATCCTCGACTACAGTGAGAAGACATTGCGAGGACAGACAATTAGACTGGTTCGTGTAGCTTGGAAACATCAATCTCCTGACGAATCGACCTGGGAACGGAAGGATAGTATGCGTCAGCGTTATCCTCACTTGTTCACGGATGCAGTTATCAACTAAACATTCTTGTAATTTCCATAGTTCTTTCCTTTAGTAGTTTATTCTTTGATAGCGAGGATGCAATCCTCTTAAGGGGGTAGATTATAAACACCCTGATTTTTCAGAATAATTTAATATAATTTTTCCCAATTTTTGGTATTTTTCTGGAATTAAAACTTAGGAAATTATGATTAAAAGATTTTTAAATGCTGTTAATTGATGATAAAATATTATGGAAATAATATTTTATGGTGTAAAATAGAAAATCAGACATAGGGTAATTTTTTGTGAATTTATTGGACTCCGAAAATAAACCGTCAGGTTTAACTGTTTTCGGACCCTAAAAACCAACGTAGATTTAAACCCAATTAAACCTGACTGAACCCGGTTCACTTGAACCAAAATAAACCGAACCAAACCGGTATCTGAACCAAGCCAACCCAGCATAACGGGTCGGGTCGGGTCGGATCCGAGTCAAACCCGATCCGGACCCGAAACCCAAACTGAACCCTAATCGGATCCCTATCCCCAAGTTACTGTTCCGGCTATAAAGAGCCCTCGACTTCCGTGCCGCCGCCATCGCACCCTCTCTCTCGTCAACTCCGCCGCTCGCAGTCGAACCTGCTTTGCCGCCAGCCTCTGCTCGAGCCGCCGCCTCCGGCAAGCCCTAACCCTAGACTTCCTCCTCTCTCCGTTCTTTCCGCTCCACCCAAGTCTGCCCGCAGCGCCCGCCTCGGTGACCCCTCTCGGCTCCATCGCCTCACCAGCTCCACCCTATCCTCCGCCCGTAACCCCGAGCCCCTCGCCGGCCAGTACCCCGAGCAGCACCCCCATCTCCTCCGTCTTCTCCGACCCCGACCACGATGAAACCCCTAGCTCCAACCCCCTGAAACCTAACGCCTCTCTCCTCGATCCAACCACAGCTCCGCCTAGCCCGTGCCCTGGCCGACCGTCTCCGCCCTCCTCCGGCCAGCCCCGGCGTCCCAGCAACGAAACCCTAACCGCAGCACAGTACCGGACACGGTTGACGCAGGACACGAAACAGTACTCGGACACGAAGAATCAGTCTTCACGGAGCCCTGTTCAGGTAGCATTTCCTCTCTCCTCGTAATTCCATTTTTGATTCGGTCTGTTGCAATACGTAGACTGTATAACCCTTTCGATGCCCGTGCAACCCGCTCGGTGCATCGCGTCCTGTGGCGATCGCGAACCGCGATCCAAAAACAGGAAACCTAACGCCCTGTTTTACCCCGGAACTGAGTGCGCCCCGCCAAACGGGATGACTTGGTCCCACGCGATCTTCACCGAAACGTGCGCATCGTTGATACGGACGTGTGAGATTTCGCAGAAGTTGATTCGGATGTGCGTGCACACCGGAATCAACGCGTATCTGCCGACAACGCCCCGTATCCGCCTATTCTGGAATACGCTGTAACTTTGTGTACACACGTCGGATCGAGACGAAACTTATGCCATAGGACTCGTAGCAACACGCTAGTCCCGTGGCCCAAGTTTGGTTCGATTCTTAGAATGTTGACAAAATCGTGTGTTGTGGGCCCCACAAGCTCCACTTGACAGACGATTTTGTGATCGACTCATCGGAATCCAATTCTGGAAGTTCCGTTGGGTTCGTATCACCGTTCCTGAGTTGTTGACACTGAGTTTGACAAAATTAGAAATCTTTGACCCTGACACTCTTTTCGATGCAAAGTGGCCCACATGTGGACCCGTTTTGACCCGAAAATATTATTTTTGCCCTTGTGTCCAAATTGGACTTAAGGACAGATGTTTCTAGCTATTTGATATTTTTTGAGACTGTTGGTGATGTTTATTTCAGCTTTTGGAGGAGTACCTACAGGATCCACTGATACAGGGACAACTGTTGATATTCAAACCCCAGGCAAGTGTACCTTGCCAAACCCTGCAGCTTTGCTACTTATTTCCTTAACTTATTTATACATCAGTGGGCAAGTATACCTTGCCAACTTTACAGTTCTTGTTGCATATTCCTTACTTTATTTATATCATTGTGCATGCTTGACCTAGGACCGTGTGACTTACTTAGCATCCGATTATTAATCAGGTGCCAACACCGTACGCGATGTTGTGTATTGTCATCTAAAGATGGACATTCGTGACCCCTTTACATTCTCGTACTTGTCTTATCAATTACATTATACCCAGGACACTTAATACTATTCCTGGCAGGATCTTTCTGAGATATTCATGGTGATTCTGTATAGGATACAGATTTTTGACATAGACATTATACTCTTGGATACTCTATGACTTACTGCATTAGCTATGATCTTGCGTGCCATGTACATAAGACGTTATGGACATGAGACGTGTGATTATATTGGGTGGGGAGAGACACACAGGCTACAGGCTGATTACATATATATCCCCTACTACTGTGAGGCACAAGACTCTGAAACCCGAGCTTGGCCCATTACTCATTATTACTGCTACCGGCTCCCCGACACAGAGCTTGTAGTGGCTCAGCCTGAGTACTCGTGATGCTCTCATCTTGCATTTCACATAGATGGTTATATAGATTACCCAATTTATCTCATTTACTATTACACTGTATTTTGGCATATTGATTTCTGTACCTTGTTATGTCCCCTGAGGACCTGGATACCAGATTATTTCCCCAGGATTTGCAGACGAGATCTATCCCGAGGTATACGGGACAGCAGCAGAAGCAGGAGCAGATCCAGGAGCTGTACCGACACCCGATAACGAGGTGTTAGCTGAAGACTTTTCCTGAGCATCCATGTTTCATGCTCAGTATTTATTTTATTCAGTCATTTATATTCTGGTCTGTTGAACCATTGTATTAGATTTTATCGGGTTGTTCCCCGAAGTACTTTGTTGAGACTGGTTGATGATTTATATTTCTTATATCTGTGGATCATATTTTATCTTGTGTGGATGAGATTAGTTTTGCCATGTTGTCGTAGTCTTTGTTTTACAGCTTAAGTACGCCCTAATGGATCCATTAAATTGGTATGTCCATCGGTGCGTGCTGCTGGCCATAGCCACGTGTCTAGTCCCTCGGTATTTTGGGACTGGGGCGTGACAACATGAGACATGCGATTACATTGGGTGGGGAGAGACACACAGGCTATAGGCTGATTATATATATAAAACCTTTATTATTGCGGTACTCAAGATTCTACACCCGAGCTTGGCCCATTACGTGATATCACTGCTACCGGCTCCCCGACACAGAGCTTGTAGCGATTTCAGCCTGAGTTCTAGTGATGCTCTCATTTGTATAACACCTAGCTAGTTACATAGTTTATCCTATTATTTTATTTATTATTGTACTGCATTTATTTTGGCTTGAGTTATTCTTGTACCTTGTTATGTCACCTGAGGACCTGGAATCTGGATTATGTCCCCAGGTATAGCTAAGGAGATCTATATCGAGATATATGGGACAGGAGCAGACATTGGAGTAGTACAAGAATCCAAGGACGAGGTGATCACCGATGATTTCTCCTGAGTATCTGGTTTATTATACTCAGTTATTTCTATTGTTATCTCTTATTTTTTGTTTATTTGAAATGCTGTAACAAACTCATTATCGGGTTGTTCCCCGAGACTTTTTATGGAGATTTGTTGGATATATTTGATCTTGATTATTCTGACATTATTTTGTGATTATCTGCTGTGGATGAGATTAGATTTATTCATGTGACCTGTATTATAGACCTTTATTATTGTTCAACAGCTTAAGTACACCCTAATGATTCCGTTAAATTGGATTTGTCCATTGGTGTGTGTTGCTGGCCATTGCCACGTATCTAGTCCCTCGATATTTTGGGACTGGGGCGTGACATAGTTTTTGTGGTGGCCCATGCAGGTCAACGACTAAATTATTTCGGTTTCAACTAAGGAATCGAGCAAGCCTACGATAAGGATATGATAAGTTATAGGATCTCATACACTTGATTGAATTATTCTTGATCTCTATATCGGATTCGAATTAATTACTTGACTTGCATCCTGCCTTGAATCTCCTGTGCGCCTTTTATAGTTTATTTTGGATGTAGAGTAATGGAATCACAAGCAAGCAACGAGACTCCTACAGGAACACCACAAGGTACTGTGGTCACCTACGAAGATGAAGTGACACCAGTTGGTGGAGGAAGCACAGACTCGTGGAGTAGTGAATCTGCGTAAGATTTAAGTTATTCATAGCTATCTATTCCTAGTAATGCCATAGCACGTGCCTTTTAATTTATTTTCTTAGCCTCAAACCTAGTATTTTGAACTTATTAATAATTGATAACCTAACTTTTATTTTGCTCAAACCTAGTATTTCTTTACTCTTTAAGGTACTGTTGTTTTTTTTGCTCTAACCAGATTTCTTTACTCTTGAATTACCTAACTTTTATTGTCTAGGAAAATACTTTATTCCTTCCCTATGCGTTCTACTTAACCCTTTCTCTCAATTTTTTCTTGTGCATAATTTCTTATTCTCTGTGTCATGCTTCAAGAAACCTGTTTTGTAATCGCAACATATCTTCTAACCGATTTTGTTTTGTTTCTTAATTGTGAGGACACAATTCTTTTAAGCTAGGTAGATTGTAACAACCTATTTTTTTAATTTTCAAAAAATAAATTTATGGGATTTTTTGGAAATTTTTAATTATTTAAATTATATGTCCTTCAGGGATTAATATTTTTATATATTAAATTAAGTATTAAAATAATACAAAAAGTATATTTTTGGGTGTATAATTAATTATTGGATGTTGTATAATTTTTCTGAAATTTATTGGGCTCAAAAACTATTTTTAATAGCTAAAAATCCTATGTCTTAATTAAACCAACCTAAACAGGATTAAACTGACCCAAACTGAACCGGACCGGACCCAAACAAACCCAACCGACCCAAACCCTAACCTAACGGGTCGGGTCTGGACCTGACCCGCCTACCCACTACCCGCTAACCCGCTAACCCTAAATCCCTAACCACTCAGCCCACGACCCGCCCCGCCCCCGACGCCTCCGGTGCACGACCGCCCCGCCTCAGCCGCTCGATCACCCCACGACCCCACGACACCCCTGACAACCCGGCGACCCCTCCCCGCTCCGCCTCCCTATTTAAACCCCCGCGGAATCCCATCACCGCTCCATCACCCCGACGACCCCCTCCGGTCACTGCCTCCCCAACGACGACGAAGAGGACGGCGACGAGCTCCCCGGGCGACTCCTTCGGCCGAGACCTCCAGCACCGACGAACAGCCATCAACCATAACCGCCGTCGCCACCACCGTGCCCCGCCGCGCTGCGTCCTTTCGCAACAGCGAGGTATACCCCTTCCCAGTCTCATATCTCTCTGTACATAGACCCATATTATGTTCTGTCAAACCTTGTGCGAAGACCGCATGACCCTTTCGAAACTCGTGTAACTCGTTCGGGGTATCGCGTCATGTGTCGGTCGTAAACTGCGACACAAAAATAGGAAAATCAACCCATTTTCTGAATTTCAGAAATTGTCCCAAACTCACAAATTAACGATTATTTCTAAATTCTATTTGTACAGTTAATTAGACAACATAACCGAGATTGAAACCCTGTAATTAGATTATTTTATGGTGATGTATGTTGTATTTTATTCGTGGGTGAAATCGTCCAAAAACTTGGTATTTAAAAATCTAAATTTTCTCGAAACTGGGTGCGCCCCGCTAAATAAGGCGACTTGGTCATGTGCAAAATTTATTGAAAGGTGCGCACTGTTGATACGGATGTGTGAGATTTTGCGAAAGTTGATTTGGATGTGCATGCACACCAGAATCAACGCTTATCCATCGACAACGTCCCGTGTCGGCCATGTTCTGAAACTCGTTGTAACTTCGTATGTGCTCGTCGTTTGCCATCGGACTCATAGCAATATGTTGGTCCTGTGACCCAAGTTTGGTTCGATTCTGAGAACGTTGACAAAATTCTGTATCGTGGACCCCACGGCTCCACTTTACGGACGATTTTGTGATCGGCTCATCGAAATCCTGTTTTGGACATTCGTTAGGTTCGTTTCGTCGTTCTGGACTTGTAGACACTAAGTTTGACGAATTTGGAGAACTTATCTCTGGCATATTTTTTGGTGCGAAGTGGGCCATATGTGGACCCCGCTTTGACCAAAAACTGTCACTTTTGCCCCTGTGTCCAATTTGGACTTATGGACAGGCAATTCTAGCTATTTGATTTCTTCTGAGCATGATGGTAATAATTATTTTAGCATCCGGAGGAGTACCTGAAGATCCCGCTGATACATGTGCAACTGTTGGAATCCAAACCCCAGGGAAGTGTACCTTGTCAATCTTGCAGTATTTGCTACATAATGTTCTCTTGATTTAATTATATGATATAAATGTTCAACCCAGTATCATGATACATTACTTAACGTCCGAATAATATTTAGATGTCGACGCTGTACGCGGAGTCGTGTAACGTCATTAAAGATTGATATCGCGACCCTATATATCTTCGTGCTTGCATTATCAAGTACGTCATACCATAGGACATTTGATACTGTTCATGAAACAGAATCTCTCTGAGTTATTCATGGTGATTCTGTATAGGTTACAGGATTCATGATATAGATTTTATACATATACTTGGCTATCATTATGACTCGCTGCATCAGTTAGAGGTCATGATCGTGCGTGTCATAGACATGAGATGTGTGATTACATTGGATGGAGAGAGACACACAGGCTACAGGCTGATTATATATATATAACCCTTATTATTACGGTGCTCAAGACTCTACATCCGAGCTTGGCCCATTACATGATATCACTGCTACCGGCTCCCCGACATAGAGCTTGTAGCGGTTTCAGCCTGAGTTCTAGTGATGCTCTCATTTGCATAACACCTAGCTGGTTACATAGTTTACCCTATTATTTTATTTATTATTGTACTGTATTTATTTTGGCTTGAGTTATTCTTGTACCTTGCTATGTCCTTTGAGGACCTGGAATCCGGATTATGTCCCCAGGTATAGTTGAGGAGATCTATCCCGAGATATACGGGACATGAGCAGACATTGGAACAATACCAGAATTCGAGGATGAGGTGATCACCGAGGATTTCTCTTGAGTATCTGGTTTATTATACTCAGTTATTTCTATTATTGACTCTTATTTCCTGTTTATTGAAATGTTGTAACAAACTCATTATCGGTTTGTTCTCTGAGACTTTTTATGGAGATTTGTTAGATATATTTGATCTTGATTATTCTAAAATTATTTTATGATTATCTGCTATGGATGAGATTAGATTTATTCATGTGACCTGTATAGTAGACTTTTATTGTTGTTCAACAGCTTAAGTACACCCTAATGGGTCCATTAAATTGGATTTGCCCATTGATGTGTGCTGCTGGCCATTGCCACGTGTCTAGTCTCTCGGTATTTTGGGACTGGGGCATGACAAAAACTGAATTGTACCTATTAAGAGATGGATTCCCAATGCAACATCCAAATATGATAAAATTGGCCTCCAACTTGTAGATCCTTCCTCCTCTTTGTAGATCCTTGCTTCCTCATTCTAGATCCTTGCTCTACTAGTCTCCAATGGTGATTTGGAAAGGAATTAGGATGAAAATTGGTAGGAAAATGAAGTGGGAATGAAGAAATTTGGTTGAGAAAAATTCTAGATCTAGTTTTCAAATGAAAAGAGAGAGAGAGAAACCAATTTTCCTCTTTTTAATAGGCCGACTCCTTTTCCCCTTCCTCAAGTCACTATGTAATGTCCAATATACCCCTTGGGGCCTCTCATGAAGAAATAATTAAGGAGGGAAGCTTCTAGTCTAATGGTTTAATTAATTTAATCATCCTCATAATCAATGGGCTTTCTAAATTGGCTCAAATCTAACAATTAATACATGTTGGTCCATGAGTCTAAACTAAACTAGTTAGGTCCACTAACACAAGTCCAAAATAAATAAATAACATCTAACAACAATTAAATTATATAACAAATATTTATTTATCATGCACAATATTTAATTAAATATAAAATTAGTAAAATACCCTTTCTTAGAAATGTGGTAGTGACACTTTCCGCTTTCCGTTGTACATCTGGTACTCCAATGTCGCCTATAACCAAAGTACTTTGAATGTTGTAAGGGACTGAAATTGGCTCCAGGTGTGGCTCATATACGCTTCTTAATGCTTCTTTGGAAAAAATACCTGGATAAAAACTCTCGATGCTAATATTTTTAGAATTACAAGCATAACATACATGTACACATGGCAGACAAGTATGATACCATTTAAAACATGTACAATATTTTTCATCTAAGTTAACAACATATGTTCTATTTATTTCATGATCTATTATTTCAAACAAATAAACAATTATACTCAATATTTGCAACTGGTGTCTTTTTCTTGTGATACTGGCCATAGTATTTAACATCTTCGGATAATAACCAATTACAAGATTTTTAGTTTTTTGTCGATTTTTGTCCTGAAGTGTTATAGTTTTGGCTAGAATACCATCAAGTAGTATTGTTATTGGTTTATCACGTAAGTTTTTAACCCAGTTATTGAAGCATTCAGCAAGGTTCGACGTGTTAATATTGTCACGACCCACACCCAAAATTTGGGCATGAGCCATGGGTACGTCCAGCCTATGCCGCAGCATCGGCGGTAGAACGATGTCTAGGTCTCAATACTACTAAACATAACTCACAAGGTAACCTATCAATGATCTTAACTTCATGAGGAGGACAATGAATAATGCATTGATCAACAATTCATAACATACTCAATCACAATAACAATAGGAAGTAAATGGCACAATAAGATATAAAGATAAGGAAGTACTGACATAAGTCAAGCACAAAAACTCAAAATACAAAAATAATTTAGAGTCTAGCTAGCCCAACATAAATAGTCTCAACATAATACAATCCAAATCTTAAGTTTAGAATAAATATATATATTGATAACTAGACCAAGGAACTGTCTAAATGACTACAGGTGGTGTCTCCTCTAAGGAGAGTGACTCCTCTAGAATCTCCGGTATGTAGTCTCCCTCTACTCCTGGGCTATAGTGAGTAGGACAGTAGTGCTCAAGGTCCTCTAAAAAATATTATCCAGTCAGAATTGGAGCGAAGCACAAGCACTAAACATCAGTTTTATTTATATTGACAAAAACTATAAGACAGTGTAAGAAAAATATATGATGAAGAAAATACTGAAAATAAAAAATACTGGAGAGACATGTAATCAGCAATAGTTCTAACTAGAAATGAACAGATATATGTGAATGCTGGAAATGAGTGAACTGGAAATAAAAAAATAGAAATTCTAGCTAAGTGTTGTGAAATATCAGTTTACTATGTGATTGGCTTGGGACTAGATCAGGATTGTTATATATGATTGGCTATGATACATGTGAGGTTAGGCTAACTATCTGGTTAGCTATGATGCGAGTAATAATTAGGCTAATCATATATACCAGGCTATGAGGCATGTAAATGGTCAGGCTACACCCAACGTGATATGTGGGGTGAGCTATGATGCATGTAAAGTGGGGTATGATCACATAATCTGCTAATATTTCTCCGTCCCCAGCTAGCACGATGGATCCCAATCACGACTTCTCATGACAGGTATCTATGATTCTAACCCATGTATCCATAGTGTCAGAATCAAGTATACTCTACAACTAGAATCATAGAAATAATTAACATAATAAAAACAGTCAGAGAATGTACTCGCCTGTGGTCCTGAGCAAGGTATGAGGATCGATGTCCAAGATGGGATCACAATGACCTAAATATGAAATTAAGTGTCATGAGTATGTTGGAGTCATTAACATGTATAATTTACTCTAGGTTGAATATTTGGGTTATTTCTAAGTCACTTGGTCTCATACTAGGCCAATTCCCAAGTATATAAGTATACTAGGGTTTACTAGCTAATATTAGATTATACTAGATAATACCTTATAATATGTATCATATATATATAATTTATACTTTAATATATCACTAACTTATAGTATCTTAATCCAAAACTCATTTCCTATCTAATGCCTTGGTGCCCAAATCATTACCTAAACCATGCCAATTACCTTACTGATACCCACCTACACTTTACTACTAAGTCCAATTGGGCTGAACACCCCATTGTAGATGCATGAAAAATACGCTACAGAGTTATACGCAGTATTTCAGTACTGTGTGGCATAAAATATGACTTCAGAGCCGTCGGCGTACAAACAGAGCTTTACCGCTAGTACAACGTACAATACAGCTCTAAAACAAACCCGCGTAATGCAGTGTGTTCAGACTGCTTCAGCGTAAAAAGGTTGTCACTTTGCCTCTATGGCGTAAAACCTATCCGCTTTTAATGCAGCGGGAAATTGTACGAGGAATGCTTCGTATTCCTCGAATGAACCTGTCAGATCATGCAGTGAACCTGACTCCTGACAACGAGTACAACACGGCTATCCAGACGACGACTGTAATGATGGTGCGGCACAGAGATCTAAACCGTTGTTTAGTAACATTTTCTTGGTACAAGTTATTTTACGCGTTCAAGAGAATATGCTGCCTAATTTTACACAGGCAGATGCGAGCTTTTACGCTCAACAGAAGACAAAATGAACCGCCACGTCAAAAGCTGCTCTTCGTACAAAGCTCGAGGCACGTCTCTATAGTTAATGCGCGTGATGGGGGCAGATCTCTGCATTTAATGCAAGGGATTTGGTTCTATTTTCAAAGACTGGGTGAGCCATAATTACGGCTAATACGTCCACATCATCACCCTGCACATTACGCCATCAGGCTATTTTCAGTTATGGGAGCACGATGTACGCTATCTCCTTGAAATACGCCATCAGGCTATTTTTAGCTATAAGGAGTATGTCGTATGCTATCTCCTCGAAATACGCCAACTCAGGCTATATTTGCATTTGTGCGTAATAAGGCTATTTGCTCCAGAATATGCTCAAGACTTCAATCAAGGAAGGAGGATCAGCTATCTTAGACGCTAGCTACCTATCCATGCAGAATCAGGCTTCTACGCCTACTTGGGTTCTATGCCAACCAGACGGCTCCTACGCCTACTTGGCTTCTATGCCAACCAGACGGCCTCTACGCCTACTTGGCTTCTATGCCAACCTACTCGGCTTCTACGCCAGTTCGATGACTATTTGGCTTCTACGCCATGGTGACAGTTATTGGCTTCTATGCCATCCTTTTCTACGCAAGGGGCAGTTACCTACGTGGCTTGCATGCCGTGATCTTCGCAGTAGTTATATGCATTATCCCTTAATGGGACACGCGTCACACGCTCATTCAAAAGATTATTTATACGTGGGTGGCAGTTATTATAACCGCCGCATAAAAAGTGCCACGCTCTCCACTGTCCGGCTTTTACGCCGAGGATGGTTACTATCACTAAAATCCTATAAATAGAGGCCTTTGTTGACAGAGGTCGGGGTCGAAGTTTAAGAAGGGTTCCAGAGGTGAGGAGGTCGGAAATTGATTTTTAGAAAGAGAGAAAAAAATCCAGAGCACAGACAGAGAGTAGTGATCGACGATTTTGGCATCGAGTATCCACTCCCTCCTGTAATCTTTGAAGTTCTTTCGTCTTCTACAGCACTTCTTCACCATCGTGTGGTCCAAGGGACAAAGTGATCGACCGCAGATCAGACTCCTATGGCAATTTTTACCCAGATTTAATTTTGTACTTAATATCCTCGTATAGGATTAATATTACTTCTTGTTTGTAAACCAAAGAGAGGGTTTCGTATAAACCTATTTTTATTTCTTTCGTTTATTATCAAACACAAGATGGCGACTCTGCTGGGGACGACTTTCTCATCTGAGGAGAAAGCAATTGCTCAACACGATGAAGTATCAGTAGGATCAGTGAAGAAGACCTTGGTGGTACAATTCGACCAATCTGCCTAGGAAGATATGCTTCGAGCATGGGGTAGCTCTCACTCTCTCTCTGTTTAAGACCACAGGAAACTGCATATGGTTTGGATGCCCCGGACATCCCCTACAATTCCTACCGACTCTCTGGTTTCTTCGACCAATAAGGTTGTCGCTTCGCAACCTTCGCACTCTGCGCGTAAAATGTAGTCTCCCGTCGCTGACGGGTCAGACAAAACTTTTGGCAATGCCTCAGTGCTAGTCCAAAAGTCTACTCCGCTCTCTGCGCGTAAAAACTCATCTCCCGTCGCTGGCAGGACAGATGTAATTTTTGACAAGGCCTTAGCGCCAAATCAGAAATTTAAAAAGCGCTTTATGCGCAAAAATGCATCTTCCTTCCGTGGAAAAGCAGATATTCCCTGCAATCTACGCAAGGAAAAACAAGTGGCAGAATTCTCAGCTTCTCGGTCTCTACGCCAGCAAGAGAAGAATCTGCCCGCCCTCCAGATTACGTGAGAAGCGGATGGCCGATTGAGAACCTCTTCAGTTTTACGCCGAACTGAACTGAGTTCTAGATTATGCCAGGAGAAGCCCCTTAGCGTAAAGAAGACTCAATCTGCGGAGAGACACACTCCTCGGGGATTATCTGCTACCTAGATGGCTAACCTGTTGTATACGGGTGGCAGGGGAAAAGTTATTGTTCCCAACATCCGCATGCCGACTGATGTGAACCGAAGGAACAAGTCTTCTTCTTCTTCTTCTGTTAATCCTTCTGACTTGCATGAATATCTGATCCAGAAGCGTAAGGATAGGGGATCTTCCAGCATGTCTATTACGCCTCCTAGCGAGCACTATTGTAATAGTCATAGGATTGTAGTTAATTATTGTTGTTCTGAAGCAAAACGGTCGATTTTCGATCGGTTGAACTACTCTCTGTTTTTCCAGGAAGAAGAGCTAGCACATGCATCAGTGAACATGGCTTCACACGTACCTAGAGGAAGGTCAAATTCAAGACATCATCCCTCTAGAACTCTAAGCCAAAGGAGATTCAATAAACTCTTTGAGAATATTGAAGCTGGGGTATTCCGAAACACCCGTTCGAGGTCACGACAACCGGCTTCGTATTCTTTTGATTCTGACACTGGGGGTCGCCAGTTCCCCGAATCAGACGCTGAAAGTATAGAGTCAATCTCTACGGAGACCTATACTAGCCCTTCAATGAAATCCAGAGAAATGGGGGTCTATGCCATTGAAGACGAACACGAAAAGGCTTCCTCGTCAGGAATCACTGAGCAACGCATTGCTGTGTTGGAGACATCTCTAAAAAAGATACAATCCATGATGGAGAATATGCACCAGATGATGCTGACTCAACACACAGCTGCTATAGCTCAAGCATCGGTCCCTTCAACTCAGATAGGTGTGGGGGTGGACTTACCACCATCCAACGCGAATCAGGAGCCTACTCTAGATCAAGAGTCAGCATCTCCCCCACTTCCTAACTCGGAGAAAGTATTGCCTCCTGTTGAAGTTGCAATACAACCGATCCCTCATCATTCCGCAGTCCCGATGCCAACTGAAGATCCAATACAGGCAGTGCGGGAATTGAAAGTCTAATTTGACGTCTTGAAGCACAAAGATCAGCTCAAGAAATTGGGAATCAACCAACCTTACCCAGCTATCTGGGATGAGGTCCCTTTCTCTCCTAAATATAAACCACAGACTATGGCTTTGTTTGAGGGAAAAACATCACCGAGCCAGTACATGAACTACTTCAGTATGATGACGGTATTATTGCAAGGGAATGACGCCCTCCTCACTCGAGTATTCAAAGGCTGTCTCTCGGGAGTGGCTTATCAGTGGTACCGTAGTCTTGCGGACAACTGCATTACTTCCTTTAAAGATTTCAAGACTTTATTCTTCGTGCGATTCTACGAAGGAGGGATGGACATGTCTATGTCCTCTCTAATCGAAGTTAAGCAGAAGGAGAAAGAGAACGTTCGCACTTTCATCGAATATTTTCGTCAAGCCACTTTGCAAATGCCTCCTAGAGTTCCGGACTCAGCATTGGTAGATATTTGCAGGACGAATCTTCTTCCAGTGATCTCGGTGTTCACAGGTCCATATCAATTCCATGATTGGCCCTCGTTCATCATCTCAACGGTAGCCGCTGAGGACAACAGTCGGAAGGCGCGTGATAATGGCATCATGATCTCTGCCTCCGATAGAGGCAAAAGGTCATCCTCCAACAGTGACCATCCTCGTGGTTCCAAAGAAAAAGAAGCTCTGGCGATCAATACGTCCAGGCAGAAGACTGCGGCAACCACACAGACGAAACCTGGGACTTCCAGGTCCATTGAAGTGTACTCTTTTGACGATGACGATATTCGGAGCATATTCGAGTGTCTCGTCAAAAGCGGCAAGATTACCCTCCCAGAGGTAAAACAGCCTAATGAAGTCGACAGAACTAATAACCCTAAGTACTACATCTTCCATACATACATACACCACCCTACAAAAGCGTGTTATCTACTGAAGAGGAAGATCTAGGAGCTGATCGATGCTAAGGCCATCACTCTACGCAACAGCGAGAAGACGATCACAGCCAACATGATCTCTCTTCCATTTTGCGATTTGCCTCCTCAACAAGTTTCGGATGGTGTTGTACCTATTTCCCGGACAACGATGAACATTGTTAATCTTCCTCCGGCCAGGGGTCAAAATCATGACCTGGTACCTCTAACTACCCAGCGTGGCGAGATTATATGGGTTCATCCAGATCTGGTGTCAGAGATCAAGGAAGAGACTCAAGCTGCTAAGGCTAAAAAGAACTCGAAGCGTAGACCATGTCATATGGTTGCGATATCCTTGACATCAGAAGTAGAGATTTTGGCTACCGAAACCCGTTCAGGGAAAGCCTACCTCAAGGATCATGGATGGATTTTTAGGATACAACCAAATCAAGATGCACCCTAAAGACGAGAAGTATACTGCCTTCCGGACACCATTGGGGGTATATTGCTATACGGTCATGTCCTTCGGACTGAAGAATGCCGGGGCTACATATCAGCGACCCATGAGTAACATATTCCACGAGCATTTACGCAAAACAGTAGAGTATTACGTAGACGATATCGCTGTCAAAAGCCGCTTCAAGGGTACTCACATCCAAGACTTGAAGACGGTATTTGAGTTGATGCACCAATATCAGCTCAAAATGAATCCTACAAAGTCCTTTCTCGGTGTATCCAGTAGCAAATTCCTGGGATTTGTTATTACCGCCGAAGGCATCCAAGTGGACCCTAATAAAGTCAAGGCCATCTTAGAAATGCGATCACCCCATAATCTGAGAGAACTCAGGGGATTTCAAGGTCGTCTGGCTTATATCCGGAGATTTATATCCAACCTCTCGGGAAGATGTCAGCCTTTTTCTCGTCTCATGAAGAAAGGTGTATCCTTCGTATGGGACGAAGCCTGTCAGCAAGCGTTTAATAATATCAAATGCTACCTCACTAATCCTCCAGTTCTGGTACCTCCCGTCATAGGAAGACCATTTTTTGCTGTATGTTCAAGCAATAGATCATTCTTTGGGAGCTCTCCTTGCATAGAAGAACGATGAAGGGCACGAACAGGTATCTACTATTTAAGTCGGATGATGGTCGGAGCTGAACACCGGTACAATCCAGTAGAAAAAGAATATTTGGTCCTAATGTTCGCTATTCAGAAGATGCGATATTATATCACAGGCCAGACTATTCATATCATCTCCAGGATCAACCCTCTCCGGGTATTGATGAACAAGCCGAGCGTTCTTAATTCCTGACTCGCGACTTGGGCGGTGTTATTAACACCGTATGATATGGTGTACGTCTCTCAGAAGTCCATCAAAGGCCAAGCATTGGCTGATTTCCTAGCTGCTCATCCGATTCCGAAAACCTCCAGATTATACGAGGACATTCCCGATGAAGTCGCAGAATACAATTCTGTAATGGAAAGTGATGCATGGCAGCTATTCTTCGATGGTGCCTCCAGGACTGGTCCTAGGGGGAACGTGGTCTCAGGAGTAGGAATTGTCCTAGTCACTCCTGACAAACTCGTCATCTATCGAGCATATTCTCTTAGCGAGCCCTGCTCTAATAATGTGGCAGAGTATAACACCCTACTCATCGGGCTCCAAGTCACTAAAGAATTGGATATCGAATATCTGGAAGCATTTAGGGATTCTCTGCTGATCGCCAATCAAGTCAGAGGAATATATGAAGTCAGTAATCCAGACCTCATCCCTTATCACCAAGCAGCGATCGAGATAGCCTTATCCTTTAAAGGATTCTTCCTAGAGCATGTACCTCGATCCCAGAATCTGGAAGCTGATGCCCTGGCCAGTCTAGCTGCAGATTTAGCTATTCCTATAAGAAGGCAGAATTCGGTGATCCTTCTTAACAGAGATTTATTCTGTGTGAAAAACAACTTTCACAAAGATCGCAGCTACGCTGTGAATACAGATCCTCCCAGTAGAGACTGGAGAAATCCCTTTATAGATTTCGTGGCATATGGAATCTTGCCAGAGGATCCCAAAGAAGCAGTATCCATCAAGAGGCGAGCATTACGCTTCTAGTTTGATGCGTCTTCACAATGCTTATATCGCCGAACTTACGATGGACTGCTATTACGATGTCTCTCCGATGATGAGGCACAACGGATTATCCGTAAAGCTCACGATGGCGTATGCGGAGTGCATCAACCCGGTCCTAAGCTACAGGATCGTATTAGGAGGATGGGCTATTACTGGGCCACTATGATCACAGATGCAATAAAATATGCAAGACAATGCAAAGCCTGCCAGGTTCATGCAGATTTTATACATTAACCTTCTGAACATTTACATCCTACGGTTGTATCCTGGCCTTTTGAAGCATGGGGTATGGATATCATTGGTCCTATTCACCCGTCTTCTTCCAGAGATCATCGATTCATACTAGCCATCACGGATTATTTCTCCAAATGGACAGAGGCAGTTCCCCTTGCTGAGGTAAAGACATCCAACATGATTAGCTTTATCAAGCATCATGTCATTTATCGCTTTGGGATACCCCGAAGGATAATCTATGACAATGGGCCTCAATTCATCAGCCAAGCGTTTCATCGATTTTGCGATAAAAATCAGATACAAAATATGGCCTCTACGGCATACAACCCTGCTGCTAATGGTTTGGCGGAAGCTTTCAACAAAACCATTATCAAACTCTTGAAAAAGTTCGTCTCTTCAAACAAAAGAGATTGGAACGAGAAGCTGGGAGAATGTCTCTGGGCATACCGTACAACAGTACGAGCACCGACGGGTTGTACCCCATTCTCATTGGTATATGGGAGTGAAGCAGTTCTCCCCATCAAAATCCAAATTTTGTCACTCAGGATAGCAGTGGCTAATGAGTTGACTCAAGAAAAGAATGACTTATTAAGGCTTTAAGAGCTAGAAGGTTTAGATGAGAAACGCCTTCAAGCTCAACAGCGCATCGTATTCTACCAGGCAAGCATTTCCAGAGCTTTTAATCAAAAAGTAAAGGAAAGAGTGTTCAAAGTTGGCGAGCTAGTGTTAGCTGTGAGAAGGCCAATGATTATTACTCACAAGAGTAAGGGTAAATTCTAGCCCAAATGGGAAGGCCCTTATGTGATCGAGACAACGTTCTCAAACGGCGCTTACAGATTAGCCAAGCCTAATGGAGACTTGCTAATGGCTCCTATCAACGGCAAATTCCTTAAGAGGTACTATGCTTAACCTCCTTTGCTCGAATGGAGTATGGTAAAGATTTTATCCTGATAATACTACTTCCAAAACAAAACTAGTTGGAGCATATTCTATCATGTCCATATAACCTCTGAATAGATATGTTTAACTAATTTGGAACTTCAAGACCTATCACGTCCATATTACCTCTGATAGTATTTTGTAAACAAGTTTACTTGGAGCATATTCTATTATGTTCATATAACCTCTGAATAGATATGTCCAGCCAAAAGCTTACCGAAGGGATATCACGTCCATATTACCTCTGATATCACTTTCACTCCAACCCTATCGTTTATATTCCAAAATGATAGGTCCACTAAAGTCAGATAAAGCCTCTTTATTATACCCAAAAAGAGCAAAATTATATATATAAGTAAAAGGAACATCATTTGGGGGGAGCAGTTAAGTCACGAATCTGTTGCGCCAGAGTAACCATTCTCTCATCCCTGGTGTTCAAGACGTCGGCGCGAGCCCGCTCCAACCTTGCCGTATCATTGTTCAAAGAAGATAGCTCGGACCGAGCATGTACAAAACCTGCGTGGATGACACCCACATATGTCAGGTTCGGCTGACCGGTCTCCATTCGATTCTTCAGCACATCTCGGGATGCCGACAAAGAGAGAGCCTTCTCCTCTGCCTGAGCGAGTTCATCTTTCAATCTTCTTATCCTCGCTGTCTCTTCCTCATATTCGGCTTCACACCGAGTCAGTTGGGGAATGACATACTCCAATTCGGCACGCTCTCGATCCATCTCCTGCTGCTTTTCTTGGACGGATTCGTTCATAGATTCTATTTGTCCAGTAAGTTTTGCAGTTAAGGAGTCATACCTAGCTTGAACAAGACCGTCAATGATGCCTCGAGATAGCTGCAAATAATCGTTAATGGGTTATTCCAAACCATTAACTATCTCCTCCAATGCGTCAGCTCTCCCAGTGTCGTTGAAGTTTCTGATCGACGCTATCGCAAACTGAGAGGACCTCCTCAGAGCCTCGAAGCCTAGATTTTTCTCTAACACTATTGATATCAGCGTTTTCAAAGTGGTGTAAAAAATACTAGTATACTGTTCAATCAGTATGGCGAGATCCGAATGGACGCTGGGAGTAGTTACAATATCAGCGAATCTCCCTCCAGGAATGACTGCAGACGATGTTGCCACAGTCGTCGCCTCAACAGATGGTGCGACAAAAGAAGTGGCACCGACAACGGCTGAAGTCGCCAGCGTACTCAAAGGAGGCATTGTCGTAACGACAGGCTCATTCTCCTCTCAAGATAGCAGAGCTGCATCAGGCGAGCCGGCACCCGAAAATGTTTCTTCTTCGAAGTCGGGCATCTCCATGTCATCGGTAGGAGCTGAAACAGAGCCAAAAGGCGCATCGACGTTGCCCTCCCCGTAGATATCTTCCCCTGAAAGGAAGACAAGAGAAAGTTAATTTTAATATGAGGTTAATTTTTCTAAAAAAGAGGCATAAAGACGACATTTACCCATGGCCTATGGTATATATGGCACGTCCGCAGCCAGTACAGCTAAATCATTTCTTAATGATGTTAAGCGAGCTGTCATACCTGGAGAAGAGGGTGTGTCAACCGACATTGGCAGATATTCCTTCCGGTCTTTGTCAAGATCCAACCGAGGCTCATCGGTTGGAATCTCACTGGGTATACTTACAGACGCGGCAGGGGTTTCTCCCGTTGCTGGTCTGGATAAAGGTATACGCAACCTTGTTTGGCTCAACGTCAAAGGCGATCTCGTACCACTACCTGAAGCGGTAGCAGCGACAGCAGCCTCGAGCAAAGAATCTCCGGCACTGCCAGTCGGAACTGTGGAGGTTCCCTCTCCAATAGTCGAAGGACCTTCAATCAAAGAATCGTCCCCAACCGGGGAAACAGCAGGCTTATTCCTAGGAGCCTCACGGCCTGAAATCCTGAGAGGACCACCAGCAGTCTTTTTCTTCTTACGAGGGGATGTTCCCTTTAAAACAGGAGCCCTTCGCTTACCAGAGATAACCAGAGGCTCTGCAGGCGGAGGTATTTCACCCCTCGGTACCGTCAGTAAAAGCTCATCTGGATTGACAGAGTCTTCACCCTCGTCAGAGGAAACTGATGGGATTTTCTCTCCTCTCACAGACTTCGAAGAGGGCATCCTAAAACTTCCACGTATATCAAAATTACGATGGAAGGTATTGACGGCCACATAAAACTGGGCGTACGAATGGAGGATGCGCAACTCCATGGAGAGAGAAGTTGCAGGCACTGTAAAGGCTGCCTCGGTACAGCCCATTATAAAGTATTGCCATACTCTCGCTCCATCGATAAGTCCACCTCTGGACTTGAAGCTGGTGATGGCATTGCCCACATGCAACTGGTCATACCCAAATTGCCTGGTGAATCGACTAGGCAGTTAGGGTTCCAAGAAGCAATGATCTTCGCTTCTGTACAATAAATAGGAAGGTCTAATGCAGACCAACCAATAAAAGGCTTCAGGAGAAAGAACGGTCTTTCCTTCGCCTGAGTCTTGAAGCCTGCTCCCCTGTTGATTGATATGTACAAAGGGGACGGTGCAGAAGAGATTCCAGCTGTGAGCAAAATTTAATACCCGCCAACAATCTAGGATGGTGGTCACGTTCCAGGTGAAATTCTTGTAATTCAACAAGAAATTATTCTCCGAACTTCTGCCAGAGCCGGGAGACATCACCTTGGGATTATGAAGAATTAACCATCCCATCAGATATAGGTATGGTAATTCTATCCTGGGAAAGCTGTCACGACGTGTTTCGTCAGCAAGAAGCCCATCAGTCATGGCCCTCAGGCCAGCTTGGATCCGGCATACCATGGCAGGAAGCAAGCCCAGTCCTGCTCCGAACACCAAGCGCACTACAGGCCATAAGGTATCTCGGTGAATACGATCCGCAGATGCAATGCCAGGTACTACTATTCGGCGTAGCCAGAGGGAGAGGAACCAGCCAGTTGAGCTTCCCTTGACAGAGGCCTGCGGCAATGCCTCAAATAACTGTAGGCCTTAGTGCCTGCAGGATAGATCCCTATCCCTTCGTCGAGAATTTGATCAGAAGCCCCAGAGTCTTCAATAAGGTCGTCGACTACTTGAGCCTTAAGCACACTCAGAAGGCTCAAATCCCTATCCCTGCTATCCACAATTTTGTCTGGCCTAGCATCTCGGGCATGATGAAAGAAGAGGTAGGACGCCCATTTGTTGGTATGAGCTAAATCAGAGGGCTCATTATAGAAGGCGGTGCACGCTAAATAGTGGCACATCAGCTCCTGATACACCGTCACCACCTGAGGGTTTGTATCCTCCAGCTCTCGGTTTGTGGGAACATACTCTTCATAAGGAGTATCCTCCATTGGCAGCCATGAAATTTTTGCCATTTCGTGAAGGGCCAATCCCAACTCCCCCAGTGGAGTGGCGAAAGTCCCAGTGAGCGAGATATATCGCTCCATCAAAGCCAAAAACAGGTTGGGGTTGAGAGGTAATCCAACACTGGTGGCACTCACAGCCGCGTACAGACCAATGCGCTCCAGCTCCGTCTGAAAGTTCGTTAGGGCCCAGGCAGTTAAACGAACCCATCGAAGATTGGTAGGGGTAAGCCACCCATTAGTCCGAGGATTAATCTTGGGGTATACTCCTCCATGCCCCATAAACTCATTACAGAATATCGGTAATTGGACTGGCTGGAACGGTACAGTGTCTTCACTTGGGACAATACCCGAAAATAATCCCCTGAAGGGCGTAATAAAACCAGAAGGACGGCTTACAAACAACCCTGATCCCTTCTGGTAAAATATCTTTCCCGACCGGCCTGAAGATTGGGAGTCAGAGTCCACGACATCCTCCTAGGATGCGTGGCATGAAAGAACATCGAGATATGGTAATCTCTCAGCATCTTGGACAGATACAGAACTAGACCTCCGGCAGGAAAAACCCAGTTTTCTTTCTTCAGCCATTTCAAATGGCAAACTTCTGCAATAAGTTCATGGCACAGGGAGGAGTATATCCCAGGGTTAACCCTCGCACCAGTGGATGGCTTAACCCCCAGAATCTTCAGTGGGCCAGTTTAACTGCTTGGGCCCTGAAGCACTTTCAGATGGAGCTGGAAAGTATTAACTTATTTAAGGCCGTGAGCGCCACTAGTGTTGGGCTGCCTATCAACCCCAACTTGTTCTTAGCTCTGATGGAGCAATATAACTCGCTCACTAGGACTTTCGTCACTCTGATAGGTGAGTTGGGCCTAGCCCTTCATGAGATGGCAGATATCTCAAATCTGCCAATGGGAGACATTCCTTACGAAGAATACGTCCCCACCAACAGAGAGTTAAAGGATACCAACCCTCGGGTAGTGGCAGTATACCAAGAGGTGATGAGCCATTATCTTGCATGCACCACCTTCTACGGGGAGCCCTCTGACTTAGCCCATATTAACAAATGAGTGTCCTACCTCTTCTTCCGTTAGGCTAGAAATGCCAAGAAGGACAAGGTTGTAGATAGCAAAGATAAGCCTTTGAACCTTCTGAGCATGCTTAATGCCAACACAGTCGATGATCTTATTGAAGATGCAGGGACTTCAGATTGTGTTCTCGATGAAGAGATAGGGGGTTATCCTGCAGGAACCAAAGCCTACAGTTACATAAGGCATTGCCGAAAGCCTCTGTCAAGGGAAGCTCAACTGGCTGGCTTCCTTTCTATTTGGCTACGTCGATGGGTGGTGCCTGGCATCGCGTCTGCGGACCGCATTCACCACAATATCTTATGGCCCGTAGTGCATTTGGTGTTTGGAGCAAGATTGGGCCACCTTCCTGCCATGGTATACAGGATACAGGCTGGCCTGAGGGCCATTACTGATAGGCTACTGGCTGATACTACGCAGAGTGAAGGATATCCCAGAGTGGAATTACCATTCCTATATCTGATGGGATGGTTAATCCTTCACAACACCAGAGTGATGTCTCCCGGATCTGCCAGAGGTTCGGGAAATAACTTCTTGTTGAATTACAAGAATTCTCTCTGGAATGTGGTTAGCATCATAGATTGTCGACTAGCACTCAATTTTGCCCATAATTGGAAGTTCTTCTGCACCGTCCCTCCCATACATATTAATCAACAGGGGACTAAACTTCAGGATGCGGGTCAGGGGAAGACTATTCTTTCTCCTGAAGCCTTTTACTGGTTGGTCTACATTAGACCTTCCTATCTGCTGTACAGAAGTGAGGACCACTGCTACTTGGAGCCTTATCTGCATAGCCATTTTGCCAGGCAATTTGGGTATGATCAGTTACACATGGGGAATCCCATCACCAGCTTCAAGTTCAAAGGTAGACTTATTGAAGGAGCCAGAGGGTAGCGGTATTTTATCATGGGTTGTATTGAAGCGACCTTTGTTGTTCCCGTGACTTCTCTCTCCACGGAGTTGTGCATTCTTCATTCGTACGCACAGTTTTATGCGTCCATCAATACCTTCCATCGTGATTTCGATGTACATGGAAGTTTTAGAATGCCCTCCCATAGGTCCACTGGAAGAGAGAAGATACCATCTGTCTCCTCTGATGAAGGTGATGACACTACCGGTGCAGATGATTATTTGCTGATTTTACCGAGAGGCGTAATAGCTCCGCCAGCAGAGCCTCTCATTATTTCCAATAAACGGAAGGCTTCCACTCTGAAAGAGCTTTTCCCCCGCAAGAAGAAGCAGGCTGCCAGAGGTCCTAAAAGGACTTTCACCAAGGGGGGCTCTTCCAGGAGTGAGCCTATTGTTTTCCTTGTTGGGGATAATTCTTTGATTAGGGGTCCTTCGCCTTTTAGAGAAGGGACCTCCACAATTCCAACTGACAGTGCTGGAGATTCTCTGCCCGCGATTGCTGTCGCTACCACCGTCATTGGTAGTGCTTCTAGATCGCCTCTGAGGCCGAGTTTAATAAGAATTACTTTACCAAGACAAATAATGGGACAAGCCCCTCCTTTTTCGTTTGTAAGTATTTCAAGCGAGATTCCATCCGATGAACCTCGAGTAGATATGGGTGACGACTGGGATGACTACCCTCAAGCGTCAGTTGGTGCACCCTCTTCTCCAGGTATGACAGCTTGTTTAGCATCATTAAGAAATGATTTTGCTATACAGGCTGCAGACGCACTATACATACCATCGGCCATAGGTAAATATTGTCTCCACACTTTTTTTAGAAAAATTAACATCAATTTGATATTAACTTCCTCTTATCTTATTTTTAGGCGAAGACATCTCGGGGGAGGGCAGAGTTGACATTACTTCTTATTTTGTTGTGGATCCAGCTAATGAAATAGCAGTGACCACCATCTAAGAATCATACCTTGAAACTGCTGATCTTTCATCCGCAACATTCTCGGGTGTCTTCCTGCCAGTAGTAGTTCAAATAATATCAGAGGTGGATGAACCCACCCTCTAGACTGTGCCTTCTTCGTCGAGCATGCCAGCAACTTCGACCATTGTTGGTGTCTCTTCTTTTGTCGTGCCATCTGTTGAAGCAACGACTGTGGCAACATCCTCTAGAGTCATTCCGGAAAGGAGGCTTACCGATATTGCGGCCACTCCCAGCGTCCATTCGAGCTTTGCTATGCTAGTGGATCAATACACTAGCATATTCAACCTTACTTTGAAAGAATTAATATCCATGGTGCTGGAGAAGAATCTAGGCTTTGATGCTCTGAAGATGTCCTCCAATCTCACCATAACGCAGATTAGAAATTTCAATAACGTTGAAAGAGCTAATGCACTAGAGCAAATAGTTAATGGTTTAGAATAACCCATTAACGAATATTTGCAACTATCCCGATGCAGCATCGATGACCTGGTTCAGGCTGAGTATGACTCCCTAACTACAAAACTTGCTCAGAAGATAGAATCTTTAAACAAATCCATCCAGGAACATCAACATGAGATGGAGAAAGAGCAAGTGAGAGGCTTCCTCAGCTGGCTCGGTACCATACAGAATATGAGGGCTATGAAGTGAGAGTTCAAGAATTAGAAGCTGAACTTGCTCAGACAAGGGAGAGGCTTCTCAAAGCATCGCTAGTTCGTAATATATTGGAGGGCCAAGTGAATACAGCTCATCGGAACTTGATACATGTGGGTGTCATCCACGTCAGTTTTGTCGATACTCTGTCTGAACTATCTCCCTTGAGCAATGATGAGGCAAGGCTGGAACGGGCTAGCACTAACATTTTAAACTCTAGGAGTGAGAGAATGGCTGCTTTGGCGCAACTGATCAGGGATTTAACTACTCCTTCCCAATGATGTACTTTTTACTTTTTTGCTCCTTATTTTCTTAGAGATAATAAAGATACATTTACTGACTTTGTGGACCCATCACTTATATAAATGATAGGCTAAGATGAAAGTAATATCAGAGGTAATATGAATATGATATACTTTTGATAAGATTTGGCTGAATGTAAATCTATTCAGAGGTAAGATGAACCTGATAGAGTATAATCCAACTAAATTTGATACAAAATACTATCAGAGGTAATATGAACATGATAGATTTCAAATTAGTTAAACATATCTAATCAGAGGTCATATGAACCTGATAGAATATGATTCAGCTAACCTTTGTACGTAGTATCGTCGGAATAAAATCTTCATCATACTCCATTAAGCAAAGGAGATCAAGCATAGTACTTCTTCAGGAATTTGCCGTTGATAGGAGCCATTATCAAATCTCTATTAGGTTTGGCTCATTTGTAAGCACCATTTGAGAATGTTGTTTCTCATATAAGGGCCCTCCATTTCTTTACAGTTGTTTGTGTGAACTTTGGATATTGTACTAGAGGTAATATGGATGTAGTACAATACCGTGTTTGTTGAGGACATCCCACTGTGGGATCTTTGGTGGACCTATTATTTGTTGCGCACGTTGAGTGCAAATAATAAGTTGAAACAAGTCCTGGCAGAGGTAACATAGACATGACAGTTTTTTGTGGATCCACTACCTTTTGTGCATGCTAGTACAAGTAATAGGTTTGAGACAAGTTCTGCCAGAGAAAATATGGACGCTGTAAAATATGACTCTGTGGGGATAGTGCAGAGGCATGTAGACGTAAATTATTCATTTTCATTGCGGGCATCCCACGAGGGTTTTTGGTGGACCTATTACTTCTTGTGCACGGGAGTGCAAGTAATAAGTTTAAGACAAGCCCTACCAGAGCTAATATGGACGTGAACTGATTGATAGCAACAACCTAGGAGGTTTGCTCAGAGGTTACTTGGACATGCCAAACTCAGCTGGGAAAAAAAATGTTTGGACAACAGTTCAGAGGTAATATGGACGTGAACCAATGTCAAAAAATTTACTGGAGAGTGATTTGCTGAGTGGGGATAGATCTGAAGGTTGTCCCTCTGGGGAGATTTTAGGGACTCATCATCCGGTACTTCTTGAGGGGGCAAATTGCTACGTTAAAGTGAGATTAATTTGCAGTGACCGTCCTCTCCATATAAATGCAAAGTGATGACTTTGGCGTCAATTAACTCCTGGATTCTCCTTTTCAGTACATAGCATGCCTTTATGGGGTGATGAATGTACCGATGAAAGAAACAGTATTTTGGGTCATCGACCTTGCCAGCCCTTTCAGGATATCTGATGTTGGGTAGTCGAAGTTTGTTTTCCTTCATCAATATATTGAAGATTTTAATGATGTCATCCTCATTGAAGGAAAAAGTCTCCTTTGGATTTCGGGCTCCCGATACCCGAGTCGTACGGTCCTTAGGGAAGATGGTCATAGTTGTATCATCTTCGGACACAGAGGGAATTCTACCCCCAGCTTTGGATGCTGCTCTATTTTGTCGAGGGAGACTACCCCTAGATATATCATTGTCTGGTTCTTCTTTGTCCACAGAAGTTGATTTAGAAGGACCTGCCTCTGGTATTACAGGATCAGACTCTGGAGGTTTGGAGTTTGCCAGAGATGCGGCATACCCTAACCCAAAACGAGTTCGTTGACAGTAAGGATCACCATGCAATGGTATTCGTATGCCTTTTCCATAATTGAGGCCTTGCTTCAACCTCAAATCATAACCCATATTTTGCATAATCCTTAAACCCTGTGGGCTATATCTGTGGATTTGTATTTTTCCACCATCAGACTCGTGAGATCCTTCTTGTATAATCGGTCTATTTCGCATTCGACCGAAGATTATTTAATGTTGATCGTCGCGAGTAGGTGGAACAAAAAAGACAAATTTTTTATGTGGCTCAAATGTCATGACGATATTGGATGTTGATGCTACTTCCCACATGATCTCCTCACTATTGGTAGTTAGGGGCACTGTGTCTTGATTTTGACCCCTGTCTTTGTGTTTCTGGATCAGGAAACCACGTAAATCAGGAAGATTACAAGAAGAAGAAGAAGGCTTATTCTGTCTTTTTACATCAGTAAGACTGTGGAGATTAGGAACCATAACCCGCTCTCTGCCATAAGAATACAGCAGTTTACCCATATGAGTGGCATATGACCCATCATCTGTCTGAGGAGCGTATATTTCCCTGAAGTGAGTCCTCTTTATACGGACAGACCTATCCTTGCATAATTTGGATTTCTGCGTTGGTTCGCATAAAACAGAAAAAGTCCGCATAATCTGTAAAGTGGGAAAAAGCCTAGAGGTTGGAAGATTCGCCACTTATTTTTCCTTGATGCGATCAAAGGGTACATATGCCTCGTCACAGATAGGAGATATAATTTTATGCACAGGGCGTGTTGGAAACTTCTGGATTGGCACTAAGATATTGCCAAAAGTCTTGTCTACCACGTCACAGATGGGAGACAAATTTTTACGCACAAGGCGTGTTGGAAACTTCTGGATTGGCACTAAGGCATTTCCAGAAGTGTTGTCTACCACGTCACAGATGGGAGACAAATTTTTACGCACATGGCGTATTGGCTGTATTGTCACAACTTTGTTGATCAGAGAGTGAGAGCTTGCAGGAAGGGTAGAGGACGTCTTGGACATCCACACTTTACGCAGCTTCCTGTTGTTCTGGACAGAGAAGGAGTGAGAGCTAACCCCTGCATGAAGCATGTCTTCAAAAGCAGATTGGTCGAACTGGACGACCAAAGTCTTCTTCGTCGATCCAATGGATACATCATCGTGTTGAGCAATTGCTTTCTCGTCAGATGAGAAAGTGTTCCCCAGCAGAGTCGCCATCTTGTGTTTGATGATAAACAAAAATGAGGAAGAGGGTTTATACGAAACCTTTCTTTTTTTCTTACAAACAAGAAAAAGAGTACAATTAATCCTATAAGAGGATGTTCAGTACAATAAAAATGATTCTGGAGATTAATTGCTATAGGAGTCTGATCTGCGGTCGATCACTTTGTCCTTTGGACCACACGATGTTGAAGAAGTACTGTAGAAGAAGAAGAAGCTTCAAAGGTTGCAAGTGGGATTGAATTCTCGTTGCCAAAGTTGTCAATCAACACTCTCTGTCTGTTCTCTCTCTCTGATCTTCTCTGCCTTGATCCCCCCTCCATACTCTATGACCAGGGGTCTCTATTTATAGAGATCAGTCACAATAACTGTCCAGTTGGCGTATAAGCCAAACTGTGAAGAGAGTGGCATCTTTTACGAGGTGATTATAATAACTGCTACCCACGTTCGAATGACCTTCTAAACCTGCGTATGACACGTGTTCCGTTATAAGGTAACGCGTATAACTGCTTCTCGAAGATCACGGTATGCAAACCACGTAGGTAACTGCACTTTGCGTAAAGATGGTTGGCGTAAAAGCCAAATAACTGTCTTGTTGGCGTAAAAGCCAAGCTCTGCGTAAAACTTGAGGATTCATAAATAACAGGCAACCAGCATAAAATAGCTGATTAACCATCATGACTGAGGTCTCGAGCATATTCTGGGCTAAATAGCCTTATCACGTACCATTGTACATATAGCCGAGTTGGCGTATTTCGAGGAGATAGCATACGACGTACTCCTATAGTTAAAAATAGCATGGTTGGCATAAAATGCAAGGATGGTGATGTGAGCGTATTAGTCACAGTTTTAGCTTTCCCAGTCATTTAAAAATAGAATAAAATCTCGTGCATTAAATGCAGAGATATGCCTCGAGCTCTGTACGAGAGACAGCTTTTGACGTGGCGTCTGATTTCGTCTCATCTTGAGCGTAAAGACTCATTTCTACCCATATAGAATAGGCAGTGTATTCTTTGAATGCGTAAAAATGACTTATATCAAGAAATTGTCACTAAACGACAGCCCGGGTCTCTCTGTAAAATTATTATCACAGTCGTCCTCTCCATTGTCGTGCAATACTTTTGTCAGGAGTCAGGTTCACTATTTTGTCTGACAAATTCATTTGAGGAATACGAAGAGTTTCTCGTACAACTTTACGTTGCATTAAAAATAAACAAATTTTACGCCGGAGGGTATAGTAAACTTTTATGCCAAAACAGCCTTGAAGTGCTGCTTTACGCGGGCTTTTCTGAAGCCATATTTTATGCCATGCAGCCTTGAAGCTCTATTTTACGCGTATAACTATAAAGTCATATTTTATGCCACACAGCGCTGAAGCTCTGTTTTATGCAAAATTCATGTATGTTGGGGGTTTTGACTGCATAATACGCGTACACTTCCCCAGCGTATTTTATGCTTCTACAGCTATGAAGGGCAAAAGAGACTTTGTACATTAGAAATCCTAACCCTAACCCTATGGCTGTTTGGATAAACAAAGTTTATACGAAACTTTTGCTTACAAACGAGAAAAGAGAAAATTACAAATAATCCTATACGAGGATATTAAGTACAATAAAATAATTGTGAGAAAGTATTGCTATAGAAGTCTGATCTGCAGTCGATCACTTTGTTCCTTGGACTACACGATGATGAAGAAGTGCTGTAGAAGAAGATTCAAACTTTCTCTGAACTGAAGGCAAAAGTCGGCCAAAGGAAAGTTGCAAGTAGGATCGATTTCTTGTTGCCAAAGTTGTCAGCCAAAACCAATTCTCCCCTTACCCTGTGACCAGGGGTCTCTATTTATAGAGATCGATCAAATAACTGCCTGGTCGGCATAAAAGCCAAATGACTGTCTTGTTAGCGTCAAAGGCCAAACTATGAAGAAGATTGCCTCATTTACGCTGCGGTTATGACAACTGCTACCCACGTTCCAATAATCTTCTGAATCTGCGTATGACACGTATCCCTTTATAAGGTAACGCATATAACTACTTCTCGAACATCATGGCATGCAAGCCACGTAGGTAACTGCCCCTGCATAAAATGGTTGGCATAAAATCCAAATGACTGTCTTGTTGGTGTAAAAGGCCAAACTGTGAAGAAGATTGCCTCCTTTACGCTGCGGTTATGACAACTGCTATCCACATTCAAATAATCTTCTGAATCTGCGTATGACACGTATCCCTTTATAAGGTAATGTGTATAACTTCTTCTTGAAGATCATGGCATGTAAGCCATGTAGGTAACTGCCCCTGCGTAAAACTTGACGATTCATGAATAATAGATAACCAGCGTAAAATAGCCAATTATCCTTTACGACTGAGGTCTTGAGCGTATTCTGGGCTAAGTAGCCTTATCAACGTACCTTTACAAATATAGCCGAGTTGGCATATTTTGAGGAGATGGCATACGACGTACTCCTATAGTTAAAAATAGCCTGGTTGGCATAAAATGCAAGGATGGTGATGTGAGCGTATTAGTCACAATCTTAGCTTTTCCAGTCATAACAAATTTTAAAAATAGAACAAAATCTCGTGCATTAAATACAGAGATATGCCTCAATCTCATGCATAAAAATGCAGAGAATGCCTCGAGCTCTGTACAAGAAACAGCTTTTGACGTGGCATCTAATTTTGTCTTATCTTGAGCGTAAAAACTTATTTCTGTCAATGTAGAATAGGCAACGTATTCAGAAGACTCCATTTTTCTTCCTTTGAATGCGTAAAAATGACTTGTATCAAAAATATGTCATAAAATTATAACCTGGGTCTCTGTGCAAAATTATCATCACAGCCGTTCCCTCGATCATCGTGCAGTACTTTTGTCAAATGTAAGGTTCAATGATTTGACTGACAAATTTATCCGAGGAATACGAAGAGTTCCTCGTACAACTTTACGCTGCATTAAAAATAACATATTTTAAACTTTATGCAGGAAGGTATAGCAACCTTTTACGCAGAACAGCCTTGAAGCTCTGTTTTACGTAGGGAGGGACTTCATGTATGTTGGGGGTTTTGACTGTAAAATACTCGGATAATTTCCCAGCAGATTTTATGCTTCTACAAGACCCCCTTCAAAGTTTTCAAATTCCTCGTAATTTGAAATACTTTGAATGAAGCATGAAATGGTCAAATTTGACTCGTTAATGGGTTCACCCTAATCTATGACATTTATAGGGAACTCCTTGGCCCTTCGTCTAATGAAGTCCTCTCGATAGAAGAAGAAGAAGAGAAGTTACTGAATACTCGTCGTCTGTTTGTAAACGCTAATATTTACGTATTTTAGGCCCTTGCAATATTTGTAAACAATATGAAATCAAAAAATAGTGATTCTTTAAATAAAAGAGCATTTTCTGCGTAAACTCTTGTAACTGGCTTTTTCAAGCATAAAACTCAGATTATCAATATATACGCGTATTCTGCTAACTGATCTGTCCTGCGTAATTTAAGATTTTTATTTTGCGCATAAAATTATAGATTCGTAGCATCTGAACATAAAATCATTGATCCTTGCTCTGCGCGTAGATCTTTACTCTGTGCGTAAATTCCTAGATCATAGCATCTGATGGATCCTTTACGCACCATGACTATCTGTCTTCCTTTTCAAATTATCTGCTGACATGGTCCCAAATCATAACTGACTATGATAAAATCGGATTTGGTTAATGATTCAAAGAGTCATTTGAACTCTATAAATAGGCCTAGGTCATGAGAGAGAAAAACCTTTCATCTCTTTCTAAAAAACTCTTCTTTTCTGCCATGGCACCAAAACAGACCTCCACCGCTAAAAGAAAGCAATCCGCTTCATCATCTCGCTCATCTGCTCAAGCACGAGCGACTCCTACTAGGCCAAGCGAGCCTCGTTCTGAACGAAGTGCTCCGCGGTCTAGCTATGCACCGGACATCAAGGGTAAAAAACTATGAGAAATAAAAATCCTTCGCACACGTTATACGTGTATGCGCAAAGTTATCTTTTGTGCTAAGAGTACTCTTCGAGGAAGATGATGCACAAAGATGATTTATTTTATCAATACACCGACATTTTAATATGTCAGTGTAAAACTCCATATTTTGCAATCTGGCATAAAAACTCAGACTGTTAAATTTGGCGTATACTGCAAAACTTGTGGTCATCATTAATTTTACGCACAAATGTAACACCTTGCATTTTATACACTGAAAGTAAATTCCAGCATAAAACTGACTTATTCTCTTGCTTTTTTTGCAGTGGACCTACAGATCCCCCCTCTGGCTGAAGTAATGAGTTCTGCTACTGGAATATTAAATTCTAACTACTTGGAGGACTTGTCCTATGTAACTTTTCCCATCTCTGGAAACGAGTATCCTAAAGAAAGGGGAATTCTGATCTTGGCCCAAGGAGAAAGAATGTTGCTAACTATGATCAGCGGGGAACCCTTGACATACATAGATGGAACCGAGTATAAGAAACCATCTTTCTTATTTGGAGATGTTATTGATAAGCAATCCCAAACAAAGCCCAAGAAGGAAGACTGGGTATTTTCTGTTGAGGGCACTGTTATGTACCTGCCAAAGATGTTCAGAGACTACCCATATTTGCATTCTTCCATGCCACACATCCCAGAAGGATGTCATAGATTCTGACTCCTGATCTTCATGGCCAGCCAGGGAAGATCTTCTATAAGAAAAGATTAAATCGAGGATCCTTCGTAAATAGTCCCGCAGGTCCTATTGTGCCCTTCAGAGGTTTACTACTAGGCAGCGTCCCTATTGAAGACTCTTCTTTGATCCAGCCATTTCAAATAGCAACTTTCTGCAATAAATTCATGGGGCAGGAAGGAGTATATCCCAAAGTTAACCTTCACACCAGTGGATGGCTTAACCCCCACAATCTTCGATGGGCCAGATTAACTGCATGGGCCCTGAAGCACTTTCAAATGGAGCTAGAAAGTATTAATTTATTTAATGCTGTTAGTGTTACTAGTGTTGGACTGCCTATCAACACAAATTTATTCTTAGCTTTGATGGAGCAATATAACTCATTTACTGGGACTTTCGCCACTCCAATAGGTGAGTTGGGCCTAGCACTTCATGAGATGGCAGATATCTCAAAACTACCAATGGAAGACACTCCCTATAAAGAATACGTTCTCACCAATAGAGAGTTGAAGGATACCAACCCTTGGGTAGTGGTTGTATACCAAGAACTGATGAGCCACTATCTTGAATGCACCACTTTTTATAGAGAGCCTTCTGATTTAGCTCATATTAATAAATGGGTATCTTACCTTTTCTTGCATTAGGCTAGAAATGCCAAGCAGGACAAAGTTGTAGATGGCAAAGATAAACCTTTGAACCCTCTGAGTATTCTTAATGCCAACATAATAGATGACCTTATTGAAGATGCAGAAGCTCCAGATTGTGTTCTTAATGAAGATATAGATAGTTATTCTGCAGGAACCAAAGCCTACAGTTATATGAGGCATTGTCGAAAGCCTCTGTCAAAACAAGCTCAACTGGCTGGCTTACTTTCTATTTGGCTACGCCGATGGGTGGTGCCTGGCATTGCATCTGCAGATCGTATTTATCGTAACACCCTATGGCCCGTAGTGCATTTGGTATTTGGAGCAAGATTGGGCCTACTCCCTGCCATGGTATACAGGATACAAGTTGGCCTGAGGGCTATTACTGATGGACTGCTGGCCAATACCACTCAACGCGAAGGATATCCCAGAAAGGAATTACCATTCTTATATCTGATGGGATGGTTAATCCTTTATAACACCAAAGTGATTTCTTCCGGATCTGCCAGTGGTTCGGGCAATAACATCCTGTTGAATTACAAGAATTCTTCTTGGAATGTGACTAGCGTCATAGATTGTCGACTAGCACTGAACTTTACCCATAGTTGAAAATTTTTCTGCATCGTTCCTCCCGTACATATCAATCAGCAGGGGACTAAACTTCATGATATAGGTCAGGGGAAGTCTATTCTTTCTCCTGAAGCATTTTACTGGTTGGTCTGTATTAGACCTTCACACCTGCTGTATATAAGTGAGGATCACTGCTACCTGGAACCTTATCTGCCTAGCCGTTTCGCCAGGCAATTTGGATATGATTAGTTGTACGTGGGAAATCCCATCACTAGCTTTAAATTCAATGGTGGGCTTATTGATGGAGCTAGAGGATCGCGTTATTTCATCGTGGGTTGTACTGGAGCAACCTTTGCTGTACCCGCGACTTCTCTCTCTATGGAATTGCTTATTCTTTATTCATACGCACAGTTTCATGTGTCCATTAATACTTTCTATCATGATTTTGATGTATATGGAAGTTTCAGAATGCCCTCCCATAAATCCACTGGAAGAGAGGAGATACCTTTTGTCTCCTCTGATGAAGGCGATGAAACTACTGGGCAGATAATTATTTATCAATATTACCGAGAGGCGTAATAGCTCCACCAACAGAGCCTCTCATAATTTCTAATAAACGAAAGGCTTCTACTCAAAAAGAGCCTTCCCCTCGTAAAAAGAAGCAAACTACTGAAGGTCCTAAAAAGACTTCCACCAAGGGGGCCTCTTCCATGAGTGAACCTATTATTTCTCCTATTAGGGATAATTCTGTGATTAGGGATCTTATATCCCCTCATCATCCTTCGCCTTTTAAAAAAGGAGCCTCCACATTCCTAGCTGAAAGTGCTGGAGATTCTTTGCGAATGACTGCTGCCGCAATTACATCTACCACCGTTACTGGTGATGCTTCTCTATCGCCTTCGAGACCGAGCTCTCTAATAATCACTATACCTTTACCATCGCTTATAAGACAAATAATGGGACTAGCCCCTCCTTCATCTGTGAATATTTCAAGCGAGATTCCACCTGATGAACCTCGAGTAGATTTGGGTGATGACTGGGATGACGGCCCTCAAACGTCAGTTGGTGTACCCTCCTCTCCAGGTATGATAGCTTGTTTAGCATCATTAAGAAATAATTTAGCTATACAGGCTGTAGACGCAATATATATACCATCGACCATGGGTAAATATTGTCTTTACACTTTTTTTTAGAAAAATTTAACATCAAATTGATATTAACTTTCTCTTATCTTATTTTTAGGTGAAGACATTTCTGGGGAAGGCAGAGCTGAAATAACCTCTACTTTCGTTGTGGATCCAGCTACTGAAATGGCTGTGACCACTGTCGAAGAAGTATATCTTGAAACCGTTGATCCCTCATCTGCAACATTCTCAGATATAATCCCGCCAGCAGCGGTTCAAATAGAATCAGAGGTGGATGAACCAACCACCTCGACTGTGCCTCCAATCGTTGGAAATATACCTTCGTCGAGTATGCCAACAACTTTAACTGTTGTTGGTGTCTCTTCTTTTATTGCGCTATATGTTGAAGCAACGACTGTGGCAACATCTTCTGCAGTCATTCCAGAAAAGAGATTTACTGATATTGCGGCCACTCCCAGCTTCCATTTGAGCCTTGCTGTGCTAGTTGAACAATACACTAGCATATTCTACCTCACTTTAAAAGAATTAATATCCATGGTGCTAGAGAAAAATCTAGGCTTTGATGCTTTGAAGACGTCTTCCAAGCTCACTATAGCGCAAATTAGAAATTTTAATAACGCTGACAAAGCTAATGCGCTAGAGTAAATGGTTAATGGTTTAGAATAACCCATTAACAAATATTTGCAATTATCCAGAGGCAGCATCAATGACTTAGTTCAGGCTGAGTATGACTCACTAACTTCAAAATTTGCTCAGAAGGCAGAAATCTTAAACAAATCCATTCAGGAACAGCAACAAGAGATGGAGAAAGAGCAAGCAGTATTGGTGGAGAGTATTCCTCAGCTAGCTCAGTGCCATACCAAATATGAGGGATATGAAGTGAGGATTCAAGAAATGGAAGCTGAACTTGCTCAAACAAAGGAGAGACTTCTCAAAGCATCGCTAGTTCTTGATGTATTGGAGGGCCATGTGAGTACGGCTCAACAGAACTTGACACATGTGGGTGTCATCCATGCAAGTTTTGTTGATTTTTTGTCTGAACTATCTCTCTTGAGTAATGACGAAGCAAGACTGGAACTGGCTCGCACCAAAATTTTAAACTCTAGGAACGAAAGCATGGCTGCTTTAGCACAACAAATCCGTGATTTAACTGCTCCTCCACAATGATGGATTATATACTTTTTTTGCTCCTCCTTTACCATGTAATTTGATATTCTCAGAGATAATGAAGACACATTTTCTGACTCTGTGGACCCATCACTTATTATTAGAATATAAATGATAGACTAAGATGAAAGTGATATCAGAGGTAATATGGACATGATATACTTTCGGTAACTGGTTTTACTGAATATATCTATTCAGAGGTAATATGAACATGATAGAATATGATCCAACTAAATTTGTATACAAAATACTATCGGAGGTAATATGGACATGATAGGTTTTGAAGTTTTAAATTAGTTAAACATATCTATTCAGAGATAATATGAACATGATAGAATATGATTCAACTAATCTTTGTACACAGTATCATCATAATAAAATCTTTATCATACTCTATTAAGCAAGAAAGATCAAGCATAATACTTCTTCAAGAATTTGCCATTGATAGAAGCCATTATCAAATCTCCATTAGGCTTGGCTAATCTGTAAGCGCCATTTAAAAATATTATTTCAATCACATAAGGGTCCTCCCATTTGGGCTGGAATTTCTCCTTACTTTTATGTGTAATGATCATTGGCCTCTTCACAGCTAAAACTAGCTCACTAACTTTGAACACTCTTTCCTTCACTTTTTGATTAAAAGCTCTGGAGATGTATGATTGGCAGAACTCAATGTGTTGTTGACCTTGAAGGCATTTTTCGTCTAGCCCTTCTAGCTATTGAAGTCTTAAACGATCATTAGTTTCCTTAGTCAGCTCATTAGCTACTGCTATTCTGAGTGATGGAATTTGAATTTCAATAGGGAGAACTGCTTCACATCCATAAACTAATAAAAATGGAGTCAACCCGTTGGTGTTCGTACCATTGTGCGGTATGCCCACAGACATTCTCCCAATTTCTCGTTCCAATCTTTTTTATTCGAAGAGATAAATTTCTTTAAGAGTTTGATAATGGTTTTGTTGAAGGCTTCTGCCAAACCATTGGCAGCAGGATTATATGCCGTTAAGGCCACATTTTGTATCTTATTATTATCACAAAATCGGTAAAATGCTGGACTAATGAATTGAGGCCCATTGTCATGAATTATCCTTCGGGGTATCCCAAAGCGATAAATTACATGATGCTTGATAAAGCTGATCACATTGAATATTTTTACCTTAGAAAGAGGAATTGCCTCCGCCCATTTGGATAAATAATCAGTGATAGCTAATATAAACCGATATCCTCTAGAAGATGAAGGATGAATATGACCAATGATATCCATACCCCATGCTTCAAAGGGCCATGATGAAATAGTAGGATATAAATATTCAAAAGGTTGATGTATGAAATCTGCATGAACCTGACAGGCTTTGCTTTTTCTTGCATATTCCACGGCATCTGCAATCATTGTAGGCCAGTAGTAGCCCATCCTCCTGGTACGATCATGTAACTTAGGACCGGGTTGATGTGCTCCACATACTCTATCATGAGCTTCTCGGATAACCTGCCTTGTATCATCACCAGAGAGACATCGTAATAATAGTTTATCATATGTTCGACGATACAAACTTTGTGAAGAAGTATCAAAATAGAAACGTAGCGATCGTCTTTTGATAGATGCTGCTTCTTTAGGATCCTCTGGTAAGATTCCATATGACACGAAGTCTATAAAGGGACTTCTCCAATCTCTCTTAGGAGGAACCATATTTATAACATAGCTGCGTTCTATGTAAAAATTATTTTTCACACAAAATAAATCTCTGTTAAGAAGGATAACCGAATTTTGCCTTCTTACAGGAATAGCTAGATCTGCAGCTAGACTGGCCAGAGCATCAGCTTCCAAATTTTGAGATCGAGGAATATGTTCTATGAAGAATCCTTTAAAAGACATTGCTATCTCGATTATTGTTCGGTGATAAGGAATGAGATCTGGATTGCGGACTTCATATATTCCTCTGACCTGATTGACGATCAGCTCAGAATCACCAAAAGCTTCCAAGTATTCAATATCTAATTCTTTAGCAACTTGAAGCCCAATTAATAGAGCATTATATTCTGCCACATTATTAGAGCATGGTTCACTAAGAGAATATGCTCGATAAATGATGAGTTTATCAGGAGTCAACAGAACAATACCTACCCCTAAAACCACATTTTTCTTGGGACCTGTCACTACCACATTTTTAGGAAAGGATATTTTAGTCTTTTCCTATTTAATTAAATATTGTGCATGGTAAATAATTATTTGTTGTATTATTTAATTATTGTTAGATATTATTTAATTATTTTGGACTTGTATGAGTGGACCTAACTAGTTTAGTTTGGACCCATGGACCAATATGAATTAATTAGTTAGACTTGGCCCATTTAGAAAGCCCATTGTTAAGGAGATGGATTAAATTAATTAAATCATTAGACTAGAAGCTTCCTTCCTTAATTATTTCTTCATGAGAGTCCCCAAGGGGTATATTGGATACTTCATAATTACTTGAGAAAGGGGTAGGGGCCGGCCTATTAAAAGAGAGGGAAAATTCTCTCTCTTCTTATTTTCATTCTAAATCTAGATCTAGAATTTCCCACTACCAAATTTCCTTCATTTCCATTTTATTTTTCTACCAAATTTATTCCAATTCCTTCCTAATTCACCATTAGAGAGTTGAGAAGCAAGGATCTAGAGGGAGGAAGCAAGGATCTACAAAGAGGAGCAAGGATCTACAATTTGGAGGCAATTTCATCTCAATTGGAGGTTTCATTGGAAATCCATCTCCCAATAGGTATAATTCAGTTTTTCTCCTTAAAATAGCTTTTAAATCTAAGATTTCATCATAAAAAATTAACCCATATGTATGTACTACCCAAAGGACTTGGTTTTGTGTTCATAGGAGACCTATGGAGAAAGTTATGGTACTTTTTGTGTCAATTTTGGGGGAATTTCGAATTGACATTTTGTTGTGTGTATCAATTGATCCTATAGATCAATTGGGCATGTGTTTATGTGTTTGGGGCTAGTATTGTGTCCACAATTAGGTACGTGTAGGTCGTATCCCAACAATTTGGTGATACGTTTTGTTTTGGGGGTTTTCCCTCCGACACGGGACTTTGTACATGTCGTATTTTGATACGGACACATAGATCTACATTTGACACTTTGTTTTGTTCATAAATAATATATGTGACTTGCTTGTGTCCTTTGGGGTGCAATTGGTTGTGTGTTGGACTCGTGTCGCATGCGTATCCTAGATCTAGTGGGATACGGTGTGATACTCTTCGTTTGTGGTGTGTTTATGTATAGATCTAATTATTGTGATTTAATTCTTGAATTATAAATTAGTAAATATATATAGATGTTATATATTTATTATAGTGTACTTATTATGGTATTTATTGTAGCATAGATCTATGTATTATATGTGTACTAATATAATGTATAAATATATATGTAGCTTTCTTTTACATGCATTTTTATATGTTACAAATTATGTTAGTAATATAAAATATATAAAAATATTTTATAAAATATATATATGTGTTTATTTAAGTATTATATTATTTATAATTATTATATGATTATTTATATATATGAATGGATGTATTTTTTTAAACATATTTATGTATGTGTACTTTTAACCATGTTGTATTATGTACATTAGTACATAGGATGTGCATTATAGCAATTTGGTATTTATTTATATAGATATATATATTAGATATGTATTGGGATTATATATATAGATATATATAATTATTTATTTTGATATATATATATATATTGATATATATATATATATATATATATATATATAGATTATGTATATATATATATATATATATATATATATATATATATATATATATATATATATATTATTCTTTTTAGCAACAGCAGCTATTAATGACAGATTCTGTCATTAATAACCGTGAGCAGCAGCAGCCGCTGTAGAGGACAGCAGCTATTAATGACAGATCCTGTCATTAATAACGCAGCAGCGGGCGGGAATATAAGTAGCAGCGACGATGGTCGATTTGGTGACAGTTGAGAACTGTCACCAAAGGGGTGGCAGCAGTGCAAATATATAGCAGCAGTAGCGACGGCGATTCAGTGACAGCCTGACTGTCATTGAAAGTCTGTTTACTGAAAAATCAATGTTTTTCAACACTGCTTTCAGTAACAGTTAGGCAGTTTTAGTATATATTTTATATATTATATTTATATATATATATATATATATATATATATATATATATATGTATATATATGTATATATATATGTATTAATTGTGAGATATAATACTAGTATTGTTATATTTCTTAATTGTATAATATTAGTATATATATATATTATATTATGTATGAGGGTAATTACTATATCAAGGTATCTTGAGCATTACCTTGTGGAAACCAAGGTAAGTGGGATACTCAAGATACGGGATTTGGGTATCGAGTTTGTGACTTTGTGGGGATACCAAGTTGGTTCACAACCATGGTTCCTAATTGTTTGTAATTAATATTCTATATTATAATACTTTATTGTTGATATATATGTATTGTGTGGTTTACCTTGAATTCACGTATCCGGAGATACGGTATCCTAATATTTTAGGATGTGGTTCTATGATTTAGATTTAATATTCTTGACCCAAGATTTTGTGTTGGACTTGTACAACCTAGAAATAGATAGTTGACCTTAGATTGACCATAGTTGACTTAGAGTTGACCATAGTTGACTTTTGACTTAGAATTGACTTATTGACCTAGAAGTTGACTAGTTTAACTTATTCTCTTTTTGGGACCTTGCATTGATGTTGTATTCCATATCTACGTCTCTGAGGCACCGAGTCAGACATCTGTGAGACTATTCATTGGACTTCAGGTGAGTACATTCTCTGATAGTTTCTTATTTTATGATATCCTCTATGTTCATTGTATCTAGTGTAGATATCCATGTTCTCTTAACACTATGGTTACACGGATTGGTATATCCGGATCTCGTCATGAGATGTTATTCCTTGGTATATGGTGTATATGGCGCAAGTATTGTTTCATTGGTTATCTTGTACATGTACAGACACCGATTCTCGGGAAGACTAGCTATCTTCTTGGGGAATCTCGTGCCATAACATACCGTGGTTGGATCTATTATACCAGTCGGGGGTGGAGAGTATTAGTATAGATATGTGATCAATATCCTTATTGAATAAAGTACTGATTATTGAATAGTGTTGATCATGCACCGCACGTATGATTAGCCAGGCCGCATTGCATCTTGCCCAAGCCGATCACATGTTAAGCTAGTACTCACACACTTAGTCATTAGTATTATTGTTTCATTGACATATTGTTCATTATTGTATCTATTTCCAGTATTTCCTTATTGTATATATATCTCTTGTATCTATTGTACATCTTGTTTATCCACAGCTATTTACTGTTACATAGTCTTTATCATTAATTAGAACTGCTGTTAGAGATGTACTCTGCTCCTTTCCTGACTGGATATATTTTTCCAGATGACATTGAGGAGTGGTACCCTACCTATTATGGACCCCAGGATGTTGTGGGTTTAGATTCTGAGACCCTGGCTCAAGAGGGACTTATCCCAACTGAGACAGTTGACCCTGGAGTTGTAGCTTTGAAGTATTCTTTGTACTGGATTTGTCTCCAGCTTATTTTGTTACTTCTTCAGACTCATTGATGTATTATTTTAGACTCATGAGTTCTATTGTGACTATTCTATTCTTTATCTGATTTGTGCTCATTCTATCTTAGTTCTGTGATTGAGTATACTATCATTATTGGTGGTTCATTATATTATTAGATAGATTATCTAGACAGTGTTCTACCGCCGATTCTGCGGCGTAGGCTGGGCGTTGTTTTTGACTAGTACCCTTACACCGGGTGCGGGTCGTGACAGGACCAGTTCTGGAAGCACCATCAAAGAATAGCTGCCATGTATCACCTTCCATTGCCAAATTATATTCTGCAACTTCGTCGGGAATATCATCATATAATTTGGAGGTTTTCTGGAATTGGATGGGCAGCTAAAAAATTAGCCAAGGCTTGACCTTTCACAAATTTCTTAGGGACGTACACCATATCATATGGTATCAATAGCATTGCCCAAGTCACAAGTCAGGAATTAAGAATACTTGGCTTATTCATCAATACCCGAAGTGGATTGATTCTGGATATAATATGAATAGTTTGGCCTGTCACGTAATATCGCTGTTTGCGGTGGAAAATGAAAAGAAATGAAAGATGTATTCAAGACGGTGTTTATACAGGACCCGTGTTCTTTTTGTTTACAAACAAACTTGTACAATGTAATCCTATACGAGGATGTGGGAGTACAATTTATTTAATCTGGGTATAAATTGCTATAGGTGTCTGATCTGCAGTCGATCACTTTAGCCCTTGGACCACACGATGGTGAAGAAGCACCGTAGAAGACAGGAAGCAGCCTAGGGGGTTACAGAAAAGGATGGATGCACGATCACTTTTGCCCGAGCTCCGGGTTCCTCTTTTTCTCTCTCTCGATCTCCTCTCTCCTTGCTCGTTCTTCAATTATTCAACCTCTCCTCCGAGTCTTCAATTGTTCGATCTTTTTCCCTCTCTCTTTTTCTCCATTGATAGGGGTCTCTATTTATAAAGTTTTGGTGACAGTGACCACTCAGTTGGTGTAAAAACCGAGGAGCCGACAATACAGCACCCTTTTATACGACGGTTAAAGTAACCAATGCCTGCGTATGGATGATCTTTTGAATGAGCGTGTGACGCGGGTCCAACTAAGGGACACAACGCGTACAATTGCTACGAAGATCACGGCATAAAAGCCACGTAGGTAGGTATCCCCCGTGTAGAAGAGGTGGGCGTAAAAGCCGATGTCTGTCATCGTGGCATAAAAGCCAAGTAGGCATACAAGCTGGGTGGGCGTAGAAGCCCGATAGGCATAGAAGCCGAACAGGCGTTGAAGTCGAACATGCATAGAAGTCGAACAGGCATAGAAGCCGAATGGTCGTAGAGACTGAGTGGGCGTTTAAAGCCGAACGGGCGTTGAAGCCGAATAGGCACAGATCCTGGGCGTAGAAGCCGCTGCGTACCGTGCCAAAATGCTGATGTGGACGTCTTTAGCCGGAATCACTGCTTTTGAAGATATAATCAAATCCCTTGCATTAAATGCAGAGATCCGCCATCATTCTGTGCATTAAATACGGAGGCGTGTTTTTGAAGGTCTGCAGCTCTCCTGTGTGTTCGCCGCAGAGACGTGCCTCGAGAAATCCCTTGCATTAAATGCAGAGATCCGCCATCATTCTGTGCATTAAATACGGAGGCGTATTTTTGAAGGTCTGCAGCTCTCCTGTGTGTTCGTCGCAGAGACGTCCCTCGAGAAGACTGTTACCGCCTTGTTCGCCAATCGCAGAGACGTGCCTCGAGCCCTGTGCAACGTGCAGCTTTTGACGTGGCAGACGATTTGTTCGCTGTGGAGCGTAAACAGCTCACGTCTGCCCGTGTAAAATAAGGCGGTGTATCCCTTTGTACGCGAAAGAGCGGTTTATGCTGAGGGGACTTCAGTGAACGACGGCTTGGTGATATTTTAACCAAATCCTCTGCATTAAATGCAGAGATCTGCCATCATACTGTAGAGCGCATCCCGAGGGGTCTGCCACCGTTTCCAGCCGTCGTCTGGGTAGCCGTGCAGCACTTTTTGTCAGGAGTCAGGGGTCAGATCCACTGCGTGACTTGACAGGTTCATTTTGGGGAAGATGAAGCATTCCTCGTACGCTTTAAGCTGCTTTGAGAGCGGCTGAGTTTTACGCCATGGAGGCGATAAAGAACTCTTTTTTATGCTGGGGCGGCCTGGACGTACCGTACTTACGCGGATGGTCCTTTGAGCTCATATTTCACGCTGTATTTGGCGGAAGAGCTCTGTTGCATGTTCGACGGCTCTGAAGGCCTCTGCTTACGCTGCTCTGTATTAAGATGCGGCGTAGATCCTCCCAGCATTTTTTTCATGCTTCTACAGTCGCGTCTTCTGAATGGCAAATATTAGGGCCAAGTATTCTTTTTCTACTGGGTTATACCTGTGTTCTGCTCCGACCATCATCCTGCTTAGATAGTAAATAGCCTGTTCATGACCCCCATTGTTCTTCTGTGTGAGGAGAGCCCCTAAAGAATGATCCATTGCTCGAACATACAGCAAAAATTGTCTTCCTATGACAGGAGGCACCAGAACTGGAGGATTAGTAAGATAGCGTTTGATGTTATTAAACGCTTGTTGACATGCTTTATCTCATACAAATGACACACCTTTCTTCATTAGACGAGAAAAAGGTTGACATCTTCCAGAGAGATTGGATATGAATCTCCTGATATAAGCTAGACGACCCTGAAATCCCCTAAGTTCTCTGAGATTACAGGACGATCGCATTTCTAGGATAGCTTTTACTTTATCAGGGTCAACTTGAATCCCTTTAGCAGTAATGAAAAATCCCAGAAATTTGCCACTGGATACACCAAGAAAGGACTTTGTAGGGTTTATTTTGAGTTGATATTGGCGCATCAAATCAAATATTATCTTCAAGTCTTGAATGTGATTATCCTTGAGGCAGCTTTTGACAGCAATATCATCTACGTAATATTTCACCGTTTTGCGTAAATGCTCATGGAATATGTTACTCATAGCTCATTGATATGTGGCCTCGGCATTCTTTAATCCAAAAGGCATGATTGTATAGAAATATACTCCTAATGGTGTACGAAAAGCAGTATGCTTCTCATCTTCAGGATTCATTTTAATTTGATTATATCCTAAAAATCCGTCCATAAAAGACATGCGCTTAAAATCACACGTATTATCGATCATGGTGTCTGTAATGGGAAGAGGGAATTCATCTTTAGGGCAGGCCGCATTTAGATCTCGAAAGTCGATGCAAACACACACTTTTCTATTTTTCTTCATAACTGGGACAACATTAGCGATCCAATCAGGATGTTGTTCTTCCCGGATGAACCCATAGGCTATTAATTTCTTAATTTCAGCTTCAATGGCATCCATCATATCTGGGCAAAACCGGCATTGTTGTTGCTTTACAGGCTTTGAATTAGATAATATATTGAGTTTATGGGTAGCCACTTTTGGATCAAGACCTGGCATATTTTCATAATTCCAAGCAAAGACATCGATATATTCTTTTACAGCTGGATTATTTCTTCCTTTTCTTCTTCAGAAAGATTATTACTGATAAATATCGGCTTTGGTAAAAATTTATCCCCAACATTAACTTGGATAACCTTATCTTCAGTGGGTGGTTCATTTTGTTCGAACCAGAGTTCCCATTGTGTATCCATTTGTTGTGCCCAAGATTCATTTTTAAATGGTTTAGATTCTTGTTCCTCTGTTTCCAGGGAATCTTTCAACACCATATTTACTGATAATCCCAGTTCAAATTCATCATCTGAATCGGAGGATGACAAATCATCTTGAGAAGAGGAAATGGTCTCATCACTTGACTCAGAGTTGTTTGGAGTTGTAAGAGATGTGGTATACCCTAAACCAAAATGAGTTCGTTGATAGTAAGGATCACCATGCAATGGTATTCGTCTGCCTTTTCTATAATTAAGGCCTTGCTTCAACTTTAAATCATAACCCATATTTTGCATAATCTTTAAAGCCTGTGGGCTATATCTGTGCATTTGCATTTTTCCAACATCAGACTCGTGAGATTCTTCTCGTATAATTGGTCTATTCCGCATTCGACCGAAGACTATTTGATGCTGATCGTTGCGAGAAGGTAGAACAATAAAGACAGAATCTTTATGTGGCCCATATGTCATGACGACATTAGATGTTGACGGTACTTCCCACACATATGGATGATAGAAGTATATAGCTTCCAAGAATTTTTGTGCTATGGGTTCTATATCTTTATGAGGAGAAAATTCGTTAATTGTATTATACCATATTTTCTCTTGATCCATATCTTCATCCTTTTTTCGATGATATTACTATAGAAGATTTCTGATTAAGAAATTGGGCGTCAATATACTGGAAAAGTGAATCTTTATTATCATCAGCAAATACGTCCCTAATTATATTTACATCAGCTAACTGCTTGTTGCGCCTAAGATCAATGACCAAAGGTGCAGGTTTCTTGTTCAGATTGATCACTAAAGGATTATTTCCTCCTCCCGACTTTGTTTTGCCCAAGTGAATAGTCATAGGTTCCAAGACTTTTGGACTGGTAATCCGCCCTTTTACTTGGATCGACAAAGGTTGCTCAGCAGATGGTTCTCCTGGCACATGATGGAATTCTTCCTCCATTTTGCCTGATACCTCTTTCATGTAGTCTTGAGTGCACAATATGCAATCAGAATAGTATGATTCAACTCCTTTGAACGGATTGAGATCAACAAATTCTGTTTTTACTGTTCCTTGAGTATCTACATATTTAAAACATTGATGTAGAGTTGAAGGAATAATATTGTGATCATGGATCCATGCTCTACCCAACAGAATATTGTAAGACACCTCCGAATCAATGACATAGCATGTAGCCAATGATCTAAGATCACCAATCCGGATTCTCAGACGAATCTTCCCCAATGGTCTGCTTTTCCTGGCATTGAAGCCCACAATTGTAGTGGTAGTGTAAGCTAATTCACTGGTAGGAATTCTCAATGGTCTTAGCAGACTATGAGGGATAATACTGATTGACGATCCTGGATCTATGTGAATCCGGTCTACCTCAATGGAGCCGACGTATCATATATAATAAAGAGGCCTGTCATGTTTGTTATGCTTCAACAACATATCCTCTTGAGTGAAAGTGATGTTAGGGATTACTTCCATCACACTATGGCATTGAGGACATGCCACAGGCTCTTTATCAGGGGACTTGAACTGAGTCAAGCATACATCTGCTTGCATTAATGCTTCACTCAAGGCTTGACGAGTGTCTTTGGATAAACGAAGTAGCTCAAAAATGGACAATTTGGCTGGAGTATTAGCCAACTGAGCTAAGATGTCGAAGTTATATGGTTTCTCTAAACCTTTGTTTTGAGTGTTCTTCAGAGGTTTATCGAAACGAACTTCTTTCTGTTTACCTTTGTCCACAGAAGTTGATTTAGAAGGACCTGCCTCTGGTATTACAGGTTCAGACTCTGGAGGTTTGGTAGTTGAAGTGTCTGTCGTTGCTTCTTCCTGATTCCCTTTATATTCTTTGAGGTAGGCTTTTTTTGACCGTGTTTTGGTTACTAAAGCCTCTTTTTCCGATGTCGAGGATATTTCAACCATATGACATGGTTTACATCTTAAATTCTTTTTAGACTTAGCTTTAGCAGCTTTAGTTTCTTCCTCAATGTCTGATACTGGATCAGGGAGAACCCACATGATCTCCCCACACTTGGTAGTTAGGGGCACTAAATCTTGATTTTGACCCCTGGTAGGAGGGAGATTAACAATATCTATCATTACCCGTGGAATAGGTTCCACACCATCCGGTACTTCTTGAGGGGGAAAATTGTCAAATTGGAGTGAGATCATATTTGTAGTGACCGTCTTCTCGTTATTATGCAAAGTGATGGCTTTGGCGTCGATCAACTCCTGGATTTTCCTTTTCAGTACATAGCATTCCTTTGTGGGGTGATGTATGTATCTGTGAAAAATACAGTACTTAGGATTATCTGTACTGCCGACTTCATTTGGACGCTTTATCTCTGGTAGAGTAAGCTTGCCACTTTTGACTAGACAATCAAATATGCTTGGAATATCATTATCATCAAAAGAATATTCTTCTTTAGGTTTAAAAGTTCCAGAATTCGTCTGCGTAGTTACCGGAGTATTTTGTCTGGACGTATTAATTTCCAGGGCTTCCTTTCCTTTTGAACTACGAGTATTGTCATTATTGGAGGATGAACGCTTTTCTTTATCAGAGGTAGAGATCATGATTCCGTTGTCACGAGCCTTCCGACTATTATCTTCAGTAAATACTGTCGATATGATAAATGAGGGCCAATCATGGAACTGATATGGTCTCGTGAATACTGAGATCAGTGGGAGTAGGTTCTTTCTGCAAATGTCTACCAAGGCTGAATCTGAAACTCCATGAGGCATCTATAAAGTAGCCTGACGAAAGCGTTCAATAAAAGTACGAACATTTTCTTTTTCCTTCTGCTTTACTTCAATGAGTGATGACATAGACAAGTCCATTCCTCCCTCGTAGAATCGACCGAAGAATAGAGTTTTGAAATCTTCAAAAGAAGTAATGCAGTTGTCAGATAGACTACGATACCATTGGTAAGCTACTCCAGACAGACAGCCTTTAAACACTTGAGTGAGAAGGGCATCATTTTCTTGCAACAATACCATCATCATGCTGAAGTAGTTCATATATTGGCTTGGCGACGCCTTTCCCTCAAACAAAACCATAGCCTGTGGTTTATATTTTGGTGGAAAAGGGATCTCATCCCAGACAGCTGGATATGGCTGGTTAATTCCCAACTTCTTGAGCTGATCTTTATGTTTTAAAGCATCAAATTAGGCTTTCAATTCTCGAACTACTTGTATTGGATCTTCAGATGGGAGAGGAATATCAAAAAGGTGAGAGATTGGATGCATTATAACTCCAACAGGAGGTAATACATTCTCTGGGTTAAAAGGTTGAGGAGCAGTTGATTCTTGATTTTGAACAGGCTCTTGGCTTGCATTGGCTGGTGGTATGTCTACCCTCACACGTAGTTGAGTCGGAGGAATATGTGTTTGAGCTATTGCAGTTGTATATTGAGTCACCATCACTTGGTGTATACTCTCCATCATGGTATGTATTTCTTTAAGTGATGTTTCCAATGCAGTGATGCATTGTTCAGTACTTCCAGATGGGGAAGCTTCTTCATGTTCATCTCCAACAGCATAAACTCCCATTTCTCTAGATGCCACTGAGGGATTAGTATAGATCTCTTTAGAGATTGAATCTATACTTTCCGCATCTGGTTCAGAAAACTGGCGACTCCCAGTGTCGAAATCTGAAGAATATGAAGCTGATTGTCATGACCTCGAGCAAGTGTTTCGAAAAACACCTTCTTCAAAAGTCTCGATGAGTCTGTCAAATCTCCTTTGGCTTGGAGTTCTGGAGGGATTACGTCTTAAACTCGACTTCCTCTAGGAATATGCAAAGCCATATTTACTGAAGCAAATATTGGTTCTTCTTCCTGTAATGACAAAGAATAGTTCAATCGATCGAACACTGACCGTTTTGCTTTAGAACAGCAACAGTTAATTACAACCTTATGACTATTACAATAATGTTCTCTAGGGGGTGTGATAGACATATTAGGAGATCCCCTGTATTTGAATTTCTGGATCAAGAAATTACACAAATTAGAGAGATAACCAGAATAAGAAGAAGGCTTATTCTGCCTTTTTACATCAGTAGGAATGTGTAGATTAGGAACCATAACCCTTTCTCTGCCATAGGAATACAACAGTCTTCCCATATGAGTAGCATATGATCCATCATCTGTCTGAGGAGCGTATCTTCCCGTGAAATGAGTCTTATTTACGCGAATAGACTTATCCTGGCATAATTTAGATTTTTGCATAGGTTCACGTAAACAGAGAAAGTCCTCAAACGGCTTTCAGCGTCACACATAATCTGTAAAGTGGGAACTTTCTTCTCTTGTGGGCGTAAAAGCTTAGAGGTTGAAGGATTCGTCACTTGTTTTCCTTTGATGTGATCAAAGGGTACATCTGCCTCATCATAGACGAAAGATATAATTTTATGCATATAGCGTGTTTAAAATTTCTGAATTGGCACTGAGGCCTTGCCAGAAGTTTTGTCTACCATGTCATAGACGGGAGATGAAGGTTTACGCGCAGGACGTGTTTGAGACTTCTGGATTGGCACTGAGGTATTGCTAGAAGTTTTGTCTACCACGTCACAGACGGAAGACGAAGGTTTACGCGCAGGGCGTGTTTGATACTTCTGGATTGGCACTGAGGCATTGCCAGAAGTTTTGTCTACCACGTCACAGACGGGAGACAAAGTTTTATGCACAGGGCGTGTTGGCTGTGTTGTCAGAACCTTGTTGATCAGTGAATAAAAACTTGCAGGAAGGGTAGAGGGCGTCTTAGGCATCGACACTTTTTGCAGCTTCCTGTTGTTATGGACAGAGGAGGAATGAGAACTATCCCCTGCATGAAGCATGTCTTCATAGGCACATTGGTTGAACTGGACGACCAAAGTCTTCTTCGTCGATCCGATGGATACAGTATCGTGTTGAGCAATTGCTTTCTCGTCAGAGGAGAAAGTCGTCCCCAGCATAGTCACCATTTTGTTTGGATAAACAAATTTTATACAAAAGTTTTGCTTACAAACGAGAAAAGAAAAAAGTATAAATAATCCTATACGAGGATATTAAGTACAATAAAATGATTCTGGGGAAGTATTGCTATGGAAGTCTGATCTATAGTCGATCACTTTGTTCCTTGGACTACACGATGATGAAGAAGTGTTGTAGAAGAAGCTTCAAACTTTCTCTGAACTGAAGGCAAAAGCTGGCCAAAGGAAAGTTGTAAGTAGGATCAAATTCTTGTTACCAAAGTTGTCAGCCAAAACCAATTCTCCCCTTACCCTGTGACCAGGGGTCTCTATTTATAGAGATCAATCAAATAAATGCCTGGTTGGCGTAAAAGCCAAATGATTGTCTTATTGGCGTAAAAGGCCAAACTGTGAAGAAGATTGCCTCCTTTATGCTGCGGTTATGACAACTGCTACCCACGTTCTAATAATCTTCTGAATCTGCGTATGACACGTATCCCTTTATAAGGTAATGCGTATAACTGCTTCTCGAAGATCATGGCATGCAAGCCACGTAGGTAACTACCCCTACGTAAAATGGTTGGCATAAAAGCCAAATGACTGTCTTATTGGCGTAAAAGGCCAACCTGTGAAGATGATTGCCTCCTTTACGCTGCAGTTATGACAACTGCTACCTACGTTCAAATAATCTTCTGAATTTGCGTATGACACGTATTCCTTTATAAGGTAACGCGTATAACTGCTTATTGAAGATCATGGTATGCAAGCCACGTAGGTAACTGCCCCTGTGTAAAACTTGATGATTCACGAATAATAGATAACCAGCGTAAAATAGCCAATTATCCTTCACGACTGATGTCTGAGCGTATTTTAGTCTAGGTAGCCTTATCAACGTACCTTTGCAAATATAGCCGAGTTGGCATATTTTGAGGAGATAGCATACAGCGTACTCCTATAGTTGAAAATAGCCTGGTTGGTGTAAAATACAAGGATGGTGATATGAGCGTATTAGTCACAGACTTAGCTTTCCCAGTCATGACAAATTATAAAAATAGAATAAAATCTCGTGCATTAAATGAAGAGATATGCCTCGATCTCATGCATAAAAATGCAGAGATATGCCTCGAGCTCTTTACAAGAAACAGCTTTTGACGTGGCGTCTGATTTTGTTTTGTCTTGTCTTGAGCGTAAAAACTCATATCTGTCAATGTAGAATAGGCAGCGTATTCAGAAGACTCCATTTTTCTTCCTTTGAATGCGTAAAAATGACTTTTATCAAAAACATGTCACAAAATATTAACCTGGGTCTCTATGCAAAATCATCATCACAGCCGTTCTCTCGATCATCGTGCAGTACTTTTGTTAAATGTCAGGTTCACTGATTTGACTGAAAAATTTATCCGAGAAATACGAAGAGTTCCTCGTATAACTTTACGCTGCATTAAAAATAACGTATTTTAAACTTTAGGCAGGAAGGTAAAGCAACCTTTTACGCAAAACATCCTTGAAGCTCTGCTTTACGCGGACAGCTCTGCAGCCCTATTTTATGCCAAACAACCTTGAAGCTCTATTTTACGCAGACAGCTCTGAAGCCCTATTTTATGCCAAATAACCTTGAAGCTCTGTTTTACGCAGACAGCTCTGAAGCCCTATTTTACGCCAAACAACCTTGAAGCTGTGTTTTACACGGACAGCTCTGAAGCCCTATTTTACTCCAAACAACCTTGAAGCTCTGTTTTATGCGGATAGCTCTGAAGCCCTATTTTACGCCAAACAACATTGAAGCTTTGTTTTATGCAGACAGCTCTGAAGCCCTATTTTATGCCAAACAACTTTGAAGCTCTGTTTTACGCAGACAGCTCTGAAGTCCTATTTTACGCCAAACAACCTTGAAGCTTTGTTTTACGCAGACAGCTCTGAAGCCCTATTTTACGTCAAACAACCTTGAAGCTCTATTTTACGTGGACAGCTCTAAAGCCCTATTTTATGCCAAACAACTTTGAAGCTCTGTTTTACGCAGACAGCTCTGAAGTCCTATTTTACGCCAAACAACCTTGAAGCTCTGTTTTACGCAGGGAGGGACTTCATGTATGTTGGGAGTTTTAACTGTAAAATACGCGAATAATTTCCTAGCATATTTCATGCTTCTACAATGGCCAGCCCTATAAAGCTAGAGGGTGCCTCCCCTTCATGAAGAAACCATAGAAATAGTCTCCAAGAAAAACCATTCTTTCCTCCATAAATTTTAAAAATTTTAAGCCTCAATCCCTCATTCAAGGAGACCTAGAAGCTTGGGCACAAGGAGACTTGGAGAAGATGAAGCTACATTGGGAATTCATCTTCCAATAGGTGAAAATCTGAAAAACTCTCATTTAATTCTATTTTAATTAATTTTTTTGCCATTAGGAGCCCACCCATTAATTTAGGGATGACTATTAAGGGAGAGCATGAGTCTCTATTAGTTTCTTGATGATTCTTCATGGTGTCATAGTGTATTTGGGGGTTTTGTGATCCAATGATGCATTTTTCCCTAATTTTTGTAACCCTAATTATATATATTATATATATTGTATATATGTATATTTATAGAGTATACGTATATGTTTTGATTGTTATTTGGGTGTATGTATGAGTATTCATGGGGTAACATGTGTATCCCAGATTTTGCATACTAGGTGTTTGACAAAATAATTAATAGGAAAAAATATCTATTTATATGGTCTATACTTATGCATTTTGATATGTATATATAAATATGAATGTATATATATGTACGTATAGGTATTATTATATATATGTATTTAGATGGAGGGGGGACTGACATTGGAGTATCGGGATTCACAGTGAGTGAGGTATCAGTCAATTTTTCTTTATAGTGCACTTTTTATCAGTATAGTTGGGGAATGTGATATGTGAGATATGTGTGTGTCAGTAGAGTGTAGTGAGTGAATGTTGTGTGTTATATGTATTGCATTTGTGAACTTGGTTTCAGACCAGTGAGCAATTTGTTAGAGGTATCAATGTGTGTACTAGAATAAAGTATCAATGAGATAGATAATGAGGGTGAGTTGCAGCAAGTTTGATGGAGGAAATAGCTCGGGTTATACTGTAAGGGAGTGAGTACATTTTAGGAGATAAGGGGATGCATGTGTAATGTATTTGCTGCTTCCCAGTAGCAGTGAACTATTGTGCAGGCTTGGGAAAGCCTATCCCAGACCTGGGTAGTGGTTGCTGGTGTGCATCAAATGCACAGAGATAAGATCTCAAGTTTAGTTGGTATTTTATTTTGTGTATGGGAGATTTCTATTGGGGATGTCAGTTCAAAACTGAACTTACTACCAGCAGAGTATACTGCACTTGAACTGCAGAGCTCAAGCAGTGAACTGTTTGAAGTGAAAGGAGTATCAGACCTAGGGATATGATATTGATACATACAGTATTACTACACTAATAATGCAGTAACTGAGGTCTGAGCCTTACATGGATGTATGGTTGTCTGCACTATTGGTATGAAGGGCAAACACGGATACTCTGGTATAGTTAAGGGTGGTGCAGACCTGTGAAGTCATGGCTGTTGCCTGCAGGCACATGTGGGGGTATGGACTATGTTGATGGGCAGTTGATGTGGCTCGAGTAACTGTGGGTTGGTGTAAGTGTGAAGTGATATAAAAGGGGTTAGCTAGTACACTCTGGTGCTTAGGACTTGTGCACAAGTGCAAAAGTGTGTGGAAGAGAAGGTTGCAGTTTGGGAGGGTATATATAGGAGTAGTTGCTGTTGGTGGTGAACAAGGAAACAACACACAGGGGAATGAAAGCTTAGGTGAAAGCTGAGAAGAATAATTCTGTGATGCTCTTTATTGCTTATTAATGAGAGCCTATATATAGGCTTAAAGGAAAACAACTTATGAGCAAAGTTTGGAGCTAAAGGCTCCTACAAACGAGCTTGTTCACATATACTAAGTCCTAGAGGCTAAGGAATAGGGATGACAACAGGATTAATTCCATTAAATCACCCCCTTAAGCATGTTGTATTGACTTTACCTCCATGATACCGAGTCTGCTTCTCAGCTCAATAAACTTGATGCGTCCCAATGCCTTGGTGAGTATGTCAGCAAGCTATCCGTCAGTGCCGATGTGATCGACATCCACTTTGCCATTCTCAATGCATTCAGGAATAAAATGAAACCGAGTGTCAATATGCTTACTGTGCTCGTGATGCACTGGGTTCTTGCTCAGGGCAATAGCCGACTTGTTGTACACCAGAAGCTTAACCTTTGATGGAGTTGTTCCCTGGACTTCACCGAGCAGCTTGCTCAGCCACACAGCTTGGCATGCTGCGGTAGATGCAGCAATGTACTCTGCCTCACAGGACAAAAGTGTAATAATCTTTTCTTTCTGTGATGTCCAGGTAATGATACTGCCTCCTAGGAAGAAGACCATTCCGGATGTACTCTTGCGGTCATCAACATCTCCCGCAAGGTCGCTGTCGCTGTAGCCGACCAGAGTAGGCACTGTCGTGGCATTCTTGTAGCTGCATCCGTAACTAAGAGTGCCTCGCACATAGCGAAGCATTTGCTTCACCGGAGCCCAATGCTGTGATCCTGGAGCTTCCATGAATCGACTTGCTATTCCCACTGCATATGCAATATCTGGTTGTGTGTTGACCAGGTATCGCAGACGCCGATGATGCTGCGTTATCGGGTCGCATCCACAGCCTCGCCGCCATTCTGCTTCCCGAGTTTGAGCCGACTTTCCATCGGAGTGTGGCACGGGTTGCACGTACCCATACCAGCAATGTCCAGTATCTTTGCCGCGCAGCTAGCTTGGCAGAGCGTGATCTCACCACCGGCCTGCTTCACCTCGATCCCTAAGTAGTAGCTTAGGAGACCAAGGTCGCTCATTTGAAAAAGGTCATGCATTTGCGCTTTAAACTGATCAATGTCATCGTTGCTAGTTCTGGTGATCACAAGATCATCGACGTAGACGCAACCAGCAAGTAAGAATCTGTACCGCCCTTTCGGTACAGTGCATGCTCCATCTGATACTTCTCGAAACAGAGCGACATGAGCGACGCATCCACCTTCGCGTTCCAGGCGCGCGGAGCCTGTCGTAGACCGTATAAAGCCTTCTGCAGTTTGAGCACTTTGTGCCCATTGTTGGTGTCGACGAAACCTGCCGGCTGCTGCACGTACACCTCTTCCGCGAGCTCCCCATTAAGGAATACGGACTTTACATCCATATGGTGGACAAGCCATCCCTTGTGCGTGGCAAGAGCGAGTAACAGGCTCACTGTGTCCATCCTAGCCACCGGTACAAATACCTCATCGAAGTCGATGTCCTGCCGCATAGCCCTTGGCTACCAAATGCGCCTTATGCTTGATGATGTTGCCCTCCAGGTCTTTCTTCACCTTGAAAACCCACTTGAGCCCGATGGCCCTGTGTCCGACCGGAAGTGCGGCGAGCTCCCAAGTGTCGTTGTTGCAGATCGAGTTCATCTCGTCCTCTATTGCATGCCTCCAAGGTGCCTCGCCGAGCGCCTCCTCAACCGACGCGGGCTCCTCTGCTACGAGCAGGCACAGCCCACTGTACTCGATGTCGCATGGTGGCGCCGCTTTATAAACTTCGGCAACGGATTTGTATCGAAGCTGCACCCCTCGGTGTCGTGCGACGCGCCCGTCGGCGGTGTGACCCACCCGAAGCTTTTCGGTAAAGCTGGGGCTGGAGTGACTGGAGAGGCAGGCTCGATAACCTCCGGATTTGTTATAACCGACTCTGGAGTGGCAACAGGTTCGGCGGCCGGAGTGACGACAGGTTCGGTAGTGTAAGTCACCGTGAAATCATGCTGCTCACCCCCGTCAGCTGCATCCGTCCAGTTCCAGCGCCGGTCTTCCTCAAAGATGATATCTCGGGAAATGTGTAACCTGCGTGTGACTGGATTGTACACACGATACGCCTTCGATCCCTCTTTGTAGCCCACAAACACCACTGGTGTAGCTCTGTCAGAGAGCTTAGTCACGCCAGGGCCGATATTCTTCACGTGCGCAACACAACCGAATGTGCGCAGGTAATGCACGTTCGGCTTGTGCTTCTTCCATGCCTGGAACGGAGTCATGCCCTGAAGGCTGCGCGTTGGTGATCGGTTGAGAATGTGCACCACCGTCTTGACAGCCTCGCCCCAGAATACGGCCGGCATAGACATGCATTTCAGCAGACTGCGGGCCATCTCCACAACTGTTTGGTTATGCCTCTCCACCACGCCATTTTGTTGCGATGAATATGGCGCGGTGGTGAAGTGTTTGATGCCGTGATTTTTGCAGAAACCGACGAATTCAATTGAATTGAATTCACCGCCTCGATCGGTGCGGAACGCCTTGAGCTTCAGGCCGCTTGCGTTCTCAGCCAGTGCCTTGATCTTCTTGAAGAAACGGAACGCCTCGTCCTTCGATCTGATCATTTCCACCCATATATATCTACTGTAATCGTCAACAATTAATAAAAAATATTTATTACCACCATGAGTCGATGGAGTTATCGGGCCGCACAAGTTGTCGTGGATGAGCTCCAGCCCTTGCTCTGTGCGGTACGTCGACGCATGCGGGAACGGGGTCCTGTATTGCTTGGCGAGCGAACAGCCCTCATAGAACTGCTCCACACGATCGATGTAGGGCATGCCTTCCACCATCCCCTTCGCCGTGAGATCGTGCAGAGCGCGGAAGTGCAGGTGCCCGTAGCGCCCGTGCCATCGCCACGCTGCATCGTCAGCCTTCGCGAGTAGAGACACAGGTGCAACCAAGTTCAGAGCCACTGTATACAACCTGTTGCTCATCCGCTGCACCCGTGACAGGAGTGTCCGTGACCTATCGAACAGGCACAGCTCGCCTCCTTCAATGGATGTCTTGCACCCTGCCTCATCAAGTTGTCCCAAGCTTACGATGTTCGTGCGTATTTAAGGTATATAATATAACTTTGTGCGCACGCGATGTTCGTTATTTCGACATGTAAACAGTACCGTGTCGCGCCCATGGATCTCCACAGTAGACCCATCTCTGAACTTCACCGACCCCTTCACAGTCTCGTCGATGGAGGTGAGAAGCGCCTTGGAGCCCGTCATAGGGTTGCTGGCCCCTGTGTCGAGGTTCCAGTTGTTGTCATCCGTGGCTACCGGAGACACCCGCTCCTCATTTAGGAACACTCGCTTCACCCCCGTGCTCGGTGAGGCGTGCACTCCGGGTGCGTCGAGATCGTTGTCCGTCGCGGCTAGCAACAGTGCCGGCTGCTCCTCCTCGGCTTGTACGATGTGCGCCTCCGCCACCTTCTCACGGTCGCATTTTGCCTTGCGACATTCCTTCGCCCAGTACCAGGGATGCCACAGTAGCGGCATTCCCCCTTCCTTCTTATGCCAGAGCCACCCCCGCCACCGCTAGATGGGGTCTTGTCCGTGTTCTTCACCTTCGGCTTGGAGTCTCCTTTTGACTTCTTACACGGCCCCCTGACGGTACACCACTGCTTTCTCTTTGCTTCTGTCGTGCCATCCACTCCTCTTCTGTGAGAAGCAGGCGACCGCCGATAGAGCCGGAGTCTTCCAGATCATTCCGCTCCTCCACAACGAGCAGTCGGCCGTAGAGTTCTTCGAGCGACATGGTTTTTGTGTCAACCAATGACTCGATGGCGAGTACCATTTGCTTATACCGTCGAGGCACACACCTAAGAAGCTTAAGCACAGCCTTGTGGTCGGTGATCGGATCACCTAACACCTCCAGGTCGTTGACGATGGTGCCTAACTGCATGGCGAACGATTCGATCCCCTCGCCGTCTTTGAACACCAGGTTGTCGAACTCGGTCCGACCCGTCTGCGCCTTCGCCTCTCGGACGCGCTCTACACCGATGCGCATTGTCTTGAGCGTGTCCCATGCCATCTTTGCCGTCTCCTTCACGTCCAAGGTGCGCACCAGCTCCGGCGGCACACCGCGAAGGATTGCGGCGAGTGCGCGCCGATCGTCGCAAGGCTCGCCAACGACAGTGTTCACCACATCCCAAAGGCCTTGCGCCTGCAGCTGCACCTCCACGACCAGCGCCCTGTCCGAGTAGTTTGTCCGTGTGAGCAGTGGAGGATGCATCCAACTGTCATTTTTATGAACAACCCTCTCGACCACGTGTATCTCTATCTCGTCGCCTGTGTGCCTTGCCATGGGCAGCGATGTGGAAGACGATGTGCCGGTGTCACTACCTCCAGGAGAGCGCGGCATGTACTTGGGCATGAAAAGATCAAAAGCTCGACCAACTCTGGCTCTGATTTTTGCAAGTAAGGGTTGCAAGTCATAATTGAATGTTAAGTATTAGTACCTGGATGCAGTGACAGATGGGTGTTTGATAATAAATGAAAGAAATAAAAATAGGTTTATACGAAACCCTCTCTTTGGTTTACAAACAAGAAGTACTATTAATCCTATACGAGGATATTAAGTACAAAATTAAATCTGGGTAAAAATTGCTATAGGAGTCTGATCTGCGGTCGATCACTTTGTTCCTTGGACCACACGATGGTGAAGAAGTGCTGTAGAAGACGGAAGAACTTCAAAGATTGCAGGAGGGAGTGGATACTCGATGCCAAAATCGTCGATCACTACTCTCTGTCTGTGCTCTGGATTTTTCTCTCTTTCTAAAAATTAATTTCCTACCTCCTCACCTCTGGAACCCTTCTTAAACTTTGACCCTGACCTCTGTCAACAAAGGCCTCTATTTATAGGGTTTTAGTGATAGTAACCATCTAGTCAGCGTAAAAGCCGGACAGTGGAGAGCGTGGCACTTTTTACGCGGCGGTTATAATAACTGTCATCCACGTATAAATGATCTTTTGAATGAGCGTGTGATGCGTGTCGCATTAAGGGATAATGCGTATAAATGCTACGAAGATTATGGCATGCAAGCCACGTAGGTAACTGCCCCTTGCGTAGAAAAGGTTGGCGTAGAAGCCAATAACTGTCACCATGGCGTAGAAGCCAAATAGTCATCGAACTGGCGTAGAAGCCGAGTAGGTTGGCATAGAAGCCAATTAGGCGTAGAGGTCGTCTGGTTGGCATAGAAGTCAAGTAGGCGTAGGAGCCGTCTGGTTGGCATAGAAGCCAAGTAGGCGTAGAAGCCTGATTCTGCATGGATAGGTAGCTAGCGTCAAAGATAGCTGATCCTCCTTCCTTGACTGAAGCCTTGTGCATATTCTGGAGCAAATAGCCTTATTACGCACAAATACAAATATAGCCTGGGTTGGCATATTTCGAGGAGATAGCATACGGCGTACTCCTTATAGCTGAAAATAGCCTGATGGCGTATTTCAAGGAGATAGCGTACAGCGTGCTCCTATAGCTGAAAATAGCCTGATGGCGTAATATACAGGGTGATGATGCGGACGTATTAGCCGTAATTATGGCTTACCCAATCTTTGAAAATAGAACCAGATCCCTTGTATTAAATGCAAAGATCTGTCCCCATCACGCACTAACTGCAGAGACGTGCCTCGAGCTCTGTACGAAGAGCAGCTTTTGACGTGGCGGTTCATTTTGTCTTCTGCTGAGCGTAAAAGCTCGCATCTGCCTGTGTAAAATTAGGCAGCGTATTCTCTTGAACGCTTAAAATGACTTGTACCAAGGAAATGTCACTAAACGACGGTTTGGGTCTCTGTGCCGCACCATCATTACAGCCATCGTCTGGATAGCCGTGCTGTACTCGTTGTCAGGTGTCAGGTTCACTGCATGATCTGACAGGTTCATTCGAGGAATACGAAGCGTTCCTCGTATAATTTCCCGCTACATTAAAAGTGAATAGGTTTTATGCCATAGAGGCAAAGTGACAACCTTTTTATGCTAAAGCAGTCTGAACACACTACTTTACGCAGGTTTGTTTTGGAGCTGTATTGTACGCTGTACTAGCGGTAAAGCTCTGTTTGTAGCCGACGGCTCTGAAGTCATATTTTATGCCATACAGCACTGAAATACTGTGTATAACTCTGTAGCGTATTTTTCATGCTTCTACAAGATCCCCTTCAAAGTTTTCAAATTCCTCGTAATTTGAAATACTTTGAATGAAGCATGAAACAGTCAAGCCTGACTCGTTCCTCGAGGATAATTTCTTGGTAGATTTTTTGGATCTTGTTGGGATTCGGTGTGTTCTCCATTGCCTATATAAAGGCTGATGAGTTAACCTGTTCTTCCCACATTTCCTTCACTACTCAGAGATGGTTGCCGAGATTCATCTTGCTGACTTGAGGAAGAAGAAGATCATGTTCTTCCAGCATGTAAGGAGCCGAAAAAGAAGGCATCTTCGAGCAAATATCATCTGCAATGATGGATCATGGAAGGATATCATAGCTTCCTTTGCTCGGGATAATCAGCATTTTCATATGGCGATGCGTCCAGGAGAGAGGAAGGGTCTCATTCGACCACACAGCTTGTAAGCTATATTTTTTCCTGTCGTTGTTCGTGGACGAGGGACAAACTAGCCCTGTCTTCCAGTATTGAGTTGGGTCTAAAACCTCAACTCAATCTGTCATGGCGTATGGAGGATGGGCTCGCAAAATTGATACATGCCCAATTCTGTATCCTCCCGCCATTAACCATTTTCTTGTTCATCGACTGTGGAAGTCGATGAACTGCTGCAGAAGACCGACGAAGATCTCTACCCATGCGAGAACCTGGCAGAACAGATTCTGGGGGTGATCCTAAATGAAAATAAGAAACCCTTTGTAGATGGGATTTCCCTCATATGTAATCATGAAGATGAAAAAAACCCTTTATAGACTGGATTTCTCTCATATTTAATCATGATTTAATAAAATCGTCTTCTTTTATGCATCTTATTATTTGCCATATTTTGCTGTGATGAAGTCTGAATATGTGTAGCTTTGACACGTCTGGATAACTTTACGCCGACTCTGATCAAAAGAGTATTTGGTCCCATCCTGTATTTTACACGTGACTGGGGACGCGTAGAAGATCGCTTAGCATTTAAGTCGAATATTCGAACTGTCCTGCTTTAGGAATGAGGAACTATGTAAAATTTTGGATTGTCACTTCTCTGATAAGAAGAATTCTTGTTCAGACTATCATCTTCAAGAGTGATTTCTCAAAAATCCCTTGAAACAGGGCGAGAAATGACTGTCAAAACTGAGTCGTCATCTTGAACTATAGAGAAAATATTCAGACTGGTTTTTTGAACTTCCAACCGATCCGAGAAGAAGAGTCATTTTCATTGCTGAACTCTGTATGCTTTGGGTACTTGGGATATTTTTGAGACCAAGAAGGAGCATGAACCCTTGTAACTGGCCAACTTGAGAATGGTTCAGATGTACACATATTTTGGCCTGTGTATTCTCAGATATGCGAAAAGTCATAGATCTGTAATGTAGATGGTCGTAAAATCGTAAGTTTATAGCCTCTCGAGCGTAAAAGTTGCTGAACATAAGAGCATCCGGGCGTAAAACTGTAGATCTGTAGCCTCTGTAAAGGAAACTTCCGAGCGTGAAGTCATAAATTTGTCGCCTCTGAGCACCAAAAGCTTCTGAGCGTGAAATCATAGATTTGCAGCCTCTGAGCGTGAAGTCGTGGGTTTGTAGGCTCTCGAGCGTAAAAGCTACCAAGCGTAAAAGCATCCGGGTGTAAAACCATAGACTTATAGCCTCTAAGCATAAAATCATAGATTTGTGGCTGCCTGAGTGTAAGAAGCTCCTTGGCGTAAAATCACGAACCTGCTCTGCACGAAAAACTTTTCGAATTCGCTGACTGTCCGCCTTCTCTGAGTAATAGGCTGACTTAGTCCCAAACATAACCGAATATTAAATATCGGATTTGGTTAGGGATTCGAGGAGTCCATCTGAACTCTATATATATCCCAAGGCTTTCAGAGAGAAAACTCTTCACCTGTCTTTTGCAAAAGAAATTTTTTGTCTCTTTGAGTTCTCTCCCTCGTTTGTAACTTTGAGCACTTTGAGTTTTTAGCAATGGCGCCGAAACAATCTTCGACTGTTAAGGGGAAGAAAGATGCCTCCTCCTCTTCTTGCTCCTCTGCCCAAGCAAGAGCGACTCCCACCCGGCAGAGCGAACGAAGCGTCCCACCGACGAGCTGTGCACCGGGAGTTGTAGGTAAAGCTTTTGGGATGACAAGAACAAAGTAAAATCCTTCGCACATGTTGTACGTGAACGCGCTAGGTCATCTTCTGTGCTAATAGCCTCTTCGAGGAAGATGATGCATAGAGATGTTTCATATTTTACGCCCATATTTATAATGTATCAGCATAAAAACTCCATATTTTCGTACTCTGGCGTAAAAGCTTTGACTGTCAAAATTTGCGCATACCACAAACTTTGAGTGTTACGCTCTGGATGAAAATTTTGGCGTAATAACTCAAACCTTAGCAGTCGGGCGTAAAGCACAGGCTGTCTTTTTTGTGTATAATGCCAGTCTTGAATTTTATGCCTTGGAATGAGATTCCAGCGTAAGAATTCCAGCTTTCACAGTCTTGGCGTAAAAGCACAAACTGTTTGATCTTCGGCATAAGCTGCAAGACTGTGAGGTCTAGTAGAGAAACTGACATATTTTTCTTGCACTTTGCAGTTAACTAGCAGATACCTCCTTCGGCTGAGGTGATGGGTTCTGCTACTGGGATGCTGAACTCAAGTTACCTGGAGGATTTGTCGCATGTGACATTTCCTGTCTCTGGACCCCAATATCCTGAAGGAAGGGGGATCCTGATATCGTCTCAAGGGGAGCGAATGCTGTTGAGCATGATCAACGGAGAGCCCCTGACGTATATAGATGGGGCCAACTACATAAAATCGGCTTTTCTCTTCGAGGATATGATTGATAAGCAATCCCAGACGAAGCCCTCAAGGAAGAGTCTTCACTCGGGACGCTGCCCGACAGTAATCCTCTGAAGGGCATGACAGGGCCTGAGGGACTGCTTACAAAGGATCCTCGGTCTAATCCTTTCTTATAAAATATCTTCCCCGGCTGCCTATGAAGATCAGGATTCAGAGTCCATACCATCTTTCTGGGATGAGTGGCATAGAAGAATGCAGAGATAGGATAATCTCTGGGCATCTTTGGCAGATACATGACCATGCCCTCAGCAAAAAATACCCAATCTTCCTTCTTGGGCTTTGTCTGGGATTGTTTATCAATAACATCCCCGAATAAGAAAGGTGGTTTCTTATACTCAGTGCCGTCTATGTACGTCAAGGGTTCCCCACTGATCATACTCAGTAACATTCTTTCTCCTTGGGCAGAGATTAGAGTTCCCCTTTCTTGAGGATACTCGTTTCTAGAGATGGGAAAAGTCACATGGGACAAGTCCTCCAAATAATTAGAATTCAGCATTCCAGTAGCAGAGCCATCACTTCAGCCAGAGGGGGGATCTGTAAGTCCACTGAAAAAAGTAAGAGAAAAAGTCAGTTTTACGCTAGAATTTTCTTTCAGCGCGTAAAACATAAAGTGTTACACTCTTGACGTATACACCAAAACTTGACAGTCTGAGTTTTATGCCAGACTGCAAAAACCTGAGTTTTATGCTAAAATTTACTTCTAGTGCGTAAAACTCAAGGTTGGCAGTCTACGCCAAAACCTTACAGTCTGAGTTTTTTACGCCAGACTGCCAAAATTTGAGCTTTTACGCTGGAATTTACATCCAGTGCATAAAACTCAAAGTTCGCAGAATACGCCAAAATTTGACAGTTTGAGTTTTTACGCTAGACTACAAAAATATGGAGTTTTACGCTGACACGTTAGAAATGTGGGCGTATTTGCGCATACACGTACAACGTGTGCGAAGGGTTTTATTCCTCTCGAAGTCTTTACCTGTGATGCCCGGTGCACAGCTAGACGGCGGAGTACTTCGTTCAGAACGAGGCTCGCTCGGCCTAATGGGGGTTGCTCGTGCTTGAGCAGTAGAACGAGATAAAGAAGCGACTTTCTTTCCCTTAGCGACGGAGGCCTATTTTGGTTCCATGGCAAATCTGAGAGTTTTCAAGAAGAGACGAAGAGCTTTCAGAAAGAAATGAAGGGTTTTGCAGAGACAAATGAAGGGTTTTTCTCTCTTATGACCTAGGCCTATTTATAGAGTCCAAGTGACTCTCTGAATCCTGAACCAAATTTGATTTTTAATAATCGGTTATGATTTGAGACCACGTCAGCCTATCATTGAACAGGAAGACAGACAGTCATGCTACGTAACGGATCCCTGATTTACGCCCAGACTCTTTTACGCGCAGAGCAAGGATCTATGATTTTACGCTCAGAAGCTTTTATGCTCAGAAGCTATAGATCTATGATTTTACACTCAGAAGCTACAGATCTATGATTTTATGCTCAGAAGCTTTTACGCTAAGAAGCTACAGATCTACGATTTTATGCTCAGAAGCTACAGATCTATGATTTTACGCTCAGAAGCTTTTACGCTCAGAAGCTATAGATCTACGATTTTATATTCAGAAGCTGCGGATCTATGCTACGCACATCCTAAATTATGCAGAATAGATCAGCTAGCAGAATACGCGAATATCATGATAATTCGGATTTCACGCTTACAAAAGCCAGTTATAAGAGTTTGCGCAGAAAATGTTCTTCTTCCTCAGTCAAAAGGACTTCATCTGACGAAGGGCCAAGGAGTTCCCTAAAAGTGTCCTCTTCCCTGGAAAGTGACTTTTCTTTCTTGGCCATTGATAGTTCATTCGAAGTTTGGCCAGAATTTTTTACATCTAGTTCAAGGATAGCCTGTTCGGTGGACGTTTCTTGCCTCGTCCCGAGAATCTTTCGAGAAGCCATTCTCTTGAAGGTGATGTTCTGAACAGACGTTCTTCACATTTATAAAGGAGAAATGACGGTTCAGAATCCTATGTGACTCCTCGCCAAAAATAGCATGACAGTTGGATTTTTTAGACAACTTAATGCTAAAGAGCTTTTTATGCATTTTTCGTTACGCATAAAAGTTGGGACATGACGGGAGGCATATTTGTCAGAGTCTGCGTAAAAAATTACTCAGACGTGTTGAAGCTGTGCATTATCAGACTTCCTCACAGCAATATGGCAAATTAATATTGCGTAAAAGAAGACGAGTTTATTAATCATGATTACATATGATGGAAATCCATTTTACAAAGGATCTTTCATTAATATTCAAGATCATGATTACATATATTGGGAATCTATTATGCTAGGTTCTCGTCTGATGGAGATCTTCATTGCCATATGATGGGAATCTATTATGCTAGGTTCTCATCTGATGGAGATCTTCATTGCTTCTTCTACAGCACTTCTTCGGCCGGGAGGCCAAGAAAATGGTGAATGAAGGGAGGATACAAAACTGGGCCTGTTTAAGTTATTCAAGCCAACCCCCATACGCCATGGCGGCCATGCTTAGAAATATATTAGGGATTCAGACCCAACACAATACTGGAAGACATGGCCAAGCTGCCCACCTGGGTCCAGCTTCATAATAGGGGAAAATACATCTAGCAAGCTGTGTGGTCAGATGAGACCCTTCCTCTCTCCTGGGCGAATTGCCATATAAAATTGCTGATTATTCTGAGCAAAAGAAGCTATGATATCCTTCCATGGTCCATCATTGCAGAAAATATTTGCTCGAAGATATTTCTTTTTACGGCTCCTTATGTGCTGGAAGAGCATAGTCTTCTTCTTCCTCAGATCAGCCCAATGAATCTCAGCAGCCATCTTTGTGGTGAAGGAAGTATGGAAAAATAGGCTCGCTTGCTTGCCTTTATATAGGCAGAAGAGAACATATCAAATCCCAACAACTTCTTAAATATCGCCGAGAAATTAGCCTCGCAGAACTAGTCAAATTTGACCGTTTCATGCTTCATTCAAAGTATTTCAAATTACGAGGAATTTGAAAACTTTGAAGGGGGTCTTGTAGAAGCATGAAATACGCTGGGGAAGTATACGCGTATTATGCAGTCAAAACCCCCAACATACATGAAGTCCGCATAAAATAGAACTTCAGCTCTGTGTGGCATAAAATATGACTTCAGAGTTATACGCGTAAAATAGAGCTTTAATGCTGCATGGAATAAAATATGGCTTCAGAACAGCCCGCGTAAAGCAGCACTTCAAGGCTATTTTGGCATAAAAGGTTACTGTACCCTTTGACGTAAAATACGTTTATTTTTAATACAACGTAAAGTTGTACGAGAAACTCTTCGTATTCCTCGCATGAATCTGTCAGACAAAACAGTGAACCTGACTCTTGACAAAAGTACTACACGACGATCGAGAGGGCGACTGTGATGATAATTTTGTACAGAGACCCAGGCTATCGTTTAGTGACAATTTTTAGATATAAGTCATTTTTACGCATTCAAAGAATACGCTGCCTATTCTACATGGGCAAAAATGAGTCTTTACGTTTAAGATGAGACAAAATCAGATGACACGTCAAAAGTTGTCTCCCGTACAGAGGTTGAGGCATATCTCTGTATTTAATGCACGAGATGGGGGCAGATCTCTGCATTTAATGCACGAGATTTTATTCTATTTTTAAATGACTGGAAAATTTAAAACTATGACTAATACGCTCACATCATCATCCTTGCATTTTACGCCAACCAGGCTATTTTCAACTATAGGAGTACGCCGTATGCTATCTCCTCAAAATACGCCAACTCGGCTATATTTGCAATGGTATGTGATAAGGCTATTTAGCCCAGAATACGCTCGAGACCTCAGTCATGACGGTTAATCAGCTATTTTATGCTGGTTGCCTGTTATTTATGAATCCTCAAGTTTTACGCAAAGCTTGGCTTTTACGCCAACAAGATAGTTATTTAGCTTTTACGCCAACCATCTTTACGCAAAGTGCAGTTATCTATGTGGTTTGTATATCGTGATCTTCGAGAAATAGTTATACGCGTTACCTTATAATGGGATACGTATCATACGCAGGTTCAGAAGGTCATTCGAACGTGGGTAGCAATTATTATAACTACCGCGTAAAAGATGCTACTCTCTTCACAGTTTGGCTTCTACGCCAACTGGAGAGTTATTGTGACTGATCTCTATAAATAGAGACCCCTGGTCATAGAGTATGGAGGGGTGATCAAGGCAGAGGAGATCAGAGAGAGAGCACAGACAGAGAGTGTTGATTGACAACTTTGGCAACGAGAATTCAATCCCACTTGCAACCTTTGAAGCGTCTTCTTCTTCTACAGCAATTCTTCAACATCGTGTGGTCCAAGGGACAAAGTGATCGATCGCATATCAGACTCCTATAGCAATTATTCCCCAGAATCATTTTTATTGTACTTAACATCCTCGTATAGGATTACTTGTACTCTTTTTCTTGTTTTTAAGCAAAAAAGCAAGGTTTCGTATAAACCCTCTTCCTTATTTTTGTTTATCATCAAATAATAGCTTGTTATGAAGAACCATTTAATTAAGGGGTTTAGAAATTCTAAGTGAGGGTTTTAACTAAATGCTAATTAATAGTATAGGGATTTGTCTAGTGGGTTTTTAGGTCTAGTCCACTAACATATATTATCAATGAACATAATATAATATATATTATATATCATATAATTATTAACAAAATAAATAAATATGGTAAATAACAATAAAGTTCCTATTCTAAAAATATGGTAGTGACAAGTCTACCCTCCTAAAAAAAATTTGTCCTCAAAATTGAATTGAACTAGCACAAGAATACAATCAGACAAAGAATTATATCTCAAGTCTCAAAGAGATACGGGTACTGCTTCCGCATTTCGTCCTCTCTCTCCTAGGTTGACTCGCCTGGAGAGTGATGTCTCCATGCAACACGAACCAAAGGAATAGTCTGGTTCCGCAATACCTTCTCTCTGCGATCTAAGATCTCTACGGGCTGCTCAAGATAGCTGAGAGTTGGACCAACCTCGATCTCCGAGTGATCTTGTACGTGACTAGGGTTTGCTACGTACTATCTCAGCTGTAACACATTGAGCACGTCATGTACTCCCTCTAGTGCAGGCGGCAAGTCTAGCCTATAGGCCATTGCATCGACCCTCACATGAATACCGAAAGGTCCGATGTACCGTGGACTAAGCTTCCCGCCTCCACCAAAGCGAATCGTGCCCCGTGTCATAGAAATTCATAAGAACACCAGATCGCCAACCTAGAATAAAATAGTCTTAATACGCAATCTAAAACAAAATAACCACAAGACAAAATAATAAAACCTATACCTCAAACTCCAAGGGTCTACGGTTGTTGGCGGCCCAATGCCGCTGTCTTTCCTGCGCCACTCGAAGTATGTCTCTGATGAGTTTCACCTTTTCTGCTGCATCCACGACCATCTCTGGTCCTAACAAGGCTCTCTCTCTTACATCATTCCAAGATAACGGTATTCGACACCTCCGTCCATATAGAGCCTCGAATGGTGACATCTCAATGCTGGCCTAGTAGCTGTTGTTATAAGCAAACTCTACCAGGTGTAGATGATCCTCCTAAGAACCTCCGAGATCTAGAACGCAAGTGTGTAGCATATCCTCGAGAGTACAAATAGTCCTTTCAGACTGCCCGTCTGTCTGGGGGTCATATGTTGTACTGAACTTGAGCTGAGTGCCTAAACTAGCCTGTAAACACCTCCAGAAGTAAAAAATGAAATGACTATCCCGATCCGAGATGATGATCACAGGAACCCCATATAATCTGATAATTTGTCGTACATACATCTCTGCTAGCTTCTCCGTCGATGTACCCACTTTAAATGGTAAGAAGTGGGCTGATTTGGTCAACCTATCCAAGATGACCCAAATTGTGCCCTTTTCTTCTGGAGAACGCGGAAGCCCTGAAACGAATTCCAAAGTCACGTGATCTTACTTCCACTCTGGGATAAGTAAAGGCTGAAGCAATCCACCTGGTCTCTGTTGATCCGCCTTTACCTGCTGACACACTAAACACCGAGATACAAAGCGTGCTACCTTCCACTTTATACCATACCACCATACGTGCTCCCTCAGGTCTCGATATATCTTGTTGGCACCTGGATGCATCAAGTACTGAGAGTGATGTGCCTCCTGCAAAACCTTCTCGCGCAGCTCCCTGCTCGGCACACATATCCTCGTACCGTAGCGTAAAGACCCATCATCAGCAATAGTGAAGTCTTTTGATAATCCTGTCCGAACTTGTGCCCTGATACTCCTCAGAGCCTCATCATCATACTGTGTAGCTCTGATTTTGTCCATCAGCTCGGACTATATCTGTAATCCACACGACTAAATCTCAAAACCTAGAACTAGTATCTCAATTCCCAAGATCTCCAGATTAGCCAATAAATATCTATATGTCGTCAAGTACATAGCCATCAGATACCTTCTCAAGGCATCGACGACTAGGTTGGCCTTTCCTGGGTGGTACTGCAATAAAATGTCAAAGTCTTTCATCAACTCCAACTACCTTCTCTGCCTTATGTTCAGCTCTTTCTGTGTAAATACATACTTCAAGCTCTTGTGGTATGTGAAGATCTCCATATGCTCTCCGTACAGATAGTATTTCCACATCTTTAGAGCAAAGATAACCACTGCCAACTCCAAATTGTTGGTGGGGTAGTTCTTTTTATGAGGACATAATTGCCTGGAAGCATAGGCAATCATCTTCCCGTTCTGCAGAAGAACGCAACCCAAACCCTTCCCTGAAGCATCACTGTAGATAGTAAATCCACATGTCCCTGATGGCAATGTCTATACTGGAGCTTTCGTCAATCTCTTCTTTAGCTCGTCAAATGCGGCCTGATAATTCTCCGTCCAAATAAAATCCATATCTTTCTTGGTCAGCCTAGTCATTGGCTCTGCAATACTGGAGAAGTCTTGCACAAACCTCCTATAGTAACCTGCTAGCCTGAGAAAACTTCTGATCTCAGCTACTGAACTGAGAGTAGGCCACGACTCCACTGCCTCGATCTTCTTTGGGTTAATTGAGATTCCGTCACCCGTTATCACATGTCCAAGGAATTCAACCTTGTCAAGGAAGAACTCACACTTTGAAAGCTTTCCGTAGAGCTCCTCCTTCCTAAGAGTCTCTAAGACCATCCTCAAGTGTTCTTCATTCTCCTCTGGGGTCTTCGAATACACAAGAATGTTGTCGATAAACACCACCATTAACTTATCAAGGTATTGGTAGAACACCTTGTTCATCAAGTTCATGAATACTGCCGGTGTATTGGTTAAACCAAATGGCATTACCATGAACTCAAACTGGCCATATCTGGTCCAAAAAGTGGACTTCTGAATGTCTTCTCTCTTTACCTTCACCTGGTGGTAGCCTGACCTCAAGTCTATCTTTGAAAATACCTTCGCTCCACTCAACTGATCGAAGAGATCATCTATCCTTGGCAGCGGATATTTGTTCTTGATAGTGAGGTTGTTCAGAGCTCTATAATTGATACACATGTATACCGTGCCATCCTTCTTCAGTATAAACAATATCGGTGCTCCCCATGGTGATGAACTAGACTTGATGAAGCATTTGTCCTGCAACTCCTCAACTTGCTTTTTCAGTTCTGCCAGCTCGCTGTTGTTGACTCTATAGATGTGTTGTAAAATAGACTCCGCTCCTGGTACCAAGTCTATAGAGAACTCAACATCTTCGTCTGGCGGCAAACCTGGCAACTCCTCTAGAAAGACATCCAGAAACTCTGCTATCAGAGGATGGGCAACTCCTCTTCTTCTATCCTGGTTCCGCAAAAAGTGCCCATGCTCTACTCTGCTGCTCCTCTGGCGACCTTGAACTATGGCTCTCCTGGCGGTCAAAATATTACTCTGCCTCCACGACAATCTATAGTAGCATGGTGCCTACTCAACCAGTCCATTCCGAGTATAATATCGTATCCCGGAAGTGGCATGACAAGTAAGCACACGCTCAAATCTCGGCCTCCCAATGATACTGTCTGGTCCTTGCAATAATTACTGACTAGGATAATGCCTCCGCCAGTCGTGATCTTGCAAGTCCTATCAAATGGTTCTGCCTCTAAACGATGCTTAAGAGCATATGATACAGACACGAAACTATAGGAAGTGCCAGAATCGAATAATAGAAGTATTGTAATAGAATCGAGAAGAAATAAACCTGAAATCACTGTCACACCCCGATTCCGTGGAATCGATAGTCGTCCCCCGGGCGTGACTGCCGTGCAGGCCTAGGTTATGCACTGCACAAGGCTAAGTATTTTATTTTCTCATAACAAGCACATATTCAGAGTACGAAGATAAATTAAAACACAGATTAAAGCATGGAATAGTTCTTTTTTTATTGATAATATGAACATCTATTACAAACTCCTGAACTGAGTCATAAGGTTGCCTCTCGGGCTTACAAAAGTATTGACACAAAATGCGATAGCAATCATGTACATTACATCATTTACTAAAACTCAAAATATAAGATCTCCTAGTGGAATAACGGCCTTCCTACGAAGCTGCGTGATTGCTTGGGTTGCTAGCTTCTTGTTCAAAATACTTCAAAAGGTGGCACAAACAAGACGTGCCTACAGTTGGACTGGAATTGGGGGATGACTTTGGCTCCTCGCTCGACTCTCCTTAGTGCGGGAAACCTATTTCAACGAGGGTCAGTACATCGAAACGTACTGGTGAAGGCAAGCTAACCCAACTATACCAATCAACATGTTGTTTAGATGAAGCATGCAAATTTTTTATGGTCTTTCTATCTTTCCTTAGTTCATTTTACATCAAGAAATAGATATAGAAATCAATAAATTACTCGCCACCACTCGGTGATATTTACCTGCTCGTCTGAACCACCTGCATAAAACTTACTATGTCCTTCCTTGCCAAGAAGACACAAGTTAGTTTATAGCAGGTTTAAATATACGAGGGGATCACTGGCATGTTACCATAATGGATGGTCTAGTCTCAGTATAGAATATCGTGCGACGCATAGTTCAGGACGTCACAGGGCATTCCGTCCTATAGCAGGCAACTATCAGGAGTTCCGTCCAGATCGGATCGGTGCCAGTGCCCCAGCGATCGTCCGCAGGGACAAAGACCTTGTGCACAAGTTGTCTGTGATCAACGTAGTACACTAAGTTAATATTTAAGGCAAATCAGGGCAATATCAGGCGTAGGGCAATAACAGGGCAAGATCTACTTTTGCATAGTCTTCCTGTTCAGTTTATTGAATTCGGGATGAGTTCTATACATAGCACAATTTAAGAAGAAGTATACATTCTAACTTGTATTTATGCATATGATGAACATTGCAAACGAACAAGCATGTAAATGAGTAACCGTTCCCAAGTTTGATTGACAAGCATAATATTCCAAGTCTGTTCCCTTATTATCTTGAAGTCTTTTAGTTATTACTTGGTATCGTTTGATCGGGGCAAGCATGAATACAAGATTTTTAGATGTAAAGACTGGAAGAAGGGCCAACTAAATCGAATATAAGCTACTCACTTAATTTGTTGGAAGGAAGAAGAAAAGAGGTGCTTCAGGAGTCCGTTCGAGCGTTGGCTACTGCTGGTTCACCTGCATTACCATGAACAGCTGATCAATACCTCTTTCACTCTTCTAATATTAGAATTAAAGTATGGTTCAATGAACGAAAATAATAAAATCTATCAAAATAATTCAAGAAAACTCAAGCAAATCCGAAAACCAACTCAAGGCACGAAAGCAACAAGCGACAGCAAAAACTAGGCAACAAAAGATACAGCGGAGAGGTCCCTCCTTACTCTGCCGCTAAGTCGATCCTGGGGGCACGGTCCATTGAATATGGAAATCGATTCTGAAGAAGCAAATCCATAAAGAGGATGGATTCTTATTTCAATCTATCCCGATCGAACGATACCGTCTAGTATTTTTTTAGCCGCACTCCCCGAATAGGGGGAACGGGGAACCACATCCTACCCAACTAATTGGAAGTTTCATCCTGAAACTTAGGAAAAGAACCTACCACTAGGAAATAATGAGGGGAACCTTTACCACATCTCAGATTCAAGTTACCAAGTGGATTCTTTGACAGAGTAATTTTTAAAAGCACACGCATGAGAGGAACCGAACGACTTCGAAGCAGCTTTTCTTTCCTATCCAAAATTTGCACAGGTTGTTACGTTAAGTCGGCCTGAAGGTTTAGCTGATCCAGATTTATTACATGGCTTGGGTCGTACACATACTTCCTAAGTTGGAAAACATGGAAAATATCATGTACTTTGGATAGGGATGGCGGTAGGACAATCTGGTATGCAATTGAGGCAACTCGCTTTAGTATTTCGAACTGACCGATAAATCTCGGACTTAGCTTTCCTTTCGCTCCGAATCTGGTGACTCCTCACATGGGCAAGACTTTGAGAAATACCCGATCGCCTTCTAGAAACTCAAGCGATCATCGATGTGTATCAACATAGCTCTTTTGACGACATTAAGCTATCTTTAGTCTTTCCTGAATCAAGCGAATCTTTTGGACAGTCTGTTCCACGAGCTCAGGGCCAAGGATCTGCTGTTCTCCAACTTCATCCCAATAGATCAGGGATCTGTACTTCCGCCCATACAATGCCTCATACGACGCCATCTGAATACTAGATTGAAAACTGTTGTTGTATGCAAATTCAGCTAACGGTAGATGCAGGTCCTAACTAGTCTTCAAGTCCAAGGCGCAGAGTCGTAGCATATCTTCGAGGATCTGGTTGAAACGTTCCATTTGGCCGTCAGTCTGTGGATGGTAGGCGGAGCTAAACTTCAACTTCATCCCCATTGTTGACTGCAGGCTTTCCCAGAAACGCGATATGAATCGACCATCTCTATCGGAGACTATGGATACGGGCACGCCGTAGAGCCGAACGATTTTGTTGAGGTAGACTTGAGCCAAGCGGTCGGCACTCCAAGTAGACTTGATAGGCAGAAAGTGAGCAGACTTGGTTAGGCGATCAACAATAACCAAAATAGCATCATTCCCCCATTGCGTCCATGACAAGCCAACAATAAAATCTATTGTTATATGTTCCCATTTCCACTCCGGAATAGCGAGGTTCTGTAGCTCTCCGCATGGTTTCTGGTGCTCGGCTTTTACTCTCTGACAAGCCATACAATGTGACAAGAACAGTACCATATCTTATTTTATGTCGTGCCACCAGAATGTCGTACGGAGATCTTGATACATCTTAGTACTACCCGGATGAGAAGTATAACTTGTATAATGAGCTTCAGTGAGTATCTCTTTTCTGAGGGTCGCGTCGTCTGGAACGTACAGTCTTTCCTTCACTCGGGTCATCCCGTCCGTGCCTACCGCAAAGTCGGATGCCTTTTCTACTGAGATAAGAGCATACATCTTTTGCTGGAACTGGTCATCCTTCTGAGCGGCCTTAACCTTTTGTAATAAGTCAGGCTAGAGGCACAGTTGTGCCACTTGTGCCCCCTTTTTATATATGATTAGTAATATAATGCTCAAGGATTCAAGATCTTGGCACAGCCTGTCATCAATAGCCAAACTCCCAACAAATACTCGACTCAGTGCATCAGCTACAATATTTCCCTTCCCAGGTGTGTATCTGATCATGTGGTCAAAGTCGCTAAAGAGTTCAAGCCAACGCCGTTGTCGAAGATTCAAATTCTTTTATGTATACAGATATTTTAAGCTCTTATGGTCCGTGTAGATCTCACAAGGTACACCATAAAGGTAGTGGTGCCACAGCTTCAGCGCAAATACTAAGTCATGCGTTGGGTAGTTCTTCTCGTAAGTCTTTAGCTGCCTCGACGCGAAGGCTACCATCTTGTCTCTTTGCATAAGGACACATCCTAAACCTTTTCCCAATGCGTCACTATATGTTTTTAAATCATCCGGTCCGTCCGATAGAGTAAGGATTGGAGCAGAGACGAGGCACTGCCTTAACTCCGTAAATGAAGCTTTACAGTCGTCCATCCAAGTAAACTTTATACCTTTTCGAGTGAGCTGAGTCTGGGGCAAAGCAATTTTAGCAAAATCATGTATGAATCTTCGGTAGTAGCCCGCCAGTCCAAGGAAACTTCTAATATCACTAGCTGATTCTGGCTTTTTCTACTACATAATGGCCTCTATCTTCCATGGGTCAACTGAAATGCCTTGTGAAGAGATGATATGCCCTAAAAGGATATGTTGTCCAGCCAGAACTCGTATTTACTTCGCTTGGCATACAACTTATTGTCTCTGTAGAAGCATAAAAAATACGCCGGATGACTATACGCAACCTATTGGTACGGGGCAGCGTAAAGAGATGACCTCAGAGCCATCAAGTAGGCAAGTCAAGAGCTTCTTAGGACCATCCGCGTAAGTGCAGTATGTCCAGGCCGCCTCAGGGCGTAAAAGCAGAGGGCTTCGTCGCCTATATGGCGTAAAACATATCTGCTTTCAAATACGGTATTAAAGCGTACGAGGAACGCTTCGTGCTCCCCGAGATGAACCTGTCAGACCCTGCAATGAACCTGACGTCTGGACTTCTGACAAAAGGATACGGCTCGGCTACCCAGGCGACGGCCATAATGATAGCACGGCACTGCGACCCAGGCTGTCAGTTACCGCCATCTCCCTCGCATAAACTGCTTTTACATGAACGAGGGGATATGCTGCCTTGTTTTACACAGGCAGACATGAGCTGTTTACACTCTGCAGTAGACAAACCGCCTGCCACGTCAAAAGTGGCGCTTTGAACAGGGCTCGAGGCACGTCTCTGCGATTGGTGCGCAAGATGGTGATAGTCTTCTCGAGGCACGTCTCTGCGACGAATGCACAGAAGAGCTGCAGACCTTCAAAAATACGTCTCCGTATTTAATGCACAGAATGATGGCGGATCTCTGCATTTAATGCAGGGAATTTGATTAAGAATCACCAAACCATCGTGTGGTGACACCCCCCTTGCGTAAACTGCTTTTTCGCATACAAAAGGATACGCTGCCTTGTTCTACACAGGCAAACGTGAAACCGTCTACGCACCGCGGAAGACAAACAGACTGCCACATCAAAAGCTGTGCTTTGTACAAGGCTCGAGGCACATCTCTTCGCCTGATGCTCAGAACGGGGGCAGGTCTTCAGAACACGCCTTCGCAATTAATGCACAGGATGGTGGCAGATCTCCGTATTTAATGCGAGAGATTTGATTATATCTTCAAAAGCCGTGATTCCGGCTAAAGACGTCCACGTCAGCACTCAGCATTGCGCAGTGGCTTCTACGCCTCCTCAGCTGTTATGCTCTCAGGGCTTCTACGCCTCCTCAGCTGTTATGCTCTCAGGGCTTCTATGCCTCCTCAGCTGTTATGCCTTCTCGGCTTCTACGTCTCCTCAGCATTCCGCAGTAGCTTCTACGCCCCCTCAGCTGTTATGCTCTCAGTGGCTTCTACGCCCCCTCAGCTGTTATGCTCTCAGTGGCTTCTATGCCCCCTCAGCTGTTATGCTCTCAGGGCTTCTACGCCTCCCTCGGCTTCTACGCCTCCTCGGCTTCTATGCTCCCTCGGCTTCTACGCCTCCTCAGCTTCTATGCTCACTCGGCTTCTATGCCTACCTGGCTTCTATGCCTATTTTGGCTTTTATGCCATGGTGACAGACATTGGCTTTTACGCCCACCTCTTCTACACGGAGGATACCTACCTACGTGACTTTTACGCCGTGATCTTCATAGCAACAATACGTGTTGTGTCCCTTAGTTGGACCCGTGTTATACGCTCATTCAAAGGATCATTTATACGTAGGCATTGGTTATTTTAACCGTCGTGTAAAAGGGTGCTGTGATTCCACTCCTCGGTTTTTACACCAACTAAGTGGTCACTGTCACTAAAACTCTATAAATAGAGACCTCTATCAATGAGGAACGAGGGGACAAATTGAAAGGTCGGAAATTGGTCAAGAAAAACAAGGAGAGAGAAGAGATCGAGAGAGAGAGAGAGAGAGAGAGAGAGAGAGAGGAACCCGGAGCTCAGGCAAGGGGTAGGGATCGACGACCTTGGCATCGTGCATCCACCCTCTTTTTGCAACCTTCGAAGCTACCTACTATCTTCTACGGCACTTCTTCACCATCGTGTGGTCCAAGGGCTAAAGTGATCGACTGCAGATCAGACACCTATAGCAATTTATACCCAGATTAAATAAATTGTACTCCCACATCCTCGTATAGGATTATATTGTACAAGTTTGTTTATAAACAAAAGAACACGGGTCATGTGTAAACCCCGTCTTGAATACATCTTTCATTCTTTTCGTTCTCTACCACAAACAGTCTCGAAGGGTTTACAGCACCATCCGTAGGTATCCTGCGTGCTCATCCCTAGTCTTCGAGTACATCAAGATGTCATCGATAAAAACCACCACGAATTTATCGATGAATGGCTGGAAAACTCGATTCATCAAGTCCATGAATGCAGCAGGTGCATTCATTAGTCCAAACGGTATCACAAAAAACTCATAATGCCCGTATCGGGTTCGGAAGGCAGTCTTCGGCATGTATTCAGGCTTAATCTTCAGCTGGTGGTAGCCCGAGCGAAGATTAACTTTTGAAAATATTGTTGACCCTTGTAGCTGATCAAACAGGTTATCTATCCTGGGCAGAGGATACTTTTTTCTGACGGTGACCTTGTTCAGTTCCCGATAATCGATGCAGAGATGTAGTGTCCCATCTTTTTTCTTTACGAAGAGCACAGGCGCACCCCAAGGAGACACGCTCGGACGAATGAACCCACGATCTAGTAACTCTTATAGTTGGCACTTTAATTATTTTAGTTCAGCAGGGGCCATTCTGTACGGAGGCTTAGAGATCGGCTGTGTATTCGGGAAGGTGTCTATGGTGAATTCAATCTCTCGGTTTGGTGGCATGCCGGGTAGTTTGCTCGAAAACATATCGGGGAACTCTGCCTCAACGAAAGAAGACTCGACGTTTGCGTAGTCCTGCGTGTGTCCCGAACCGACACTAGGAATCCTACGCAGCATGAGTGTAGCATTCGCCGAGCAGATGTTGCAGAAATCACCATGCAGGTCCTGGTCGCATAAGTTGCTGGACTACTAGTATAGCTGAATTCGGCTTCTCCAGACAGGCGAAAGATGACTCGCTTTTCTGTACATTCAATAGTTGCCGAGAACGCGTCAAGCCATCCATTCCCAAAATGATATCATAGTCCCGAACATCGAGCGATAGCTTACTTCCTCCAATACAGATGTAACCACCTTGGCATACTGAACGGACAAGTATTTTCGTGCCGGAGGGGGTGCTAACACTTAAGTCTAGATACAACAGAGTCATTTCTACATTTTTCTCCACGACAAAATTTATGGATATAAAACTATGCGTTGCACCAGAATCAAATAGAACACGAGAAGGTATATTATTAAAAAGCAAAGTACCTAACACGATGGTGTCTGAAGCTAGAGCTTCTTCTCGTGTCATCCTATAGACCCGGCCTTGAGCTTGGCGACACTCCTGCTAAGGCGCCGCTCGATTGGCCTGAGATGCCAGTGCTTGATTTTGTTGTTGGGGTGGGAGGAGCGGTTAGTTGCTAATCTGGTGGGTTGGACCGCCACATCGGAGACAGGTCCCAAGCTTACGGCGACAGTCTTTTTCGATATGCCATGGCTTCCTGCAGAAGTTGCAGGTCTTGCTCATGTCTCCATGCTATTTACTACTGTTATTTGGATGCTTTGCAGCATTGCTTCCTCTATCGTTTCTTTGGCGTTTGTGATTGGAGGTATGCACAGCGCCGATAGAAATGTGAGGATACTGCGGTTCAAGAGAAATGGCATAATTTAGGACTTTTTGTATTGTCTGATACTGTGGAACGACTATGTGCACATGGATGGCAGGACGTAGACCTCTTTCGAATCGTCTGGCACGACTCGCTGCATCGGGTATATAGGAACTGGCAAATATGGCAAGCCAGTTGAACTCAGCAGAATATTGCTTGACTGTTATGTTGCCCTGCCGTAGTTGTACAAACTCATTTTCCTTCTGACGACGTACAAGCGGGGGTATGAATTCCTACTCAAATGCGCCATGCAAGGTGGCTTATATTATCGCCTCCCCTCCATTCTCAACTGAAAGAGATCGTCGATACACGTCCCACCAATCGTGAGCATTGAGGCGAAGCTGCAATTGAGCACATGCGACGCACTTTTCTTCAGGTCCTTCTAGGAGGGAGAAATGGTCTTCAAGTTCGGCCAACCAATATAGAGCCACTATCGGATCCTCATTCCCTTTAAATGCTGTGTTGCAGGCTTTCTTGAAGTCGTCAAAGTCGAAGGCAGTCACTTCCCTCGTCCTTGGTGTTGGCGACGTCTCAACTTCAAGCACGGGTTGTTCCACCGGTGTCACTGCTGTTGCCGCGGACTGGTTGGAGGCCAAATTCTGCACGATCTGCTGTATGGTATCTACCTGCTTTTATTGGACTGAGAATCGTGCCTCTATATGGTCTTGAAACTTGAGTTGCCTCTCCTCCGCTCGCTTCTCGGCCCATTCATAATGAGCCTCCGCCCTCTGTTGGTTTGCTTCTAACATCCGTATTATTTGCTGAAGCAGATCGTCTCGAGACATGCCCCGTTGGCTCTGAGAGCTTCCTGAAGTGCCAGAACTTCTCTCTTGTGCTTGAGTCTCACCCGGTGCTAGCACTAAGGATTGCGCTTGAGCTATTCCTTCAAAAGAAGGTAAATTACATCATGATCATAATGTATTATGGACTTATTGTATGAACGCATCTCATTTTGGCCTAACGAGTTTAAGAGTTCGCACAGGAATTTATCGTTAAAGAAACTTTTTCCAGTAGGAGGGTCAAAAGAACTTTGAAGCTGTGCTCTGATACCAAATGTCATGCCCCGATTTCGTGGAATCGATAGTATTCTCCCGGGCGTGACCGCCGTGCGGGCCTAGATTGCGCACCGCACAAGTCTAAGTATTTTATTTTCGCATAGAGAGCACATATTCAGAGTACGCAGATAAATTAAAATACAGATTGAAGCATAAAAAAGTTCTCTTTTTATTAATAATATGAACATCTATTACAAACTCCTGAACTGAGTCATAAGGTTGCCTCTCGGGCTTACAAAAGTGTTAACACAAAATGAGATAGCAGTCATGTACATTACATCCTTTACTAAAACTCAAAATATAAGACCTCCTGGTGGAATAAAGACCTTCCCACGAAGCTGCATGATTGCTTGGGTTGCTAGCTTCTTGTTCAAAATACTTCAAAAGGTGGCATGAACAAGACGTGCCTACAGCTGGACTGGAATTAGGGGATGACTTCGGCTCCTCGCTCGGCTCTCCTTAGTGCGGGGAACCTGTTTTAACGAGGGTCAGTACATCAAAACGTATTGGTAAAGGCAAGCTAACCCAACTATACCAATCAACACATTGTTTAGATAAAGCATGCATATTATTTGTGGTCTTTCTATCTTGCCTTAGTTTATTTTACAGCAAGCAATAGATATAGAAATTAATAAAATACTCGCCACCGCTCGGTGACATTTACCTGCCCGTCTGAACCCCCTGCATAATACTTACTATGTCCTTTCCTGCCAAGAAGACACAAGTTAGTTTGTAGCAGGTTTAAATATACGAGAGGATCACTGGCATATTACCATAATGGACGGGCTAGGTCTCAGTACGAATGTTGTGCGATACATAGTTCAGGATGTCACAGGGCTTTCCGTCCTATAGCAGGCGACTATCAGGAGTTTCGCCCTGATCGGATTGGTGCCAGTGCCCCAGCGAACGTCCGTAGGAACTAAGACCTTAAGCATAAGTTGTCCGTAATCAACGTAGTACACTATGTTAGCATTTGAGGCAAATCAGGGCAATATCAGGCGCAGAGCAATAACAGGGCAAGATCTACTTTTGCATAGTCTTCATGTTCAGTTTATTGCATTCGTTATGAGTTCTATACATAGCATAATTTAAGAAGAAGTATATATTCTAACTTGTATTTATGCATATGATGAACATTACAAATGAAGAAGCATGTAAATGAGTAACCGTTCCCAAGTTTGATTGACAAGCATAATATTCCAAGTCTATTCCCTTATTATCTTAAAGTTTTTTAGTTATTACTTAGTATCGTTTGATCGGGGCAAGCACGAATACAAGATTTTTATATGTGAAGACTGGAAGAAGGGCCAACTGAATCGAATATAAGCCACTCACTTAGTTTGTTGGAAGGAAGAAGGAAAGAGGTACTTCAGGAGTCCGTTCGAGCGTTGCCTACTGCTAGTTCACCTGCATTGTCCCGAACAACTGATCAATACCTCTTCCACTCTTCCAATATCAGAATTAAAGTACGGTTTAACGAACGAAAATAATGAAATCCATCAAAATTATTCAAAAAAACTCAAGCAAATCCGAAAACCAACTCAAGGCACGAAAGCAACAAGCGATAGCGAAAACTAGGCAACAAAAGATGCAGCAGAGAGGTCCCTCCTAACTCTGCCGCTAAGTCGATCCTGGGGGCACGGTCCACTGAATATGGGAATCAATTTCGAAGAAGAAAATCCATAAAGAGGATTTGTTCTTGTTTTAATCTATCCCGATCGAACGATATCGTCTAGTATTTCTTAGCCACGCTCCTCGAATAGGGGGAACGGGATACCACAATAACTTCTCCTGCTAGCTCGGCCTCATCGATCGTTATGGCGTATGCTCGTCCCTGGGGTGCACCTCTCTGCTATTGGTGATGCTGAGCAAACTTCTGCTGCTATGGCGGAAGTGGAGGTCCCCTCTGCTGGCCGCCTGGTATAGTAGGTACTCTGGTAGGTCCCCTATGAGCGACAGCTCCACCCCGACCTGGACGAGTCTGAATAGATGGACAGTCCCTCAACTGATGTCCTGACGATCCATAGGACAAGCATGTACCCAACCTCTTTCTGCAGATGTCCCTCGTATGTCCTGCCTTTTTATAGTACACACACTGGATAGTGGGCTGAGTCTGCCTCTGAGGCTGCTGCTGCTGGGTGTGTCCCCGAGCTGGTGCCTGGTGCTGCTGATGCTAATGCTGATATGGCCTCTGTTGTTGCTAAATGTGTGGACGCTTTTTCGGTCCTGCACTACCACTCGCTCCTCCAGAAGCATCGCATCCTCTCTTGGGCCTGAGGTCCAAGTCATCCTCAGTAATCTGGGCATCCATCAGAATGCTCTCGAAGGTAGCAGTGCGACGTCCAGAAGTGTGAGACTTGATCTCTCTCGTCAGCCCCTTCCTGAACTTCCGGGCTCGATCTCCTGGGTCCCGAATCATCGACGGCACAAATTGACTCAAACGACAAAACTCTGCGGCGCACTCGTCGAACGACATGTTCCCTTAGACCAAGTCATAGAACTGACTCTCCAAGGCTCCCAGGACCACGTCGGGGAAGAACTTCTCCTCGAAAACTCCTTGAAGGCCTCCCAAGTAAGTCCCCCAACTGTGGTTCTCAGCTCCGTACGATACTATGTTAGTGCGATGTCGAACATCTGACTGGCAGCGGCCTCGATCTGTAGAATCTCTAAAATCTGGGCCAAGTGCAAGTTTCTCTCTATATCCTTTAGTCAGTCGTTGGCATAAAGTATCCCCTCAATATCCTTGAACTCCCAAGGCATCATCCTCTTAAAGTCTACTCTAGTACATGACCTCTAGTATTGCTGGCTAGGATGCTGGTGGAGCTGTGCGACTCTTTCAACATCCTGGAGAGCCACCTGATGAGCATTCTCCATGCTCTCTCTCATCAGCTCCGTCTGTGCCTAGTGTGCCTCAGTTTGTACCCTTTGAGCCTCATCCTGGACTTGGTGAGCCTCCGCTGACGTCCTCTGAGCATCTATATGCCTTCGATCAGTGCAAATATCTGTGCCCCATCACGGGCATACCTCCGAGAATCGAAGTCGGTGGTAAAGGAAGGTGCTCCATCACAGCCGGGATAACCCTCTGGATAGGTGGGGAAGGAGTATCCACGAAAACTGCAGATACTCCCACATGAACATGAGAGGCAGAAGAAACTCCAGATATCTGTCCGTCAGGTCGAGATATGGCAGACCTCTCTGAAGTTGTGGGTCCCAATCTCAATGACCTAGTCTTCGGGGGCATCCTGAAGACAGACCGAAAAGAATCATTTAAGGCAACAGATACGATATCATCAAGGAAGGACAGTAAAATTTAGAGGAAAAAATTATTCAGAATAACAAATTTAAAATTTGAGATTTCCTAGTTGTATTTGAGCATACTCTTATCCTAAATCATATTTTCTAAAGCAGGCTCGTAGCAATACTCTAAGTGAGCACCACTACGACATCGCTCTAAATGCGAATCTAGACCTGTATAGGCCACCACTAAAACGTGTCATGACCCGCATCCGAAATTTGGGCATGAGCCATGGGTACGTCCAGCCTACGCCACAGCATCGGCGGTAGAACGCTGTCTATGTCTCAATACTACTAAACATAACTCACAAGGTAACCTGTCAATGATCTCAACTCCATAAGGGGGACAATGAATAATGCATTGATAAAAAATTCATAACATACTCAATCACAAAAACTATAGGAAGTAAATGGCACGATAACATATAAGATAAGGAAGTACTGACATAAGTCAAGCACAACAACTCAAAATACAACAATAATTTAGAGTCTAGCTACCCCAACATAAATAGTCTCAACATAATACAATCCAAATCGTAAGTTTAAAATAAATAAATATATTGATAACTAGGTGTCTCCTCTAAGGAGAGTGGCTCCTCTAGAATCTTCGGTATATAGTCTCCCTCTACTCCTGGGCCATAGTGAGTAGGACAGAAGTCCTCAAGGTCCTCTGAAAAATGTATCCAGTCAGGATTGGAGCGAAGCATAAGCACTAAACAACAGTTTCATTTATATTGACAAAAACTATAAGACAGTGTAAGGAAAATACATGATGAAGAAAATACTGGAAATAAAGAATACTAGAGAGACATGTAATCAGCAATAGTTCTAACTAGCAATGAACAGATATATGTGAATATTGAAAATGAGTGAACTGGAAATAAAAAAATAGAAATTATAGCTAAGTGTTATGAAATATCAGTTTATTATGTAATCGGCTTGGGACTAGATCAGGCTTGTTATATATGATTGGCTATGATACATATGAGATCAGGCTAACCATCTGGTTAGCTATGATGCAAGAAATAGTCAGGATAATCATATATAACAGGCTATGAGACATGTAAATGGTTAGGCTACACCCAACGTGATACGTGGGGTGAGCTATGATGCATGTAAAGTGGGGTATGATCACATATTCTGCTAATATTTTCTCGTCCCCAGCTAGCACGATGGATCCCAATTATGACTCCTCATGATAGGTATCTATGATGCTAATCCGTGTATCCATAGTGTCAGAATCAAGTATACTTTACAACTAGAATCATAAAAATAATCAACATAATAAAAACTGTCAGAGAATGTACTCGCTTGTGGTCCTGAGCAAGGTGTGAGGATCGATGTCGAAGATGGGATCACAATGACCTAAATATTAAATTAAGTGTCAATGAGTGTGTTGGAGTCTTATACATGTATAATTTACTCTAGGTTGAATATTTGGGTCATTTCTAAGTCAATTGGTCTCATACTAGGCCAATTCCCAAGGATATAAGTATACTAGGGTTTACTAGCTAATATTAGATTACACTAGATAATACCTTATACTATGTATCATATATATATTTTATACTTTAATATATCACTAACTTATAGTATCTTAATCCATAACTCATTTCCTAACTAATACCTTGGTACCCAAATCATTATCTAAACCATGCCAATTACCTTATTGATACCCACCTACACTTCACTACTAAGTCCAACTGGGCTGAACACCCCATCTATCACTGCATCTAGGTACTAATACTTAACATTCACTCATGACTTGCAACCCATACTTGAAACTACTCCTATTTATACCTTCCTAAAATGCAACCTTCTCTTCCAGACACTTTTGCACTCGTGCACAAGTCCTAAGCACCACAGTGCACTAGCTAACCCCCTTCATATCACTTCACACTTACACCAACCCATAGTTACTCGAGCCACATCAACTGTCCATCAATACAGTCCATACCCCCACATGTGCCTGCAGGCAACAGCCATGACTTCACAAGTCTGCACTACCCTTAACTGATACCAGAATATCAGTATTTGCCCTTCATACCAACAGTACAGACCACCATACATCCATGTAAGGCTTAGACCTCAGTTACTGCACTATCAGTGTAGTAATACTCTATGTATCAGTATCATATCCCTAGGTCTGATACTCCCTTCACTTCAAACAGTTCACTGCTCGAGCTCTGCAGTTCAAGTGCAATACACTCTGCTGGCAGTAAGTTCAGTTCTGAACTGACATCCCCAACTGAAATCTCCCATACACAAAATAAAACACCAACTGAACCTGAGATCTTATCTTTGTGTATTTGATGCACACAAGCAGCCACAACCCAGGTATAGGACATGCTTCCCCAAGCCTGCACAATAGTTCACTGTTACTGGAAAGTAACAGATACACTACACAGGCATCCCCTTCTCATGTATAAAGTCTCGTTTGCCCTCCATAGCTTGTCATGAAGAACCATTTAATTAAGGGGTTTAGAAATTCTAAGTGAGGGATTTAACTAAATGCTAATTAATAGTATAGGGATTTGTCTAGTGGGTTTTTAGGTCTAGTCCACTAACCCATATTATCAATGAACACAATATAATATATATTATATATCATAGAATTATTAACATAATAAATAAATATGATAACTAACAATAAAGCCCATATTCTAGAAATATGGTAGTGACAAATATCTAATCTAGGACAAGGAGAATAAGATGTTATCCAGTGTGATAAATACGAGTTTCATCATTTACTCAAAAAGCCAATTGTAAACATCGATGTTTTTAGCCTTAATTATTTCAAAGCAAATATTTGCCTCTGTCTTATTATAACATCTTGCAACGTAGTCTAATTTACTAAAAAATAAGGCAGTCTACATACTAGTTTTAAATTTTGTTTAAAATATTGAATACAATAAAAATGAGATAATTCTAAAAAAGTTGCACGCATGGCATTTATTAATCCTTTATGTTTATCTGATATAAAAAAATTGTATCATACGCATTAAAACTTGCTTCAAAAGATATTTTTAAACCGTTTAAAAACCATATCCAAGAATCCGTATTTTCGCTCTCAGCAACAGCATAAACAATTGGATATAATTGATAGTTAGGATCATGAGCACACACAATAAATAAAATACCTTAAAATTTAGAGGAAAGAAATGTAGCATCAGTACTAATCACAGGTAAACATCCCCTTAAAAAGCCATCAATGCATGCCTTGAAAAAAATAAAAATTTGTTGAAACTTATTATTTTCTGTAGTCTTTATATAACATCTGCTACCTGGATTTGTCTCAATAATTGTAAAACATACTCTTCAAGACTACTATATGCATTAATATAACTACCATTTATTTCTGATAGAGCAATTTCTCTAGCTTTCCAAGCTTTACAATATTTAATATGTATTCGGTATTCCCTATAGATATCATTTATAACATACGATGGACTATACGACTGATTATCACAAATTTTATCAATAATCTTATTCTTAACCCATATAGTTGTCGCTAATGGATGATTTCCCGTTGTAAGTCCACCTAAACAAGAATGTACATTTTCTAGCGTACTAATGATGAATGTTTCGCCATTGCCAATGGCTTTAGCGTACACTCTCCAATTACAACTAGAAATGTTACATTTATATACAATTTTACTGGCATTGTTTCTAGTAGCCCTACAACAATTTTTTTTTGCAATTGCTATATCACTAATAAAACTTCTAAATGCATGACGATTCATAAATTCTCTTCCAATGAATAAATTGTTTAAACTATCAACATTATCATCAAGTACATCATCTATTTTTTCTATTAAATCATCACTAATTTCATCGCCGGTATTACCATCATCTACTCTATGTTCTTCTTCAGGAAATGAAATAACTTGGTGAGAAGAACTAGGAACACTACTAATTCTTGGTGGTGGTGGTCGTGGAGTCACAAAAATATTAATATACATTGATTGTATATTAACTTCAAGAATAAATTTCCATGCTTCCTCACTAACTAAATTTATGCAATTAGATAGATAAATATGTACCAATAAAAATTCATAGTCAATAGAAATTTTTTTAATTATTAGATTATATAAATTATCAAACGAAATATTTTAATCAATTAAAAGAACTTCAACTAAACCTCCTTCATAAGCTAACTCATTTAGTACACCACCAAGCGAGCATAGTATTGTTATACTTCGATCGATGGCAACAAGAAAATGGACTTCAAGGATTGTATATTGAACGCACTACTAGAAAAAGCGGGATTAGCGACGCATTTTAGCGACTCCATAAAAAATGTCGCTAGACGTCGCTAAATGGCGACATTTAGATGAGTTTAGCGACATTTATTAAGATTTTAAAAGATTAGTAGCTATAAGTTCAATTAAGGTCGCTAAACGTCGCTAATATATCTAATTTAGCGATGTTTAGCGTCGTAATTAGTGACGTATATATTAAAAATATTTAGCAACGTGTTTAGCGACGTCTTTGACGTCGCTAAATTTTAATTTAGTGACGTTTTTATTTGACGTCGCTAAACGTCGCAAAATTTTGGTTAATTAGGGCTCAGTTTTCTTTTCCCCCATCTGTCAAAAATTTTGAAACTTTTTAAAACCTTTCGATTTCCCCCACCCCCCCTCTCCGGCAACCGGCTCTCCACGGCTGCGACTACTCCGGCATCCCCCTCCTCCTCCTCGAGCTCTAGGTAAACCCTAACTCTCTCTCTCTCTCTCTCTCTCTCTCTCTCTCTCTCTCACACACACACACACATGTGACATTGACACAACACACACTTGACAGACACGACACGCACACAGACACTGACAGACACACACGACACACACACACAGACGCACACACACACACACACACACACTCATACAGACACTGACACTGACACTGACAAGACACACACATACACTGACACACACACAATATTTGATCTATTGGATGTATCCATATGAATTGAGGGTTGGTATCATGGTGGTGTGGTGTATGGAGGATGTATCCTAGAGTATCTTGGTATTGCACACCAAATATTTGTGAATTGGACTAGTGGTTGTGTGTGTATGTCTATTTATGCCTTAGAGTATCATATGATATGTATATGTAAATTGGTGTATTATCTATTTGCATAGCTACTGTTATCTGTGTTGGTGTTCATAGTGTCTTCTAGCTGTGCTTGATGTGGGAGAGGGTAGAAGAGTCGAGTTATGTGTGGGTGTCACTACTGAACTATGAGGCTTCAGGAACTGAACTCAATTCAGTTTGGCCTAGTGCATTAGGCAAGCTGGCAATGTGTTACAGTAGTGTCGGGTTGGCACTGTGAGGAGGGGATTGGTTCCTGTCATATTCTGCAGTGGGAGAGTGTTGGTGCACACTTGAGCAACTTCAAACACATGCATGCTTGAGCAATGGCAAGGCAGCAACAAGCACTGCTGTGAGCCATGGCAGTAGCTAAGGGCAGTTGGAAACAACTAAGTGAAGGGAAGATTTAGCCACTACAGCAGCAGTACAAAGTATCAGAGGTTGCAGACTTAGTTAGGGTCTGCAGGCATGTATTTGGGTTAAGGTATAGACAAGTATCGGGTAGGTGTTCACAGGTCACTTGTTGCATGCCAATACAGCCCTTAACTGATACTGTGGTATCAGGGATTTAATTGGCAAGAGTGATCAGTGCAGTGCAGTTCAATTAGAGCACAACAGAGCTGTAAAGTGAACTAATACTGTGGTATCAGGGAGGAGTGACTGCTATGGGTTGTAGTCCAGTAAGCAAGTATAAGGATGAAGTGCAAGGTGTCAAGCCAAGGGTAAAAGGCTCTCAGTGTGGATAGTAGAGTACTTAATATCAAAGCAGAATATCCTAGTAGTCCAGTATCAAGTGGGAGTAACAAGTGACTTGGACCAAGGTATTATTGTGACATACATTTATGAGCTAAGATGTGAGTTGGGGTAAGGTAGGATATTAGTTAAGTTATACTATTAGTATTTAGTATAGCTAATATTAACTAGTATACTTAGTAATAACTAGTATTAGCTAGGCATTAACTAGTACAAACTAGAATTCCTTAGTACGACCTAGAAGACATAGTGTAGCAAGGTATTAACCTAGTATTGACTAGTATAAACTAGTATGGATCTAGAAGTAGCTTAGAAACATCACCATGAACTAGTTAACCCTGTTTATCATTTGAAAACACTCATTAACATTTATATTCCATATCTAGGTCTCTTGGACTTTGATAAATGAAAGTATGTATTATATCAGTTATGAAATAAAATTATTGCTTATTTTAGACTTTGATAAATGGTCAGTTATTTTGAATATTGCTTATTTTAGACTTTGATAAATGAAAGTATGTAAGCTCGAGAAGGTGTTTTCTCCTGGATTTTTTGACTCTATGGAGCATTTGCCAATTCATCTTTCCTATGAGGTAAGTGTTGGTGGTCCTGTCGGTTATCGGTGGATGTACCCCTTCGAACGGCATCTGAATCACCTAAAGAGAAAGGTGAAAAACAAGGCACAGGTTGAGGGCTCTATTTGTAAAGCTTATGTTCTCGAGGAGATTACAAACTTTTGCTCGACGTATTTCAAACCGCATGTTGCTACTAATAGGATAAAAGCTCCGAGAAACGACGACGCATATCAGGAATCTAATAATGCAATACTCAAAGTATTCAATGCGTCCGGAAAGCCTTCGGGAAAAATGAAGAAGAGATATTTGAATGATGATGAGCTAAGGGCTGCTCAATTGTATATATTACTCAATTACGAGGAGGATGAAGTGAAGAAGCTAGAGGGGTAAGTAATTAATACGTCCACGTTTACATCATCTCAATGTAATAGTATAAGATACTATTATGCTACTAATCAGCAGTTGCTTCATTATTTTTCAGCACATATAATGATGAGTTAATGTCGGTTAGACCCTACATAACAGACGAAGAAGTAGAACAAGATAAGAGATGTCATTTTCCTTCTTGGTTGAGCGCATATGTAAGATGCTTCGTAATTACTTTTTATTTCTGCACTTGCAAAACAATAACTTGCTATCGCTACTTTGGTATTTAGGTCGATCGTCTAATAACACCCGAGACTGAATCTATTAGAACTCTAGCCAAGGGACCAATTACTGCCATAAAAATATGGCCAAGTTTCTGTGTGAATGGGTTTAGGTTCAAGTCAACAAATGCTCCTATCATAGACACATTTCTGGATCTTGAATCCACGAAAAACAGTTGTTTGTGTATCAAATCTTCGAACTACAAAGACGTTAATACGGGCAATGATTTTTTTGGCATCTTACGAGAGATTGTGGAGTTGACATATAATTATGGCACAGAACCTGCTAATATCGTACTATTCATGTGTGAATGGTTCGATCCGATTCAAGATCAAGGTTGGAAAATTGACAAGCATGGCCTTTTGAATATAAACTACAAGCGTAGATATCAAGGTTATGAACTATTTGTCCTATCAAGTCAGGCTCAGCTCATGTACTTCACAACTTATCCTAGATGGGGGACAGCGAGGTCGGATTGGTGGGCAGTATACAAGACTAAAGCTAAAAATATCTTTGACATTGACGAAATAGCTTATCAGGAGGACGATCTACCTCTTGTAACAAATATTGTAGATGTGGACTCAACGGAAGTTACTCATTACACGAGTAATAATATAGAAGATATAGAATTATCCGAAGAGGAAGACGAAGTAGATGAAAGTGAAGACGAGGAGGAGGAAGAGAAGGACGAGGAAGGCGAACAGGATGAATTTTCTGAAGATGATTGAAAATAAAATATATTGCATGTAGAATGTAACTATATTTTGACTGTAGAACGTAGATCAAGGTTGGAAATTGACGAAGTAGATGTACCCATTAACGAATATATGTATTATATTTTGACTGTAGAATGCTTTGAGATATGCATCACATTTTGACTGTAGAATGTACTATATATTTGTGTTTCTCTATATTCATCATATGTTGTTATCAGATATGACAGGACGACGCGGAGGATTCGGCAGGTCCCGAGGTAGACAGAGTGCTCCTCCGATACTGCCTACTGTTGGTTCCGGATCATCGTCGCCCAGTACTCCAGTATATCGATCACTCATATCTCCGACTGTTGAGACGAGTAGTTCCCGACGTGATAGTACACCCTCGTCCAGCGTTCCTCTTGTTGACAAAACCATGGGGACAGATGAGCATGTCGAGGAGGTCGTGCCCACGTTGTCCCAGCATCAGCAAGATCCTCCATGCGCACCTCCGGATGAGACGAGGACAGAGATTTGGGCCGACGGTACAAAGTAAGTCAATTAGATGGTTTAGTATAATATATATCGTATATTTCTTTATTCATCGTATATTGACTTTTTCAGTATTCTAAATTATTATCTCTGTATAGATATCATCCATCGTCGATTCAGAGACGCCTGGGCCAATTTCTGAGGAACAACTACGGTAGCCCTTGGATCAACTACTCTGAGACTCCGGAGGAGAGGAAGGCATTCTGGTTTGCGCACTTCCAAGTAAAAGTATATTAAATAAATCCTCTAATTTATGCATATTATATAACTTATCCGTGATGCTAACTTACTAAATTATTTATTGTAGCAAACGTATTTTTATCCTCCGCACCGGGCCGAGTTGATCGAGCGGCTCTTGCCTACCGTTGCCGCCAAGCTTATCCGAGATGCTCTGGATGACCAGAAGGCTCATGATCGTGTAGGAAAACCGATCCAAGGTTGGATCATGCCTGAGCAGTGGACTACGATGAGGGCTAGATTCGACGATCCGAGCTACAAGGAAAGGTCTGAGAAGGCCAAGGCGGCTAGGCGGAATGCTGCCAAGTAGTGTGGTGGCTCGATTCCGATGACGGAACATTTTTGTCGTTTGGTATATTTTTCTTTTAAAATATATTATTTTAATGTAAGTACCATAAAATGGTACTTGGAAAAAATGTTTAAGTTTAGTAATAAATAATATATTTTTAACAGGTACAGAGGGGTGGGGATGCAAACATGGTGATCGTCTTCTTGGCCACCCATCGTAAGGAGAGAAATCTTATTGATGAGAGGGTCTCGCAGACCTATGTAAGTATTACTTTACTTTGTGTTAATTTTAATATAACTTAGGCAATTATCGAGTTTCCAAACCTTTCTAGGCCGAGTATCTTAGGCTGCGTGAGCGGGCGACTACTAGTGCACCTACACCTGGAGAGGCTGGTACTTCGTCGCAGCCCGCTCCAGCTCCGTCGACGGACGACCTGTGGGTGACCGCAGCTGGTGGTCTCCAGAGGGGTACGTACTATGGTACGGGCTCCTTTGGCGCCCTGGTTGCGACGCAGTCATCTAGGGCCTCCCCGACAACTGCGTATTCCACACAGCCCTCGCAGTCGCAGCCCTCGTAGTCGTCGGCCAGAGTCCAGGAGGCCGTCCACGAGGCCGTTGACTGTCAGATTGCGTCTCTCCGTGACGAGTTGCTGTGAAGGATGGAGGAGCAGCCCCGGTCCCAGCCGCAGGCGGACAATCCGATACTCATCGCACGATTCGATATGCTCGACCACAGCATGACGGAGCTCCGGGATTTGACAAATGATATTAGAGCCTCGACAGACCGCAACATCATGGAGCTGCAGGCGTCACAGCTATCGATGGGCGAGAGGCTGACGATGATGCAGGATTCAATGGTTCATAGCAGTACGAGGCTGTTATCTACCATAGATTCTTACAACCAGCGACTCGCAGACTTGGAGCGGGCACGGCTTCCTGGTGCGCCTACATCGACACAGACTCCACCGACGTCACTGCCTTCTCCATCTACATCGGTGTCGATTCCACGGGACGAGTATGAGCAGTTCTTATCCTTCAAGCGCGCCGGCGGTCAGCCTCCTGCAGATCTGCAGTAGTATAGCTAGTTACTGGATATATTTTTTATTATTATTTAGGATGCGATTGTATGGATATAAATTTGCCATATTGTTTACGATGAGATTTGCTGGATGCTTTCTTTTCTTCAAATTTTATTATATTATTTATATTAAATATGTTATTTTACCTGTGTTGAGTGTTTAGTGCCTGTTTTTTCCTATTTTTTTTAGTTTAATGATACAAGTTACAATATAATACACAGTACCTGTACAAACTCAAACACACTGAATTATAATATACACACTCTCCCTTTCTCTGAGCACATTAAGACCAACACACAACACAGATAGTACTGTCTTAATTCACTAATATTCATATAGTTTCTAATATATTTTGGTTTACAACTGATGACTGATACTTGGCCTGTATTTACCTAGTGCACTAGAATTTTCCCCCTTAGTGCTGCTACTGTGTCCTTTATTCAATTATTTCTACTACCATCATATACCTGATAATGAACCCAAGGGGGTTGGCAAACCCAGAAATGCAATTCAGTAATATTTTTTTATTTTTTCTGAAAATTAGCGACGTTTTTAGCGACGTTTAGCGACGTTCGTTTACGTTGCTAACTATGTCGCTAATTAGCGATGCTGTTACACGTCGCTAAAGATGTCGCTAACAAAGTCGCTAAAATCGTCGTTGTACGTCGCAAACTGCTGACATGGCAGTATTGCCAGGTCATTAAAGACGTCGATGTAACATCGCTATATAAGTCGCTAATTAGCGACGTTTAGCGACTTTAATAAACGTCGCTAATTAGTGATGCTGCGTCGCTAAATTTAGCGACACATTAAAGTCGCTAAAAAACGTCGGCATAGCGACGTTTAGCGACATTTTTTGTTTTAGCGACTTAATTTTTTCTGACTTCTTTAAAACGTCGCTAATTACGTCACTAAACTAATTTAGCGACATTTTTTTGGTTATTTAGCGACGTTTTTAGATGTCGCTAATTTGACTTTTTCTGGTAGTGACGGAGCTTCTCCTATGTGGAAAGAAAGAAACTTCGTATGGAAAGAAATAAATTTTTTGATTGCAATGTTTGATATGCTGATATCAAACAAATACTACGTTTATATAGGTAACTTCGAACCGATCGTTAGACGAACGTTGGATATGAACATTAAAAAAATAAGAGCCGTTGAAAGGGCTGTTATGAAACAGCCATTGTACATAAACCAACTACTAAACCAATAATCCATAGACCCAGATAAATACTAAACCAAGCGAGCATAGTCTTTTTTTTCATATAAAAAAAACTAAACCATTCAAATAAAAAAAATTAGAGGACACAAATAAATACTAGTTTTTTTTTCTTTATTTAGTTTTTTTCTTATCAAACATTGCAATAGCCATTTTTTTCTTTAAATAACATTTTTCTTTGCAATTTTCTAAAAAAAATAAACCATTTTTAAAAAAATTCTAAATTTTTCTTTATAATTAATGTATTTTAATTTTATTTCATTAAAATAAATTTTCTTAAATCAAATTCCAAAACTAAACTATAAAAAAAAAAAGATAACTAGTTAAAATAAACTAATAAAATAAACCAAACCAACCAAACCGAACCAAACCACCCAAACCAACCCGTGGGCCCCACAAGCCCAATTTCAGCCAACATAGTTGCACAATTTCGGCCAACAGTGTTGGCAAAAATTGGGCTTGTGGGGTCCATTTTGATTTTTTTGATATTTTTTGCTTTCATGTTCGTTTGTTGTGTTTTTCGCCAACTGAGTTGTCTGACTCTGTCTTCATTTCAAATTTTACCAAACTTGTTTTGTTTGCATTAATTTAATATAATTTTATTTCGCTACAGTAAATTTTCTGATTTTTTAATGGTTATTTTTTTACTGTTGAACTTTAAACGTTCGTATTTTCGAATGTTGCAGATTTTAGACTCTATAAAGGAATATGGGGGAGCTATTTCATTCCCATAGCAAACTTAATTCTTGCTCCTACCATCGTCATAAAAAATAAACAAAACAACGGTGAAGAAAGCCGTAACAACGAAGAAGTAAGACGTCGTCTCTGGCATTTTTATCAACTGATTAATTTGTCAAAGGTTTGGGAACACTTTAATAAAGTTTATAACGAGGAACATGAAGACTAAAGAAGACTCTCGGATGCAACTCATGTACGATGCATGCATTGTGGGAAATGATTGACATGGATGTCGTCTTATGACATCGAAAAACTATGTAGACATCTAGACAATTGTAGGATGCGGTCACAGATAACAAAAATGTCTACTTTATACAATAAGTACATTTTCTTTTTGTTAACAGACTAGTACAAAAAAAATTTAATAAATTTTTTTATTACAACATCACAGATAACTGTTTTCGCAACAAAATGTTTTTATTATCAACTTGAGAATAAGTACAATTGAACATAATTTTACTCTCTTGGCTGACTAGTACATTTTTTTTGTTATATCCTCCACCACCACATTTACTGTAACAAAAATCTTTTGTAGATAAAACCTTCGTCGGGATGCGATTCTTTTTTTTTAAGCTTTGTGTTTTACATCTGGTATTCCAATTGTCCTCTAACCAAAGCATTTTGAAGATCGTAGGGGAGTGGAATTGGTTCAAGATATGGCTCATACACATTTCTTAATTTATTAGTAGAAAATAGTAAAGGATAAAAATTATCGATATTGACATTGTAAGACTTATACGTATAACACGCATGTACACTTGGTAGATACGTATGATACCATCTTAAACATGAACAATAATTTTCGTTTAAATGTACTACATATGTTCTACTCGTTGTACGATCTAACATTTCAAACAAAAAACTATCAATACGCAACATTTGTATGTGGTATTTTTCTCTACTTATACGTATATCAAGACCCGCACCCGATGTAGGGATGCAAGTCAGGAACAACGTCCAGCCTATGCCACAGCATCGGTGGTAGAACGCTGTCTTGGTCAACTATACTATCTAATCATCTCACAATAATATAAAATTTGCCAATAATATCTCACACAAAACTCAATCACAATTCTAGAAGCACGAGAAGATATCAAGGAAGTCTAACATAACTATCCATTCAATATATAAACAATAATAGAAACAATATCCAATCTCATACTATATGTCGAAAATAAATCAGGTACCAAAAATGCTAAAAAAACTAACTATGAAAAATTATGATCCGGATAAACGTCCCGGTAATCACTCCAGAACTAGTAGGTCCAAGTCTGCACCATCTATAAGTCGAAGTCCATAATATGTAGGACACAAATCTCTCGGATCCTCTAAAAAATATTTTTCAGTCAAGAATGGAGCAAAGTACATCTCTAACAACAGTTCTAATCAATGATATAAACTATGTAACAGTAAATAGATGTGAATATACAAGATGTATAATAGATACGAGAGATATACAATAAGAAAATACTGGAATGAATACAATAATGAACAATATGACAATGAACAAGAATACTAATGACTAAGTGTGTGAGTACTAGCTTTAACATGTGATCGGCTTGGAAACATGATACAAAATATATGGCTTGGCTAATCATACGTGCGATGTATGATTAATATTATTCAATGAACAATACTTGATACAATGAGGGTATGATCATATATCAACACTAAAGTACTCCCCACCCTCGATTGGTATAATAGATCCAACTACGGTACGCTATGGCACAAGATTTCCCAAGAAGATAGCTAGTCTTCCTAAGAATTAGTGTCTATACATGTACAAGATAACCAATAAAATAATGCTTGCACAAGATACATCATATACCAAGGAATAATATCTCATGACGAGATCTGGATATACCAATCCTTATAACCATCATGTCAAGAGAACATGGATATCTATACTAGATACAATGAACATTGAGGATATCATAAATAAAAAACTATCAGAGAATGTACTCGCCTGAAGTTCAAAGAATAATCTCACAGATGTCTGATACGGTGCCTCGAAGACCTAGATATGGAATACAATATCAATACAAGGTTCCGGAAAGAAAATAAGTTAAACTAGTCAACTTTTAGGTCAACAAGTCAATTCTAAGTCAAAAGTCAAACTCGGTCAATTCTAAGTCAACTATGGGCAACTATAGTCAAACTAAGTCAATTATGGTCAACTACCTATTTCTAGGTTGTATAAGTCTAATATAAAGATATTGGGTTCAAATACTAAAGTCTAGGTCATAAAAACTATATCTTAGGATACTAGAATACCGTATCTCTGGATACGTAAATCAATAGATAATATCAAATATCTATAATAAAGCAATATCAAATATATAAATCCTAATTACAATTGCTAAATGATTACCTTGGTTTTGAACCAACTCGGTATCACAACACTAAACCTCTATCTTGATACCCAAACCCAATACCTTGATTATCCTCCAATACCTTGATACTTACCTTGGTATCTCAAGGTATTTGCCAAACCTTCATATATATACTATCTACCCATTAATAACTATATGTAAAACAACTAAATATATAACATACTAATACCTAGATACTTAACCTATAATAAATACTTATTAGATACCTATAGTTAAGAATCAACTAATACCTATCATACATAGATACCAATCAAAATATCAAATATATTTATACACATATTGTATTATCTCCCAAATTTCTAATTGTAACTACTAGTCACCTTAGTATCAATAGTCTCTTAACCAAAGTTTACCATCTAGACAATACCTCCATCCCTAACTGAACCACTAGCTGTAAAGAGCATAACTAGTTAATTACTTAACTATACATTAACAGTTATCTCAAGGAAATTGTGATACCTAGTATATATCTAACTACCCCTCAACTATATATATACATATATTAATCCAATATTACTTCTAGTATGTACTAATAGAATAAATACTAACCACCAACTATACACTAACTACTAATACATATATACGTACATACATACTTACATATATATAACTAGAGATACCCATAACAACAGATAACTAGTTACTAACTGTTTAATAATACTATATGCTAACAACTAACTATTAAAATATAGTATATAACTTCCAATTACTAATATATATCCATATATACATTATACTAATACCATATATATATATATATATATATATATAACTAACAGCAAAATTGTAGCTAAGAACTCTTGTTGTCGTCGCTAATAGACCACTACTGGTGCTGCTGTGCTGTTGCTACATTGTTGATGTCGCTAATGCTGCTGTTGTGCTGTTGCTACGCTGCTGCTGTTGCTATTGCTGTCACTAATGCTGCTGCTGTGCTGTTGCTACGCTGTTGCTGTTGCTATTGCTGTTGCTAATGGTGCTGCTGTTGCTATTGATGTCGCTAATTCTACCTCTCATATATAATAATATATACACAATTATATATATATATATATATATATATATATATATATATATATATATATATATATATATATATATATATATATATATATTAATATGTATATACTTAGCTACAAATATTTATATACATATACATGCTCACCAAATACATATATATACATCTCCACAGTAATACTTAAAATACATATTATAGTATCATATACGTACACTATTCATATAATCTCATATATATATATATATATATATATATATATATATATATATATATATACTACATTTAAAAGATAATACATATGTAGAGAAATAGCTACATAAATATAATATAAAGTAGATACATAGATCTATGATGCATAAATACATAAATATATATACACAACAATATATATATACACATACATATAATTATATATTATCATAACTAAAACAATGGAAATAGATCTAGAATTAAAATTGCATAATCACATGGAGCGTATCACGACCGTATCCCACTAGATCTAGGATACACTTACGATACGAGTCCACCACACATCCAAACGTATCCCAAATTAGGACACGAGCAAGTCTAATATATTATTTATGAACAATACGAAGAGTCAAACACAAATCTACGTGTCCGTGTCAAAATATGACATGCACAAAGTCCCGTATCGGAGGGAAAATTCCCAAATCAACACGTATCACCAAATTATTGGGATACAACCTACACGTACCCAATTATGGACACGACACTAGCCCCAAACACACAAGCATATGCCAAATTGATCTATAGGACCAATTGACACACACAACAAATGTCAATCTCGGAATTCTCCCAAAATTGACAAAAAAAGTACCACAACTTTCTCAGTATGCCTCCTATGAACACAAAACCAAATCCTACGGGTAGCCTATGCATATGGGTTTCTCATGGTTAAATCTTATATCTAGAACCTAAATTAAGGGAAAAAACTAAATTATACCTAATGAGAGAGAGATTTCCAATACAACCTCCAAATATGATTAAATTGGCCTCCAACTTGTAAATTCTTGCTCATCTTTGTAGATTATTTCTTCCTCCTTCTAGATCCTTACTCCACTAGTCTCCAATGGTGATTTGGAAAGGAACTGGGTAAAAATTTGGTAGGGATTTGGTGGAATTTGGTTGAGAAAAATTCTAGATCTAGATTTGGAATAAAAAATAAAGAGAGAGAAAGTTTTCATCCCCTTTATATAGGCCTTACTTGCCCCCTCCCTCAAGCTACTATGTAAAGTCTAAAATACCCCATGGGGCCTCTCATGAAGAAATTAATTAAGGAGGAAAGCTTCTAGTCTAATGGGTTTAACATAATTAATCATCCTCCTAATGGTTGGGCTTCTAATTATTTGGCTCAATTCTAACTAGAATTAAATGTTGGTCCATGAGTCTAAACTAACTAGTTGGTCCACTAACACAAGTCCAAAAATAAATCTAACATGCTAACAATAAATAAATAATACAATAAATAAATATTTAACATGTATAATATTAAACTAATTACCAAAAGACTAAAATACTCTTTCCTAGAAAATGTGGTAGTGACAATACGAGCCATAATTTTTAACATCCTCGTACAAAACTTTATTTCTATATTTTAAGCAATTTGTTTGTTTTTATTTTGAAGCGATGTAATTTTAGCTCTAATACCGTCAATTAGTGTTGTTATTGGTTTATCATGTAAATGTTTAACCTAGTTATTAAAATATTATCCAAGTTTAGAAGTGTTTATATCTAATCTAGGACAAAGAGTATAAGTTGTTATCCAATGCGCAAAATTATGTGTTTTGTTATTTACTCGAACAATCTAGCTAACATGTCCATAGTTTTTGCTTTAAGTATTGTACGATCTTGCAAGAAAGTCCAATATTTGGTACAATTTTCTAACTTTGATTATTTGAGATTTGAGATTTTATTTTAAATATTGAATACAAAAATATGATAATTCTGGAAAAATAAGATGGATAGCATTTATCAATCCATTTTCTTTATCTGATATAAATAAAATTCTACTGCATCATTAAAATAGTTTTCAAAAAGGTATTCTAAAACTGTTTAAAAAGTATGTCCAGAAATCAATGTTTTCATCTTCAGCAACAGCACAAGCAAGTGGATATAATTAATAGTTAGAATCATGAACATAAACAATAAATAAGATTCAATGATATCTAGATGAAAGAAAAGTAACATCAGTACGAATAACCGATAAACAACTCCTTAAAAAAATGTCAATGCATGCTTTGAAACAAATAAAAATTCTTCGAAAGCTATTGTTTTCAGTAGTTGTAAACCCCCTCCCCAATTTAAATAATAATTATAGATAATAATTATGGTGTAATTAGAATTATAGCTATATAATTGTAAATGGTTATATGTGCTATTCCTAAATAAAATAAAATAAAATAGCATGTCCTCAACCTATTATAAGTTTTACTTAAATTCTTATTTAAGTCTATACTGTAGCATTCTGTGGACAATATATTTCCTCATGGAACCCAAAATTGGGAATGCCCACTACTAGCCATCTACCCCTCTTTGCAAGTCCACATTTAGTTTCTACTTGAGTGTTGTAGCCGAACCATTTGAAACAACCGAACCCAACCGGACAAATCCCCCTCAACCCAACCCAACCCAAATCTGCACCGACCTTTGTTGCAAACCACGTGGTTAAACACAATTTTTTTCCTCGGCAAGCCAAGTCCAACACCTGGTATTCAAATGTTGGAGAACGACAACACTTGCGAGCTGTACATGGTACTGTAGTACCTGTGCAAATTCGAGGCAGAGGCCACGCCGTACGGCGACCAACTCCCCATAACTGAGCCGCTCATCCTTCATCATCTACTTCTATATATTTGCATCCTTCATCCTCTCTCCGGTCCCCAGCAACCCTAGCGGCCGCCACCCATGGTTCAAACATCTTTCGAGTGCAAAGCCCCACCATCGGGCTCTTTTCCATCGGCGCCTATCTCCGACGAAGCGAACGTGCTATGCAGTCCTCCGGAGTCCAGCTTCGACTCCCTTTCGAAGCCTTCCCACGCTGGCAAGTGGCATCCCGGCAAGCTTGGCCTCGACGACCCCTCAGTGTGCACTCTCACCGTACTTCGGCTTCCTTTTCTTCCTCTGGTAATCTTCTAGCACTCCTTTGTTTGTTTCTACTTCCTTGTTCGTTTATAGCATTCCCTTGTAGTGAGCTTTTTCGTGCTCTTTCTTTCTTTTTGTTGTTGTTCTTTTAATGGTAGAAATGTTGGCTTAAAGAGCTGTAGCATCTCAAATTAAATCACATCTGTGTGTACAATGTACACTTCGGTGTGCTTACATCTATAGAGTTTTGTTTTTGTTGATGTGGTTGTTAGAGGAAGGAACTCATGGAAATAATGGTGGAAGAGGGGAGGATATATTGTACATGCTTAATGCTGCAAGGATATGAAGTATATATGGTGGGTTCATGTGTGTATGTGTAAGATGTGAGGAGTATTTTATTCTTGGAATGAATAATTTGTATTATGTTCAACCTTAACTTGGCCTTTAAATAGCCATTTACAACTCTAACAAAATGCATAAAGATAGCACCCTCTAACCATTTTCTAACTAACAAATCAAAACAAATTAACGGCTTAAAACAAACAAAATTATAAAGACTAGGGATTCATTGAAATCCAAATAACAACCTCCTCAACAGGATTAAATCTAACAATTCACCCCCTAAGCCTGTTGCATGAGATTCACCTCTATGACGCCGAGCTTCTGTCTTATCTCAATGAACTTGACTCGCCCGAGCGCCTTGGTAAGAATGTCTGCAAGCTGCTCTTCAGTGTTGATGTACTCGACCTCAACCTTCCCTCTCTCGACACACTCCCGAATGAAATGATACCTTGTATTAATATATTTGCTTCGGTCATGGAAGACGGGATTCTTGCTGAGGGAGATGGCAGACTTGTTGTCTACCTTGAGCATGACGCTGCCGGTCTCCTTGTTCTTCAAGTCACCAACGAGTTTTGCAAGCCAAATGCCTTGGCATGCCGTCGTTGTCGCGGTAGTGTACTCGGCCTCGCAGTATGACAATGCCACGACCTTCTGCTTCTGAGATTGCCAGCTAATGATGCTACGACCGAGGAAGAATAACACGCCGGTGGTGCTCTTGCGGGTGTCGATGTCACCTGCCATGTCGCTGTCACTGTAGCCGATCAGCCGTGGTTCCTCCACCTTATTTGCGTAGATACAACCAAAGTGACATGTGCCGACGATGTAGCGAAGGATGCGCTTGACGGCAGCAAGGTGTTCGGTTGTCGGGTTCTCTATGAACCGACTCACGTAGCCCACCGCGTACGAGATGTCTGGGCGCGTGTGCACCAAGTACCGGAGGCTCCCGACGATGCTCCCGTAGGATGTGGCATCAGTCGGAGGGGCTGAGCTTACCTTGCTTAGCTTGAACCTCGGTTCCATAGGGATGTGGCACGGGTTACAATCCACCATGCCACTCTTCTCCAAGATTTTGAGCGCATATGCCTCCTGACTGAGGGTGATGAAGCCATTGGACTGCTGCACCTTGATGCCGAGGTAGAAAGTAAGAAATCCCAAGTCACTCATTTTGAACAAGGCCTTCATCTCCTCCTTGAACTTGGCAAAATCTTGTTGGTCCATTCCGATGATGATGAGATCGTCGACGTACACACCCACAAGTAGGCGAGCTGGACCTTTGTCGCGTGTATACACAGCGTGCTCCTGTGCACTCTAGGGGAAACTAAGTGACAGTAGGCAACTGTCAAGCTTGGTGTTCCAAGCCCTCGGTGCTTGCCGCAGTCCGTACAGTGCCTTGTCAAGTTTCAGCACTTTGTGCTCCTGTCCTTCGATAACAAAGCCGAGATGTTGGGCGACGTACACCTCCTCCTTGAGGTCACCGTTGAGGAACGTCGTCTTCACGTCCATGTGGTACACCGCCCACCCCTCATGCGCGGCGAGTGCGATCAACAAACGGACGGACTCGAGGCGAGCAACCGGTGCGAACACTTCCTCGAAGTCCACTCCTTGCCTTTGCACATAACCTTTTGCCACGAGCCGCGCCTTGTGCTTGAGGACGGTGCCGTTCTCGTCCTTCTTGAGCTTGTAGACCCACCTCAAGCCGATCGAACGGTAGCCGGGTGGGAGGTCTACGAGGTGCCATGTACGGTTCTCCTCAATGGAGCTCATCTCCTCGAGCATCACTTGGCGCTATAATTGGTGTTTCTCGGCTTCAAAGAAAGTGGTAGGTTCCTCGTCAACCATGAGGAGAAGCTCGTCGACATCGAGCTCGCGGACGGTGGTCGTGTCAAGCAAGCTCGCCAAGGTCCTGTACCTGCGTGGCCCGTCGTCATCGATGTGGAGCATGGCCGAGGCATTGGTGGGTGGTGAGACAAATTCCACTCCACGTTGTACCACCAAGTAGGATGTTTCTGCCCCAGATGCTGGTGTCAATGGCCCTAGACTGGGTGCCACTGGTGTTGATGGATCGCCACCCCCATGCACCGGCGTGCCTGCGTGTTCAACATGTGGTATAGTATACTCAACAGTAAATGTCTCACCTACGTTGTCTTGCACGCCCCAGTCCCACTTGGCTTCCTCGTCGAAGACAAAGTCGCGTGTGACATGCACGTGCTTGCCGGCGGGGTCGTATACCCTGTACGTCTTGGTGACGGGCTCGTAGACGATGAAGTCTATGTGCTTCCTGCGATCTTCTAGCTTCTGTAAGTTCGGCTTGGCCTTCTTGCAGCCCGTCATGTGGTTGCTAGCGCCGGTTTTGAGGTACCATGCTTCGCCGTGGTGGTCGTCCTCACGGTCCAGATGCACCTGAACGTGCACCTCGTCGAGTACGACGTTGTTGGACGTGCCCATGGTGGTCTCAGCGAGTGTGTACTCCCGCGCCATCAGCAGTGCGGGCTCATCGTCGTCGACTTGCGTCAGATTGGCGCGCTCATCGCTCTTCGGCTTGCGGCTGTCCTTCGCCCAGTGGCCGTAGATGCCACAATTGTGGCACTTACCCTTCTTGTCGCGCATGCCATCGGACGTGTTGTCGTTGTCGTAGTTCTTGTTGTCGCGGCCATGACCTCTTGGCTTGCCGCGCCCTCGACCAAAGCTTTTGCCACCGTCGGAGTAGGCCTCGCCTTCCTTCCTCTGCTTCGTGCGAGCGAGCCACTCCTCTTCGGAGAGGAGAAGGCGGCTACTTGTGTCACCGGAGTTGCTGCCAAGCTCGTACTGCTCCTCGACGGCTAGAAGACGACATGTAAGCTCTTCAATTGACAGCGTCTTGAGATCCACTAAAGTCTCAATGGCGATGGCGACTTGCGTGTACTTGGATGGAACGACTCGAAGAAATTTTTTAACTACCTTCTCGTCGTCCATTTCGTCGTCGAGGAGTTGCAGGTCGCTGACGAGACCCGTAAGCCGCATCGCGAAGTCCTCGACGGACTCGCCGTCCTTGAACTTCATTGATTCAAAGTCAGCGTGCAATTTATGCGCCTTGGCCTCGCACACGCGCTCGACCCCCATCCGCATCATCTTCACAGCGTCCCATGCTTCCTTGGCAATGTCTTTCACTGCCAGTGTCCGCAGCATCTCTGGCGGTATGGCACGGAGTATGACGGACAGGGCCATCATGTCATCGCGGTAGCCGACTTTCCCGGGTTTGATCGCCTCCCACAGGCCTTGCGCCTACATGTTGACTCTCATTAAGAGAGCCCAATCTGCGTAGTTGGTCCGTGTCAGCATGGGGTACTTGAAGGTGAATGACGTCTCCTTCGTAGATGTCGACGTCGTAGGACTTTGCTCGTCATTGGTTGTCATAGCTCTGATACCAAATGTAAGATGTGAGGAGTATTTTATTCTTGGAATGAATAATTTGTACTATATTCAACCTTAACTTGGTCTTTAAATAGCCATTTACAACTCTAACAGAATGCATAAAGATAGCACCCTCTAACCATTTTCTAACTAACAAATCAAAACAAATTAACGGCTTAGAACAAACAAAATAACTAAAGACTAGGGATTCATTGAAATCCAAATAACAACCGCTTCAACCTCCTCAACAGGATTAAATCTAACAGTATGAACGAAGAAGAGGAAATGGTGAACACTTGGGTCGTGTAGAGAAGGGAAAAGCTAAATAAATATGGGGATTCATTTCTTGCATTATGACTTGTCGGGTGCATGGATTGTGATGAATAGGAAATATATGGAGGTGTACTAGTAACAAAGGATGGCCAAGTAATTAGCATTGGAACTTGCAGTAGTCCTAGTTGGAGTATTGTTATTTGAAAATATTTAAAGTAAGGGATTTGGAAACTGTGGTTTGTGGTGTTTGTGTAATTGAAGTACTACATTAGGGAGTTGGGGCATAGGCATGGAACAATAATACTAAGTTTACTACCAAATGCTTACAACCTTCTTACAACCCTCTCACTCTAGCGCTATGTGGGCCATCTCCAGTCCTATCTCTCTCTGAATGAACGGCTGCCATGTGTCGTTCCGGCCACTTGACGACCAGTCGGACAGCCACCGGGTGCCACCTCTCCCCCTCCTCCAATGGACGGTCGCCATATGGACGCCACATAACGGTTGTAACAGGGTTGTAGGCATTTGGTTGTAGTCGTAGCATAGTCCGGCATGGAAGCATGCATGTTTATGTGTGGCCATGTTTTATCCTTGTTTTATGATTCGTAGCTTTAGAGTGGTTGGATGTAGGGTGTGCTCATTTCGGGGGAATAGAAAGGTAGGGGCTTAGCCTGGTGTAGAATTTGATGACAAGGCTACCTATACGATTGGAGACCAGAAATTTTTATTGACAGGGAAGAACTTTTATGTATTAGCGGCTGAGGGAAAAAGTTTGGAGGAATTTCAAATAACGGAACAGCACGACAATATTATGTCGGGTTCTATAAAGAGGAACAACCCGACAATAATATTGTCGGCTTGGTGGCGGTTTATGGCTAACGTTCTAATGAACGTTGGTATTCCTTAACGATCAATAACTCATCAATATATTTGACGAGTTACAACAAACATTCCCCAATTTAAATCGCAGAGGCTCCGACCTCACTCTTAATTCTCACTCAACAACAACTCACTCTCATTCTCACTCAACAACAACCCCACTCTCATCCTCTCACATAATTTACCACTCTCTCTCTCATTCCTCTCACAAAATTTAGAGCCTCCAGCATAAGTAATTTCAGCCACTAGCAAAAATTGTTCTCAGCCAGTAGCAGTACAATCCTTCATGGATCGTAGCGTAAGAATAGTATGCTCGCACGAAGGTACACTAAACGGATTAGATTATGAAGGAGAAGAAACTCAATTTTTTTCTACTTATCAGAATATTACTTTTGAAAATGTATGTAATCTTATTATTGAACGTTGTTCTATTTGTTACGAATTTATTTTAAAGTTTATTTTCGGTTCTATATGTTTTTTGATAGATGGTGAAGATGCATGTAATTTTATTCTTGAGAGTAATTCACAATCACAGTATATAAATATATATGTTATTCAAGTAGCACCAACATTAGATAATAGAAATAACGAATATATTTCTGAATACTAGCATATTAGTTCGGGTGCTAGTTCTTCTCAACAAATAGTTTATTTCCAAGAAGGCCATTCATCAGATAAAAATGACCATGATGATGATAACGATGACGACGACGACAATAGTGATGATTTAATTAAAAATATAGATTATGTGGTAGATGATGATGTTGACATTTTAAAATTATTTATCAAAAAAGAATTCTCTAGTCGTTCTAAATTTAGAAGTTTTATAAGTAATGTAGCAATTAAAGATAATTTTAGTTGTTCAGCTAGTACTATGAACAATGTTCATGGAATTATATATACTTGCGATCAACTGAATTGTAATTGGAGAGTATGTGCCAAACCTATTAGAACCGGCAAAATAGTTAAGGTTGCTAAATTAGAAAATCATCATTCTTATTTAGCTGGACTTAACAGGACGTCATCGACTAGCTACCGCTACATGGATTAAGACCTGTATAGTTGATATGATTAGAGATAATCAGTCATATAGTGCATCACAAATCGTTAAAGATATATTTAGGGAACATCGTATATATATTACTTATTCCAAAGCCTGGAGGGCCCGAGAGATGGCGTTAGCTGAAATAAATGGTAGTTATGATGAGACATATGCTAGTCTTAAAGAGTAGAATTATGGAGACGAATCCAGGTAGTAGATATTTTCTTAAGATTACTGAAAATAATAGGTTTCAAAGAATTTTCATTTGTTTTAAGGCATGCATTGACGGATTTTTAAGGGGTTGTCTACCGATTATTAGTACTGATGCTATATTTCTTTCATCTAAATATCAAGGTATCTTGTTTATTGCTTGCGCTCACGATCCTAACTATAAATTATATCATATTGCTTATGCTGTTGTTGAAGGTGAAAATATTGATTCTTGATCTTGGCTTTTAAACTCTCTTAGAATATTTTTTAAAAGTTTCATTAATGATTGGAGTATAATTTTATTTATATTTGATAATTAAAAATGATTAATACATGCTATGTGTGCTATTTTTCCAGAATCTTCTAATTTTTTTGTATTCAGCATTTTAAACAAAATATGAAACAAGTTGCGAAAGAACCAATATTTCAAAGATTGTTAGACTCGCTTGCTAAAGCGTACAATCAAACAGATACAGAGTATTTGTTTTAAATAATTAAAGCCGAGAACAGAACAATGTAAGATTGGCTTATTGGTGTAAACGATAAAAATTGTCGTTTTGAACATTGGATAATTGCGTATGCTCGTTGTCCTAGATTAGATATTAACACTTCTAATCTTGTTGAATGTTTTAACAACTGGATTAATAGTTTACGAGATAAACCATTAACAATACTTCTTGATGGTATTAGAGCCAAGATTATAACACTTCATGACAAGAATAGAAACATTGCTGAAAATATAGATACAAAATATTGTTCGAAGATGTTACAGACTATGACATGTATTATCAAAGAAAAGCATCATATAGAAATATTATGTATTGATGGTTATACATTTGAAATAATAGATCGTGCAAGCTGTAGAACATATATTGTACATATTTTAGGTGGTACCACACTTATATACCATGTTTATATGTATGTTTTGTGTGTAGATATTGTAATATAAGTATTAAATATTTTTATCATGTAATATTTTCTGCGGAGAAGTTAAGAAGTGTATATGAACCAAAGATGGAACCAATTCCAGTTCCCGACAACATTCAAGCTCCTTTGCTTAGAGGAGAAATTTGAGGACCAGATATACGACGCAAAGCCGGAAGACCAAAGAAGAACTACATCAAACCCCGAGAATCATCGACAAGGAAACTTCGCTGCAGTAATTGTGGTGCGATATGACACAACAGAAGAAGATGTACTAGTCAACTAAGGGAGGTGTAGTAGAATTATTGAAGACCGTTGTAACTTTCAAATATTGTACTTCCAAATAAGAAAAGTAGACAATCATTTTTTATTTAAAAATTTAAATTGTTCTTTATTTCAAATATTGTTACAAATCATACTTGCAAATAAGAAATACATTCATCTAATAAGAAAATATTTCCTCCTCCTCCTCCTCTTGAGTCTGGATATGCACTGGTGCTGGTGGAGTTGAAAACAACTGCATATAGTATTCCACCAGGTTTGTTGCTAATGTAGTTTCCTCTCTAGCGTATTGCTGGCTAGTGCCTTCCCCAGCGTAGTGTATAAAAATGCCCTCCCCAGGGTACTATTGGCTAGTGCCCTCCCCGGCATACTGTTGGCTTGTGTCCTCCCTAGCGTAGTTTATAGAAATGCCATCCCCAGCATACTGTTGGTTAGTACCCTCCCCAGCATCCCTCCTACGACAGCGGGACTATCTCCAACTAACAGTGCCGGTCGGATAATCTGGTAGGATACGTGTATGTAATGGAGGCATTTTCGGTTCCTATCAAAGACCCAAACGGTCGATATGTGTCACAAGATCCCGTATAAGCACTCGACAATGTTGGCGGGGATATCTCTCTAGTTCTTGCAAATATTGTGTACATTCTGTACCCTGAAATATGAAAGTTATAAATTAAAATTTATATAATATATAAGTATATGTAACTTTTAACTTGTAATGAAGTCATACCAATTCAAATGTCTTCAACAAAACCACGTAAACTAGAATTATCTATGGCTCTACAATTGAACCTTGGTTCTTCAAATGTTAGCATTCTATTGCCTATACGAGGGCATCCCTACCATATCCTATAAGCAACGTCACCCATGTCTACAAAATGTTAGCACACTATTTGTAATTAATCAATTCAATTAAGTAGTAAGTTAGAACTTACATTCGTTCACAGATGCTATTAGGGAAGATATATTCCTCACACTATAACGCTCATATCGACTATTCCATTAACCAATCACACCATGAATTATACTTCTTGCATTGGCTATACGATAACTCATAGTAGGTGGATCGGCAGGAATTACTTGGTTCATCCCGAATTATCGAAGGACTCGGTCTGCCGGATGATACATGGTTAATCGATCATATATAATAAAAGATCTATGCAAACTGAGATCATATGATGTTTGCTTTATTTGTGGAGCATCATCTTCAAATGTATAGGGTATCCAATGAACCTATTTGTTGACAATATATCTAATGTTTAAGATGTTTGGCAAAGATGATAACTTAAAGCAATTGACAAAATAATTAAATTATTACCTCAGTATACTGCAATATGTCAAATTGGTCACGATAAAGTGCTAATGCCCTGTATAAATAGTGTTTTTGATCTACTACATCTGTGGGCATCATAAAGTAAGTGGAAAGACTCCAACATCACTAGTAATGCTGGTAACAGGCCTACCAATAGAGAAATGCTCGTAGGCCCAGACCTATAATAAAAATAATATGTTATAAGTAGAAAATAAATAAATGAGAAATATACTAATCTTAATAGTCTATTCTAACCTGAAGTAGTGTCATGCATCCAGAAATACTCTTGTAAGAGTTTGAACCCACAAATTCTGTCGAACTTGCATATAAATATGCTAAAGTAGAAGCTCCCCATGCATGACGTGTGGGTTCTTTCAAATTTTCCATGAATGGAAAAAGTCGCACATTTACCATATTTTCAGTTGAGTCTGGAAATAGAAGTGAACTACATAAACCGAGCAAATATGCTCTAGTGCACTAAAGTATCTACAAAGATTAGTTTTCTTCATAAGCAGTAGCACAAAAATATATTAAATAATAAATAAATCTTTACACTAAAATATATACCCTTAATTCATCTACAACAACATTGCGGTCAATAATGCGACTAAATTCATAAAGTTGTCACGAAGCCATGTCGTCTTCACAAAATTATTATTTCTTATATCTCATGGAGCCCTAATACCAAGATATCTTGGGATCAGAGTAGATGTTGTTACCTATGAATCAAAATATATAGGGTCACCTGTAATAGGTAACCCTAGTATATTGGTCACATCCCAGAGTGTTACAATCATCTCGCCAACGGGCAATTGAAAAGTTTTACGTTCAGGCCACCAACGCTCAGCGAGACTTAAAATTAGATAAACATCGTGGCTTAAATATCTAACACTATTTATATATTCGAACCCAAAGGAATGAAGCAAATCTTTTTGAGCCGTATTTAGCTCCCATAAATGGTAGTTACGCTGCTTCCACTACCAGAAGAAGTCAAATTAGCGACGTAAAGAAACGTCGCTAAATGATAAAAAAATGTCGCTAATCACTTTTAGCGACGTAATTAGCGACATTTTACAGAAGTCGGAACTTAGCTAGTCGCTGAAAGAAAAAATGTCGCTAAACGTCGCAATATCGACATTTTTAGCAAAGTAAATGTGTCGCTAAATTAGCGACGTTTAGCGACGCAATGCCGCTAATTAACGACGTGCTCATCAGTCGCTTAACGTCGCTAATTAGTGACTTATATAGCAATATTACAGTGGCGTCTTTAATAACCTGGCAATACTGCCATGTTAGCAAGTTGCGACGTACAACAACATTTTTAGCAACATTTTTAGCGACATCATTAGCTACGTGTAGAAACGTCGCTAATTAGCGACGTATAGAAACGGCACTAAACGTTGCTAAAAATATCGCTAATTGTATAATAAAAAATAAAAAAATGAATACTAAATTATTTCCAAACTATTATTCCTGCAGTTTATTAATTCACAATCTGTACAAATAGACCCGGAGCAACCCTCCGTTGAGTTTTCTGGGTTTGCCAACCCCCTTGGGTTGAACACTCAACACCGATAAATTAACATATATTTAATATGAATAATATAATAAAATTTGAAGAAAATAAAATATTCAGCAAATATTATCGTAAAGAATACAGCAAATATATATATCCATACAATGAGTCTCATCCTAAATAATACAAAGAATATAAATATCCAGCAAATATCTATGCAAATATCTATACTACTACAGATCTGCAGGAGGATGACCACCGACGCGCCTGAAGGATAAGAACAGATCATACTACTCCCGTAAAATCGACACCGATGTCGATGGAGAAGGCAGTGACGTCGGTGGAGTCTGTGTCGATGTAGGCGTACCAGGAGGACGTATCTGTTCCAAGTCTACGAGTTACTAGTTGTAAGAATCCATGGTACATAACAGCCTCGTACTGCTATGAACCATTGAATCCTGCATCATCGTCAGCCTCTCGCCCATTGATAGCTGTGATGCTTGTAGCTCCGTCACGTTGCGCTCTGTCGAGGCTCTAAGATTATTTGTCAAATCTTGGAGCTCCGTGATGCTGCGGTCGAGCATATCGAATCGTGCGATGAGCGTCGGATCGTCCTCCTGCGGTTGGGACCGGGGCTGCTCCTCCATCCTTCGCAGTAACTCATCACGGAGAGACGCAATCTGACGGTCAACGGCCTCCTGGACTCTGGCCGACGACTGCGACAGCTGTGGAGAATGCGCACTTGTCGGGGAGGTCCTAGATGACTGCGTCGCAACCAAGGCGCCATAGGATCCCGTACCATAGTACGTACCCCTCTGGAGACCACCAGCGGTGGTCACCCACAGGTCATCCACCGACGGAGCTGGAGCGGGCTGCGAGAAAGTACCAGCCTCTCCAGCTGTAGGTGCATTAGCAGTCGCCCGCTCACGCAGCCTAAGATACTCGATCTAGAAAAGTTTGGATACTCAATAATTGCCTAAGTTATATTAAAATTAACACAAAGTAAAGTAATACTTACATAGGTCTGCAAGGCCGTCTCATCAATGAGATTTTCGTCCTTGCGATGGTTGGCCAAGAAGACGCTCTCCATGTTTGCATCCTCATCCCTCTATACCTGTTAAAAATATATTATTTAGTACTAAACTTAAATATTTTTTCCTACTACCATTTTATCGTACTTATATTAAAATAATATATCTTAAATAAAAAATATACCAAACGACAAAAATATTCCGTCATCGGAATCAAGCCACCATACCACTTGGCAGCATTCCGCCTTAGCCTTCTCAGACATTTCCTTATAGCTCGGATCGTCGAATCTAGCCCTCATCGCAGTCCACTACTCAGGCATGATCCAACCTTGGATCGATTTTCCAGCACAATCACGAGCCTTCTGGTCATCCAGAGCATCACGGATAAGCTTAGCGACAGCGGTAGGAAACAGCTGCTCGATCAACTCGGCCCGGTGCGGAGGATAGAAATATGTTTGCTACAATAAATAATTTAGTAAGTGAGCATCACGGATAAGTTATATAATATGCATAAATTAGTGGATTTATATAATATACTTTTACCTTGAAGTGCGCAAACCAGAATGCCTTCCTCTCCTCCGGAGCTTCAGAGTAGTTGATCCAAGGGCCACCGTAGTTGTTCCTCAGAAATAGGCCTAGGCGTCTCTGAACCGACGATGGACAATATCTATATTGAGATAATTATTTTGATCAAAAAATTCAATATTTGATGAATAAAGAAATACACGATATATATGATGTTAAAACATATATTTGACTTACTCTCCACCGGAGGTGCGCATGGAGGATCTTGCTGATGTTGGGACAACGTCGGCACGACCTCCTCTACATGATCATCTGTCTCCATGGTTCCGTCAGCAAGAGAAATACTAGATGAGGGAGTACTTTCACGCCTGGAACTACTCGTCCCAGGAGTGATGTCCCGTAACGTCGTCGCAGTCGGAGATGTGACTGATCGATATACTGGAGTACTGGGCGACGACGATCCGGAACCAACAGTAGGCAGTACCGGAGGAGCACTCTGTCTACCTCGGGACCTGCCGAATTCTCTGCGTCGTCCTGTCATACCTGATAACAACATATGATGAATAAAGAAAAACACAAATATATAGTACATTCTATAGTCAAAATATGATGCATATCTCACAGCATTCTACAGTCAAAATATAATACATATATTCGTCAAAATAGTACATTCTACAGTCAAAATATAGTTACATTATACAGGAAAAATATTTTATTTTCAATTATCTTCAGAAAATTCATCTTGTTAGCCTTCCTCTTCCTCTTCTCCTCCTCGTCTTCACTTTCATCTACTTCGTCTTCGTCTTTTTCTTCGGATAATTCTGCATCTTCTATATTATTACTCGTGTAATGGATAACTTCCGTTGAGTCCACATCTACAATATTTGTTACACGAGGTAGATCGTCCTCCTGATAAGTTATTTCGTCAATGTCAAAGGTATTTCTAGCTTTAGTCTTGCATACTGCCCACCAATCTGACCTTGCTCGATCGTCCTCATTAGATTCCTGATATCCATCGTCGTTTCTCAGAGCATTCATTCTATTAGTAGCAACATGAGGTTTAAAATACATCGAGCAAAAATTTGTAATCTCCCCGAGAACATAAGCATCACAAATAGAGCCCTCAACCCGTGCCTTATTTTTTACCTTTCTCTTTAGGTGATTCAGATGCCGCTCGAAGGGGTATATCCATCGATAACCGACAGGACCACCAACACGTGCCTCATAGGAAAGATGAATTGGCAAATGCTTCATAGAGTCAAAGAAACCAGGAGGAAACACCTTCTCGAGCTTACATAGTGTTACCGCAATGTCCTTCTCTTGATAATCGATGAGCAACTTAGTACAACAAAGATCTCTGAAGAATATGCTGAGCTCTCTCAATAGATCCCAAACGATATGCGGTAAGAATTTCTGAAATGCAATCAGAATTAACCTCTCCATGAATACGTGATAATCGTGGCTCTTCATACCCGCCAGTTTATTCTCCTTGAGGTCGATGCATCTTCTCAAGTTCGACACGTACCCGTCTGGAAACTTTATACCCTGAATTCACCTACAAAGTCTCCCTTTATCCTCTTTCTCCAGTGAGAAAACTAACTTAGGTTGCTTTACCTTTTCATTCCACTCCTCTATCAAATGCAATGTAGGACGTCTACATATTTCTTCTAAGTCCAACCTGGCCTTCGGATTATCTTTCGTCTTCCCCTTTACCTCCATTACAGTATTAATTATGTTATCAAACACATTCTTCTCGATATGCATGACATCAAGGTTATGTCTGATCAGATTTGTGCTCCAATATGGCAGATCCTAGAATATACTCCTCTTCGTCCAGTTATGGGTGCGACCAAATCCGTCAAACTTGTACCCCTTAGCAGGCTCTTCGATAGCACTTGGTAAATATTTTACCTCTTCCCATATCGTGTATCCGGACTACCTTGGCGGTGGATTGGCCTTCTCCATAATGTCCGTACGAAAAGTATTCATGTTCCTTCGGTACGGATGATCCTTCGGCAGAAATTGTCGATGCCAATCGAAGAAGCACGGTTTGCCTCCGTGTTTCAAACGGAAAGCCTTAGTACGGTCCATATAATACGGATATGAGAGACGACCATTGGCACCTACTTTCCATAGCTGATTCAACTCATGAATCAAAGGTTATAAATACACATCGATATTCTTTTTCGGATTGTTCAGACCCGGGATAATAACGGTTAGAAACATATACGGAGTCTTCATGCACATCCAAGGCGGTAGATTGTACGGAGTGACGATCATAGGCCAACATAAATACTGGGAGCCCAAAAGTCCGAATGGGATAAAACCGTCAGAGGAGAGCCCCAATCTGACATTACGCGAATCTGAAGCAAAATCTGGATACTCTCGATCAAAGTACTTCCATGCTTCTCCATCGAATGGATGATCCAATACTCCTATCTGTTTCTGCCTGTGCCAACTCATGTTTTATGCTGTCTCCTTAACCATAAACAACTGCTGCAACCGCAGCGTCAAAGGTAAGTAGTGCATCGAATCGGTAGGCTTCCTTGCACCGACCGACTTTCCTCTAACAGTGGGCCTTGTAGCGATCAGCACCACAGAATATGCATACATCTTCATCCTTGTCGTCTTTGTAGTACAACATGCACCTGTTAGGACATGCATCAATTTTCTCGTATCCCATCCAGAGCGATCTCACCATCCTCTTAGATCGATAGAAGTCTTTAGGCAACTTTGCACCCTCGGGCAAGATCTCTATAATCAAATCGATCAGTCGATTATAGCATTCTTGTGATATGTTAAAATCGGACTTGATGCTCAATAATCTTGTAACCACCTCCAACGGTGAATGATCCTCAAAACCAGGGTATAGTAGAGTCCTTGCATTCTCCAGCTACTCCATAAACTTTGCAGCATCGACATTCGGTGCCTCCTCAGCTGCATCATAATTGTCCGGATTGAAACTAGGTTCCGCAGTATCATAATTGTCCGGATTTCAACTAGGCCCCGCCGCATCAAAAACTATGTTCACCCACCCGTCGTCGTAAGCATCGTAGTCGTAGACATCCATATACGGCTCCACATAAGGCTCCGACTCCGATGCTAGAGACACAAGTTTTCCGTGCGCGGTCCACTGATAGTAATTCAACGTGAAGCCCTTCGAGTATAAATGATATGTGACTTCCACTTCTGGATGATATTTCCTGTTGCGATATCTCACACACGGACACTTAATTTTGGTACCGTCCATGTACTGTAGGAACACCTTGGCGAACTGCAGGAACTGCTATACACCCTCAATAAATTCATCCCGCACACCGCACATGTCATCAGGATGACGGTTGTGTATCCACGAACGATGACGCAGATAGTAATTCATATCCATTTCTAGATACTTCTATAAAAATGACAGTATGTATCCTATAAATTATTACATACAGTATGATTCTCTGGAGGAAGGTAATAACTTCTCTAACTTGATACACAATGCCCTATGTGTGTGTGTGTATCATCTGACTTGTCAATTAGTAGTGAGTATGTCCAACTGCAGGACATGGATGGCAAATAATATGGAAGAGAGTTTCAGAAAGTAGCAGTCATTCCCCGTTTGGACAAGGTCACAAGCCATCTCATATTTAGTGTAAAACATATTAATTTTACGCACTTATTTAACTAAAAAACTTATCAATGCAATGGACAAGTGACTGATTACTGCTCCGCTTTGGTAATCACAAGGTCTTATGCAAAGTAGCCATCAACCTTTTTAGACAGTGAGCTGGATGACACACACATCACTCATTATTTCTTCTTAAATGTTACTTCGTTTGGGTGGTTGCTGCTTGTGCCATTTTGTCAACCCACAAAATTTTCAAGTTGGTTGTGTACTGTTATGCAGTTATGAGAGCAATTAGTTCTCGTTGGTTAGATAGTGTAAATTATAATATCATGAGGAGAGCCCTACTTACATTAATGGCTTGCTTTGACATTGGAGAGTGGAGACCTTATACTGAAATAGGCTAAAATGTGGTTACTATGTCATTTCTAGGTTAAAACTATGCCATACTAGTCAAACTAGGTCATTACCCCAATTTGGGTTCATAACTAGCTTTTAAGTTGGTTTATAGAGCCATACTAGTTAAAACTAGGTGTTACTAGGTTATCCCTAGGTTTCTAGGTCATTCTGGTAGGTTTCTAGCTTATTATACTATAATATACCCTATTATCTACTAATACCTTGGCCTATAGATAATTTTCTTAGTATCCTAATAAAATATTTTAGTTGTACCTAATATACCTTAACTATGGCCAAATACCTTGGTTATGGGTTATTGCCTTAGCTATGAGTTAATACCTTGGCTTTGAGCCAATATCTTATCCCCGTATCTTAGTATCTTATGTCGTATCATGATAACTACCTGAATCCAATACCTTAGCTAAAACAACCATATCTTAACTTAATACCAATTGGTATACCATACCACTCAACTGGTATTGGTATCCCATACCTTAGCTAAAACAACCATATATATATAACATACCTTAATACCTAAATCTCATAACCTTGCCCTATTCTACTTTACCAAGTTATTACTTAATGATTACCTTAATACTAACTAGTATGACATCATACTTCACCACCTTGCATTGGTACACATCTCATGATACCACACTACGTATATTAACCCCAGACTCATATCACTCTACCTATACTCTAATATACCCTCAACTAATATCTTAACTATCATTCTACCTAAAGCTTGGTCCTCATACTTACCAATGTCTTAATATTCCAGATACCTACTAACCATATAATACCCCATACTAAGTCATTCCATGTTTCCATATATATCTCATATACTAACACACCTGACATAAACTCACCCACACACATTCTCATATCTGAATACATAAATGAACACTGATACACCTATACCTCTAACACTGGTACTGCTGTTAACTTGTTGTAGTGCGCCTCTACATAAACTTGACACTGGAATGAACCTATAATAGTTTCCACACACACACCACTTGTATAGTCCACTTAACAAGTGCACAAACCAAATTCGAAAATTAACGTGTCGTATCGCGTTTTGTCGTGTCTGTGTTAGAGAGAAAGAGAGAGATCGTGTACTGCTGTTAACTGGTGGTAGTGACTAATATCTATATTAATACCTAATATATATTAATACCTTGGCCTATATGTATTTACCTTGGTATCCTAACCAATACATTAGTTGTATCCTAATATCTCACTATACCCTTGTAGCATGATACTACTTTATTGTCCGTGACACTTAACATAAGCTATAATCAATATTTTAGTATTTATATACTTATATCTTAATACCTTAGTACCAATGTCTTGGTGTCTTACCAAATACCTAGACATCTGGTATCTTGGTATCTACAACCAATATCCTAATACCTAACTGTAAACTGAAACACTAAACCTCCCCAACCCACTACCTATTACTAATATCATAGTATCTAGCTCAATACTCTAGTACTTCACTATATCTTAACATTACCTTAATCCACTTCTAACATATCCCTTAATAACTAGATATCATATCCTTGGTACCTAATACCAAACCTAATACTAACCTCCCCTCTCTAACACACTTAATCTTGTATAATGGATACACACTCAAGTATCACACGTCCTCTCGACTCCCATACAAATACTAACAATAACACACCTAAGTGTGCACAGAAAATACATGCTTAACACATGCGCGCCTCTGCATAAACTTGACACTGGAATGAACCTACAATAGTTTCCATACACACCACTTGTATAGTCCACTTAACAAGTGCACAAACCAAATTCGAAAATTAATGTGTCATGTCGTGTCGTATCGTGTCGTGTTGTGTCTGTGTTAGAGAGAAAGAGAGAGATAGAGAAAGGAGACAAAGAGAGGAGCTCACCGAGGAGGGGAGCCGGAGGAATGAGGCTCTGACGGCGGAGGGGGGAGGACGCGGCCGAAGGGGGGTCGCCGGGAGGGAGGAGGGGACGCCGGAGGGAGGAGGGGAGCCGGAAGGGGAGGACGCGGCCGAGGGGGGTCGTCGGAGGGAGGAAGGAGGAGCCGGAGGGGAGTCGCCGGAGGGAGGAAGTAGGAGCGGGCGGGTTTGAAATTTGGGAGAGGAAGAGGGATCTGATCGAAGAAAATTGGGGGAATCAACCCTAAGTAAAAAAATTAGCGACGTTTTAGCGACGCCAATAATGACATCGCTAAGTTAGCGACGTCTTTAACGTCGCTAATGACGTCGCTAAATGGCCAAAAGATATACGTCGCTAAATACGTCGCTAAACGTCGCTAAATGAAACATATTAGCGACGTTTAGCGACCTTAATTGAACTTATAGCGACTAATCTTTTAAAAACTGAATAAAAGTCGCTAAACGTCGCTAAATATCACCAATTAGCGACGTCTAGCGACGTTTTTATATGGAGTCGCTAAATTAGGGACGTTTTCCTTGGATGTCGCTAAAAATGTTGCTAATCCCGCTTATTCTAGTAGTGTTCTGCCACTTCCCACGCTCTCGGATTCGAAATATGGGAAGATAATCATATAACTACAAATTAAATATATACAATATAATTATGTGGAAAAAAAATTAACTAGCATATTTAAGATTTTAAAATTTACATATCTAGTGAATATTTTGTTACACATGTGGTTTTCACGTTCCTGAATAATAATTCTAGTAGTCAGTCCACCAGGAATACGTCCGTCATTTTGGTTTGACATCTAAAAAAATTACACAACTATTATAACCTTCTAATATATAATTCTTACTAAATTATAACAAAAATATTTCTAATCAAAAACTACAAAATTTTAAAATTAGTAATATACCTTATGTGTTCTTCTACAAGGGAGGAGAAGTTACTGTTGTAAATGGGGGAGAGAAAAATATTTGAGCTGCTGTGAATGGGTGAATGGGAGGAGGGAAGAAGAAGAAGGGTGTGTGTGTGTGTTGGAAGGGGAGGAAAAAAGAGGGTTTATAGAGGAGGGAGGGGGTCTTCGAGGATTCAAATGGGGTGAGAGTCTTCGAGGAGCTGGGAGGTCGTCGACTAGCGCGGTCTTCGAGGACCATCAACCCGACAATAAAATTATCGTGGTAGTGCTGAGCCCCCACAACCCGTCAGTTGTTTTGACTTGTGATTGCTGACCCCCATAACTCGTTGTCATGTGGTTGCTGACCCCACCACAACCCGTCAATATTATTGTCGGGTTCTCCAAGAAACTTATGACCCGATAATAGTATTGCCGTGTTGTCTTTTTATTTGAAATTACCCCAAACTTCTTCCCCCAGCCGATAATACGTGAAAGTTCTTCCCTGCCAATAAAATTTTTTGATTGGAGACTGGTTAGTGGTGCCTTGCCCATAAGGTTTTATTAATGGTAGGATTTCAAGTATATACCATATTTAAATGGTAGATGATTAGTGTTATTGTCCTTAAAATATAAGGTATTTGAGGAATAATTTAATTAACCTTGAATCAGTTAGTATCAAATCATGATCTAAGCTTATATAATTAAATACTTGGATGATATTTGGTAGGATAGATTATTAGCTCATTAATAACTAGCTAAATTTATTCTCTAGGATCTTTGGGTGCTTTAGACTCAGGCTTCGGACCAGTTGTACATTTTTATCTTCCGGATCTATGCAAGTATACCTTGCCACTATATTATTTATATTCCAATTTTAGTACCTGTTTTATACTTTATATTTTGTATTCTATCTGCGCGTCCGAGCATAACTCCGGGTGCAAACAACGGTTGTGTTGGTTCATTATTTGTCGACCTAGGCTTTAGGAGACTCATTTTGCACTGCGAACAGTTACAATGTATCTCGTATGACCCTAACACATATTTTGGACATGGAGTTATGATGCAACAATAAATGACACGTACTCTTGTACCATGACTGATCATTAGTGCGATCGAACGTACGACGACATAGGTCATGCTAGTATTCTCATTATACTATATATATATATATATATATATATATATATATACTAGATAGGTTTCATCTAGGATTTGGCATGTTGAGAATTTGACATGTGTAGTTCATTGGGTAGGGGAGACATTCACTAGGAGGTGGAGCCAAACTGTAGTGTTCACTTTGATGTTGCTGCATGACGGGTGCTCGAAGGGAGCGCCACTACGCATGTACCCCTTAAAGAGGGCTTCCATTCGTCGAAGATTGTCTTCATTGCATTTATACTTAGTTTCTAGAATACACCATGGACTCTATGTCACGCCCCAGAACCAGAATACTAGAGAGCAGGGGCAAACAAAGCCAACTACTTATACCAGGGTACTCTATACCCTGAGATACGGTCACGGCTGTTTAGACATGTGAGGGTGTACTCTACAATTCAATAGTCATTCCTGGGTCAAGAGTCCTAGTTTTCTAGATCTCAAGCAGGCAACAAGTTATAAGATTATGAACACCAAAAATATAATAGTAAGGCATCACAAGCTATACATACACAAATGATCATGAAGCTGGTTACAAAATAAAGAACTAATAAGAGTACAATATTACATGATCAGCTCTAGCTATATTTTAGAATATGCTTTACATGTAGGCCCGCAGACAAGATATCAAGTTCCAAGACATGAGCTAAATACGTACTCGGTGGCTAAATACCTCAAAAGTATAAGTGCAAGATCAAGTGGGTGATGAAGAAGAAGTCCAATCATGTCCTCGGGTGCTCTTGGTGTTCACCATCTTGAGGCAGAAAGTATGGAAGATCCTGTGGTCCCACTCCGAAATTTGGCCATACAAAACCAGTGGAGTTAGACCCCAAAATAGAAAGTACCATAAGGGAGCCAACATAGGAACTAAAATTAGTATGTAGACAAACCATTAAGAAATAGCACAAAAAATAGTTAAATAAGTGCAACATAGTTCTGGAGTATTTAAACAAGGATATCTGGAATCAGTACTCAGGTTATAGTTTTTGGATCAGTTGTTAAATAAATCAGGACATGAATAGACTAGACTGAAAATCAAGCAATCACGGCCAAGCATGCCCTATGGCTTGCTATCATTAGCTAACTAGGGTTATCACAGTCCTACTTACTAACACATGCAGTTTGAGATTTCATACAGCCACATGTCCTGCAGACTATTCGGGTTATCCAAACGTAAGGATACATTGAATAGAATATATTAGGCATAGTAATTTATAAGTAATGCAACACTCGACAGCATGCTGGAAGTGTGCCCCTCACGACGGAGAGCTCCAAATCCATCAGGTGTCGCTGAAATATCGGGATTGCATGTAGCCAGTAAATCTCTCTAGATGCTCAGGTTATTAAGTATTCATTATTCCAGTTGTTATCTTGGCCAAGTTATTAAGAATTCCTTACCGTGGTGCTCAAAAATTTGGCTTAGACATGATGCAGGATATGATAGGATAGTAGGTTGAAAAATATATTTAGGACAAGAACAAGCAAATCAACCACGAGAATTTATCTTATCAGTTCAAGCATTTCTGTTCAGGAAATTCTAGCATGTCATGATAACAGTGAAAATACAATCCATGTTCAATTCTAGCATGTTAAAAGTGCGCTTCGTCGAGCCACTATCAGGAATATCAGTACAGGTCAAGTATCGAGAGTTCAAGATTAACAGTGTTAATATAATCCATGTTCAAGGAATTTTAGGTTCTGGTAGGTTGTCACTATCGGGTTATAAGCAATTTTAGAGAAGACTTATATTCATAACAACTAAACAGAATAGGCTAAACAATAAAAATAGTTCAACCATAAAAGAAAAAATCATAAGAAGTTAAGCTACTACAAGTATCATAGGCGCATGGGGTAAGCTGGCCGCATGCAAGAGTTGGCCGCATGGAAGAGCTGGCCGCATGGAAGAGATGGCCGCATGAAAGATGCAAAGTCCACTCCTCGGGATAAGTGCTGAGTGACGGGCAATAAATACAAAGTCAAAGAAGTGACTGATGTGACTAGCCGTGTCAGAGAAGTGACCATTGTGACTAGCAAAGAAAGGGAGTCAGAAGGAAAAGGCAAATTTATGGAAAGTCATGCCAAGGAGGCGCGGGTACATGCGCCTACAAAATAGAACACAAAAATTCGTACCGCATACACATATTACCGCATGCTTATCTGGCCGCATGGGATCTTCATGCGTTTAGCGATTCAACACAAAGAGTTTCTACCACTTAGCTTTTTCAAGCACTGTTTTAAAAATTCAAGTGTGGATTCTGTCTTGCGCCTCAACAACATAGGCGCATGCTGCAAGGATATGCGGCCAAGAGTTCATACCGCATGGCTCTCTTGGCCGCATATAGGCTGGCCGCATGAAACTTCATCGTCCCAAAATAGCAAGTCTACCATGGAAAAAGCTCAAAGTCTAAAAAAGTTGTATTCTCCAAAAAATCCTTATTTCAAGTCCGAATCCAGCAAGGTAAATGTCACGACCCGCACCCGAAAAATCGGGCATGAGCCGTGGGTACGTCCAGCCTACGCCGCAGAATCGACGGTAGAACGTTGTAAGGTCCGTTCTAGGTCAACCAACTAACTATATATCTCACAAAAAATCTGCCATAACCTCTCCAAAAAGGAGGGCAATCACGCAATATATATATGAATAATCATCTCCAAAAGGAGGGCAACCACGCAATATATATATATATATGAACTCTCAATCACAAAATCTAGGGGAAGAATAAAAGCACGATATGATATGAACAAAGAAACAGAACCAAAGAGAGCAAGACAATATCCAAAAATATACAGTCCAAGTCTAATATAGTCTAGAACATCTCACAGCAAAAGAATAAGTACAATCATTCAGAAATAAACCACTGGAAACAACCCAGGAAACCCACCTAGCTAACTAGGGCGCTATCGGCGTCTCCTCGGCGCACTCCTCCTCAGTCTCGGGGTCACAACCCTCGTCAACACCCAGCCCGTAGAATATCGGGCAATAGTCCTCAGGATCCTCTGGAAAAAATATGCCCAGTCAGGACTGGAGCGAAGTACATAACTCTGAAAGCAACTCCAAATACATGGTAAGGTGTATATGACGAGCAATAGAAAAGTATACAAGATGCACAGGAAATAAATATATGCTGGAGCACAATAAGTAGCTGCAATGTAAACTGGAGAACAATACAAGTAGTGTAAAAGTAACTGCAGGTGAGAAACATGAATACTAGCTAAGTGCCTTGAGCACAAATTCGTTATGTGATCGGCTTAGGTTGCACATAAAAACACTACGATAACTCCGTTATGCGTGAGTTGCATAACCGACATACACATGAATACTGTTTGGCTTTGATGACATAACCAACTACTACTCCCCTCCCCCACTAATACTTTTGGATCCAACCACGGCACGCTACGTACATGATAATAGCTCGCGCACACGAAGGCGAGAGCACAAGAAGCATATGATAGCACATGAGAATCAATACCCGAAGCACATGATGAAATAAACGTGATAGAGTACCCGCTGAATACGGTAAGGGGGATAGCATCTTATGACGAGATCCACTAATACCAGCTCATGTAACAATGTGTCAGAATCAAGTATCATAGTTCTAGAACAGGTGATATAAACGCTATCATGAAATGGAAACTATCAGAGGTAGGTACTCGCCTGATGTCCTGAGCAACTGATGAGGATCGAGATCCGGACCGGTGTCGCAAGAACCTATTGTGAAAAGCAGAATTAAACAGGGTTCTAAGAAGTTAAACTGATATAAAATAATTAAAAACAGGCTTCTAGGGCTATTCTAGGTCGAACGGGTCAAACCGGTAAAATTTTGGTCAAAAAGTCAACCCGGGGTCCAAAAAGTCAACTCTAGGTTAAAACTAGGTCAAACGTTGACTTTTACGGTCAACGAGGACAATTATGGTCAAAGCTAGGTTAAATTAGGGTGCCCCTGAAATTCTAGGTCAAACCGAGCTAATTAAGCTACTAAACTCTCAAACTCGCCTAATCGAGATACCGGGATACCCTCGGTATCCGATACCTTGCCCTAGGCCACGCACCCCGCCTAAACCCGCTAAAACCTATGCTAGCACTCGTAGATATATATATACATAAGCATATAAAAATTACTCCAATACTATTCCTAGGCTATTGCTCAAATACCCCGCTCGAAACTCAATACCTTGGATATCTCAAGGTATTGAGATACCTCGGTATCTCAAGGTATTGAGATACCGCTCTCAAACCCCTCTAACTAGTTATTAGGCTAATAAATATATACCTAGTTATTAATCTAGGCTAGAAAATATATATATCTATCATATATTTACATATCTAAGTATCTATATACATATATATATAGATATCTACACACATATACATATACCCATTATACCTTACCTATACATTTATATATAACTATAGGTATATAGATATCTATACAATTAGATAGACATATATCTATTACCTAGCTATCTATCTATCCATCTAACTATCTATTTACCTATCTAGGTAACTATCTATCTATTTAATCTATCTAACTAATAGCTATCTATCTAACTATCTATCTATCTTATTATCTATCTATCAACTTATCTATCTAACTATCAATATATATATATATATATATATATATATATATATATATATATATATATATATATATATATATATATATATATATCACTCTCTCTCTCTCCCTCACTAGTACTCTGCTAGCCAACGCGGCGCACAAGCGAAGCTGCTAGGGCCTGCTGCTGCTGCACATTGCTGCTGCTGTGCTGCTGCTGCAGTGCTTCCCCCCCCCCCCTCCTTCTCACAGTCACACACACACACACACACCTATATACATATATATATATATATATATCACTATATATATATACAAACATACATATATCTCTATATATATATATACAACTAGATATATATATATATATACACACACTTATATATAATCTAACACACACACACACTTAAACACATATCAACACACACCTACACACTCACAAACACTTACATAGACACACATATATATATATATATATATATATATATATATATATATATATATATATATATAGACACTATATATATATATACACACATACAAATATCTATATATATATATATCAAC